>LCWF01000189.1:0-41283 GCA_001006345.1 Phaeomoniella chlamydospora | reverse complement strand
AAATATAATTAAAACTATTTAGCGTATATAATAAAAATACAATAACTTTATTACCGATATAGTATATAACATCATTAATACTAAAGACCTTACCGATTCTTTACGAAAGTATACCGTCTAATTTATTAACCTCTATAAAATAGCATGTAGTTTAAATATAAATAACTTACTAACTATTAAGACTATCTTTATTACTTCTAATAAACGTAAACGTAAAGAAGATAATACGATTTCTAGTAGCGGTTTAACTATATACGATATACGTATAAATATTTATATAATTAAAACTCTTATTAAGCGCTATACTTTTATAGTAAGTCTTTAGTTAGTATACGTATAAAATCTCTTATTAATACTACGAAATATAATTAAACAGCGCCTAAATAGTTTAAAAATAAGTAGTTAGCATATCGTGACTTTGTTTAAAATAAAATAAATAATAAAATAAGATACTTTAATAGTTAGATAGTAAATGAAATATATTAATAGTGTTGTCTCTATACTTTATAATTATAATATAGTGATATTGATTAGTGATGTTGTTATTTTGAGAATTTGATTTTGCGATGTGGCGGAGCTGTCCAGATACTCGCCCGTACACATTCAGGTAAGACGACGCTGCACTTTCGACCCTGACTTCATGACTCAGCAATGATGCAAAGTACTGTAACAATCATATTATACAGGATATAGAGACTAGATTATTCCATGGTATTATTGACAGGGCGTAGTGAGTTTAGGAAGAGAAATCAGGAATATTGTGTGGATGAAGAAGGTAATTTGATTCTGACTTTTTGAGACTTGGATGCAGCGGCAACAGCATACAAGAATTCCGAGTCCTGGAGAAGAACAGTGTTCTACATTGTGTTCTCATCTCAGTCTCTCATTTGGAATCGGGTCAGAAACCTAGGACTCTCATGCCACTTTCATCTATAGTTCCTTTCCAGATTCTGAGGTGCAATACCCAACGCTCATCCAGAGAGATTTCCGGCAATATCATACAGCATCTCAACCCACACCCGTCCCAATCACAATGCATTCCACCTCCGACGCCTTAGAATCGACAGTGTCATTCTCTCCTCCCTACAAAGTCAGTCTTCTCCCCCCACCCGGCGCCACCATCCTTGCACCCCATGGCTGTCCGGCGTCACCCTTTCCCTGCTCCGCTCCACCCGCCTTCCTCGACGCCATGAAAATCCGCGTTCAAGTCTTTTGCCAGGAGCAGGGATGTTCAATCGAGAACGAATTGGACGAAGATGACGGGCGAAGTTGGAGTTGGGTTGTCTATGAGAGGAATTCGGAAAATGTTTGGATCCCCGTCTCGACTATAAGATTAGTTCCACCGCCGCATCCTACGGTACACCTGAATGGGTTCGTCGATGAGAAGGAAGAATCGTATGTGAAGTTGGGGAGAGTGGCAACGGTGAAGGAAGCGAGGGGAAAGGGATTGAGTAGGTTGGTGATTGGGGAGATGGAGAGGTGGTTGGCGGTTGATGGGAGGAAGGTGTTGGCGGGTGAAAGGTGGAATGGTTTGATCTTGACGCATGCGCAGGTCGATGTAGAGGGATTGTATAGGAGGTTGGGATATGTAACGGATCCGAGAATGGGGACATGGTTGGAGGAGGGTATCGAGCATGTAGGAATGTGGAAGAGTGTTGCTCGTGAGGAAGGGTGGCAATGAGACTAGAAAATAAAGACCTTTTTACATATATTTGGGAATCCCTGGGTATATAGTAAGAAATTTTTAGCATCGCATATAAAAGGAGTCGGACTAGCTGAGCCAGTTACGGTATCTATCTAAAAATCTTTTGAGCGAATGCCCTGAGATGTGGGTGTGATTGCTGTCGTTCCTCGTGCGGTCTTCCCTGTCCTCGCTGTCCAGAATTGACAGGTTGCTGCTGATAGTGCTGCTGCTGAGACGCGGTTTGACCACCTGACATTCGATCTCCGGCATAGGCATTATTGCCACCGACAGCGACGATGAAAACTGTTGGATCTCCCGCATTTACCTTTCCTGATTGATCCGCCCCTCCATCAGGCTGTACATCATCGTAGGCAAATGCATAGCCTTTGCCATCAAGGTTATTCTCATGAACGATGCGGCTGTAGTGATTGGTTGGATCGTGTTTATAGTGTGTCGAAGGATCCGATGGGTGATCTTCGACGTGAAGTAGTGTTGATCGGAGGAAGGACGCTGCTAAACGAGGGATGATTGCGTTCCTGGTAGGAGAAGGACCAGTGGTAAATGGACCGCTGTTGCAGCCGAGGATATCTGCGGTGTTTGGTTTTGAGAATGACTCGCCTCCGATGATGAGTTCACCTCTGTGATTGATCGATCCCTGTACTATGCCAGGGCCGGCCTGAGTGTTGATTCGCATCCGTGAACCTTGGCTGTATTTCTGCCATACTTGTTCAATGAAAGGTTCATAATATCCATCAAAATTAGCCCCAACGGCATTTCCATGCGTAGGGTTCAGGGCACGAAGGGTGGTGCCATCGCGTTGCACGATAAGCTTGTCCCATGGCTTACCGTCTTTCCTTGCTTGTGCTCGGAGACCATCGGCTATCCTGTCCAAACCATCGGGGTGCATGCCTGAAACATGCTGAACACCTCCGCCAGCCGTTTGCAACGTCAAAGCAATAGGAAGCCTCGAGACGAAATCAACATAGCTAATGTTGGCAAACAATTGATCATTATTGAGTGTAAATTCTGCAAACCCAAAGTTGATATTGGCATTAGGATCGCTCGGATTCAGGACCGAGGGTTCCACCAGTGCCGGTCCTGGGTTGAGTAGAAATGTCAATTTTCCCTCGCAGGAGAACCATATGCGTCCTCCGGCTATCTGGGGGATTGTTACTGTGACTGTGTTCCCCGGCGGGCCAAGCGGTATAGCACAGTCTTCTGCCAATGGAGATCCAATGGCTGGCGGATTCTGTGGATAGTAAAGGTCATGGCCATTAGCTTTGAGAAGGACCCTTGCCCCGTTATCTTGAATAGCGATGCCAGTTATGTAGGCATATACATGATTTGAGTTTGTCTGATTCTGAAGTTGTATTTGTAGCGAGTTCGGCATGCTGGTTGGAGGCAGATGGACAAACACCAGGACACACGCCGGAATTTGCGGATGTTTGATGATATTGATTTATGAAGCAGGAATAAAAGTAACCTACCACTGTTAAATGCAGAAGAGGATTCTCTGTGGCGATTTGAGTCTTTGAATTTCAGTGAAGATTGGTAGATGAAACTTGGAAGCTCTGCTTTATTGGTGAAATGATTCCGAGTGACGTTTTTGCCGCCAAGATAGCAGGATAACCACTCACCTCATTTACCCATAAATATCTCAATGAGAACACGATATCGACAGTCCCTTATCCACATAATAATCCTCCTATAAACACCCTTAGATTCATCAATATGATTCACATCACTGTTATTCTTCAACCTTAAAGTTACCTATCTACACCTCATCTAGAATATCGATATTCCTAGTCTACTCATCAAGCTTAAAAAGTATACCTTCAAGATCATCTCTATCTAGTATATACACTACAATATAAAATATTAAACGTAAAACTAAATATGGCTCAGCTCAGAATATCCCGCAATTCCGACTTTATAATCTAATTATTTAGTTTTATTTTTAGTATTTTATATCGTAGATTACGTTACCCCAAAAATAAAAAAATAAAAATCATAAAATTATCTTAAGATTTGAACAAGTTATTAAAGATACTGTTTTGGTGTAGTTTGGCGTTGCATTGCTCAGCAATAGATCACATTATACAGTAACTATTTTTAGTAATACTGTAACAGTTTGGGTGGGCCCCCATTCAAGAAAGGATGATGAAATGGGGTGAAATAAGGAGACCAAAAAGTGTAAAAATCATTCGTGGGAGTGCCCGGAATCGAACCGGGATCTTTACGGGGTTGGATGCTCAAAGCAAGCCACAACGTAAAGTACTAACCATTATACTACACTCCCCAATTTAATGGTGTTTTTGGACCCTGACAAAATATATAGCAAAATAATCCCACCGGCCGACCTCAAAAATTGCTGCCTCTGCATTCAATGTGATCGGTTAACGTCATATATTACAAATAACAGTATCCTTAAAGGTTATACGGACGAGAAATTTTATGGTATAATTTTAATTCTAGATCAACGAAGTGATAAGGAACTTGATAACTAAGAATGAAAATGGGAATGCCAGTCTTCATATCGAAACGCGAAGAAACCCCCAGGTTAACATCTTCAAGTTGGTCAGGCTGTGCACTCCACAGCTAGTCACAGTAAAGGCAAAGCCTTACAGGGTCAGTCATGCTTCTTCCCAACAGCGCTTATGATTATGAAATATACCCAGATGTCGAGGTCGTCGCCTAGGTGTTTCCAACAGCGATACTTAACTACCAAGACTCTTGCATCATGCTCTCCTCAGATGCTGCAGACCCAACTGCAGGCGCAGGTTCATACATGTACCAAACACTATTTCGACCCAGAGAGACAGAGACGTTCTTATCTCGTTTCTTGCCCTGGGAGACCTTTAACAAGCTAGGTGATACGCGGTTGCCTCCCACGCCGTTTTCTCGGTATCTTACCACTCCGCATCTCGTTTCCACTCTCCATTCCTTCTCCTTGAAACTGGCTCAAGGTGATACTTTGGTCTGATACTAGGTAACAACGATTCCACCATTGACTCTCTTGTCGCCGTCACCAAGCTAAGCTGACCCCTGACCTTCGTCTTCCTCTCCAACCAACCATGTCTAACCAATCTAAACCTCCGCCCACCTCCCCTCTCATCTTCCCCATCAATAACCGATATCTCCTCCGGTCCAATCCTAACAATCGATCCATATTTCCCATGCAAACCTCCCAACCACCGACGTTCTGCAAAGCCCTCATCCCAGACACCGCAATGCCCATCCCAACCTTCATCTTTCCACCTTCTTGAAACCCGAAGTCGAGATATCTGTAGCTTCAACCATAATCCAGACCAACTTGCGAACCAAGAACCTGGGAACGCAGCCAACGGGTGTGAAGTTCGTGCGTGGACGAGGTAGTGGAGTTGCAGCGTCAAGGGGAAGACCATGGAGAAGAAGAGGATGGAGTAGATTGACGAGAACGAGGATGACGAAGCAGAGTCATCGATGATTGAATCGGTCGTTGTTCTTGATGTTGAGAAATCGAAGGTGATGATGATGACATCGGGGACGAAGAATTCATCTTCGACTTCCAGGCAGGCAGACAGACAGACAGACAGGATCTGCATTCACATACGTAGATAAAAAATCGATATGCGTAAGTAAATAATCAATTGAAATGTCTTTGCCTTGTCTCACTCTCTCATTGATTAATTGCGTCTTGTAAGATACCGATAAGATACGAGCCTCTGAGGAGATTCAAAATATTGATGGAAGAAAAAAAACCAACCCAAACATCTGGATGAAATAAAAATATTCTTTTTTCCCTTCTTCTTACTAATCCTACCTACTGTACCCAAGCGACCAATTTATCCAATAGAAACAACAACAAACATTTCCCTGCTGACTCCTACCTTGAAGAATCTAGAATCGCGCGTGAGGGCTTTTCGATTGGTTCTAGACCCAATCGATCCCACGCCACGGGGGGCCTTGAGTGAGAATCATCTCGCATGGGACACTTAGTGGAGTGAGCCAGCTTACTACATGTAGGTATTGTAGATATGGTCAGCCTCTGTCCGTCTCACGCTCGCTAAAGTACTGTATCTTACTTGTGGGATGTTTCTTGGTTAGGAAATATCCTAGATCGGAATGTACAATATGATATATGGTTAGACTCTGGGTTTCCTGATCCATCTTGTGTACACGTAGTTTTCTAAGCCTGAAACCCCTTTTTCCTGGAAATTTGAAAGAGATGTTTTACAAAAACATATATGTCTTCGTTTTGTTTTCCTCCGGAATTTCGACATTCAATCGTCCATTGCACCTCTACAGGCTCGTGCTTCTGTTCACGCAGTTTCACCTGTATACTGTCTCCTCTACTATTCCACCTTTTCTTCGGCCTTGATATCTGTCACGTCACTCTTATGCTTCTCTCTGATAAATTCCTCAATCTGATGTGGCTGGGCTTCGTCAATAGACGATGTGGATGTGGATGTGGAGCTCGGAGCGCCGTCTTGAGCATCCGATCCGGTAGCTGTGGAAGTTGTTGTGGATTGGACATAATCGATTCCTTTTTGAAAGAGCAAGGTTAGAAGAAGCGCGGACTTGTATATGGGAAGTTTTGAAGAGCTTTTGTACTGATAACAAAGCAGACATACCTTTATCTAATACTGACTGACTGGTGGATTGTGTTTGTTGAGCTGCAGATTGGGCTGTTGATTTTATTGAGTCCATGTTGAAAGCCTGATCGGTAGTATGTTAAGGTGATGGAGGATACGAAGCGATGTCGGATCGGTTCGAATTGGATTGATTTAATCGGTGTGCGGATAGCTGCTGGAGCAGTGTGGTGAATGCTGTGGACGGGAGGAATCTCCACTCCGGGGAAGGATGTTGGCTGGAGAGCCAACTGGTTGTCTGAAGCTATGAATGGATATCGATTGGACGATTCACAGTCAGCAACTTGCAACCAATTGTAATAATGAAATCGCAGTAAGAGGATTGAAAGAAACTCCGCGTAATGAAGCAAGAGAACATTTTGAGGGGTGCTAGAGGTGACATGACATGGGGTGACCTTGTACACGCAAACTACGTCAGAACTCCCCACATCTCGAACGGTTCGTCGCTTATCTTATCGCTTTGATCATAGTTGGCCAAGGAGGTGCATAATCACAATGCAAGGTCGATGAGAAGGGTTTGGAAATGAATGTATGCTGTGTCAAAGACAGTAGAGTATTTTATGGATGTGTGCCAGGGTTACCAATACAAGTCCTTTACAATCCTAGGTTCCAAGAGCTGAAAGCGATCTCCAAAATCCAATTCATCGTTCTTACCAAACTTCTCCAAGGTCAGTCCTCCATTCCGGCCCTTCTTCAACCTGACTCTGACTTCTTACGCATTGCCCAACCCGGCCACCTGCATCAAATTCCTGTCTTACCCTTGTCACAGCTCCCTTGGCTAGTTCCGCCACTTCTCGTGCTCTGCCGAAGGCCAGCTTCCTCTCCTGCTCCGATTCCCAGGCTTGACGAATACTGGTAGCCCATTGTGCAGTACTTCCTACTTCTCTAGCTCGCTCGAAAGCTTTTTCTCTCTCTTGAGTATTCTTCCAGGCAGTGTTCTGGATTGCCTTCTCATCTTCAATCCTAGCACCTTTTCCATCACTGCCCATAGTCTGCTCCATTCTCCAAGCCCGTATGACCCCGAATCTCTGCGAAGGAGATTGCCTTAGCCATTCGGATATTTGCGACATTCTTTCACATTGTGGACAAAGATGAGGAAAGAGGCGAGGCATGATAATCGGTGTGAAATTGCAAGGACCAGGGCAAGGAAGGATGGGAATTGTGGACTCGATAGGAGTCTTAGGATGGGGACGAGCAGGACTATTGGGAAGAGACGAGTCAGGGGTTGAGACATATAATGATGAGGAGCTGGGGGTCAAAGGATCCAAAGACACCTGTCCATTGCTGTAATGTGATCTTGCGCAATTGGGGACGACAGCACGAGGAGATACTGCTGGTGAGATTTCTGGTGGGACCGAGGATTTTGACATGGACTTCGACGGTTTGGAGGACGAGTTGGTAGAACAAGAGGATCGGCGGTGACGAAGCCGTGGATGGCCACGTATTCGAATTGCAGTGCTTTGGTCTGTTGGTTTTGGCATTGAAGTTATCCGTGCCGCAGCTGGAGAACGCCACTCCTCACAAGGTATCATTGTCTTCTTGTGGAGGTGGCCACAGAGAAAATAGAACGTATATTGACGACATTTGCAACACCCCATATTGCAATGCAGTTGTAGCGGGGCTTCTAGAACGGTAGGACTTTCAAAAGGAAGTTGATGCAAGTGCATTTAGGGGCGGCTGGCGAATTTGTATTTCTATGACAAAGGTGAAGATATTGAAAGGAATACAAAGCCATGTCGACCTCTTTCACAATTTCTTTGACCATCAGTTTGACCAGGAAGGCAAGATATCGTTACAAAGATGACATACCACTCTCATGAGTCCGTAGATATGCTACTAGAGCCATTTGAAGAGCCCATGGCTGCTTTTTGGTCGCCTCATACTGCCTCTGGGACCACCCTAAGAGTGCTATGAATAACCCACGGTGTGCGCTTGCGCATGCCATTCTGTGCACCTAGATATGTATTTCCACCTCATATTCTGCGGCATAAAATCTTTGCTAACGAAACGATGACATTCTTTCGTGCCTTTTTTTGAGCTGTTTGTGGACGTAGATCGAGATCAAAAGAATACCGATAACAAACAGAATGCAGAAGACCACCATAGGCCCAACATTGCGCGCGGGCCAATTGTTGAAGCGTTTTCGGAGGACGTAGGAAGCTTGCTGGAACAGGTGGTGCGATTGGAGCGCAGCCATTGCTTTGAGCAGCGACAGCGTGAGGGCTCTGTAGCGGCGTCAGGGATATAAGCAGATAGGGCTGGTTCCTCCCATGCTGTTATTTCGAAAGTTTGGGGAGAAATTGGTCGGGCGTATTGAGGACGTTGCAGCCATCAATTGACTTGGGAAGGCTAGCAACGATTCGCTACCTCGCGTAGAATGAAATTGGTTGCAAATTGAGGGATATTACGTGCCGCAGCTGCACATGGTTATGATACAGTAACAAAGGGGCATGTTTAAAGTGTTCTCAAGAGCGAAGAGAGATGTCGCACGACTTCTTCAAGTGCTGAATCAAGAAACAAAGATTGGGTGCTTCCAGGTACAGTAGATGCTGTATACCACGTACTATGGTATTACTCTGGTTACCTAGGTATCAAACCAGCACTCCACTTGAAATTATTATTGTATTGATATGTATTAAGTTATATAACAGATAATTAACGTGTTCTTGGAGATTATTGGAGAAATCTCTTCCTATAATGAATTATATGAACTGTTTGTTTGGATAAAATGGGGTCCTCGTTAGTACTATGTACAGTACAGAATATCTGGTACATCAGTCTTTGGTAAAAGTGGATGGGGTGCTGGTTTGATACCTATGTAACCAGAGTAACAATTCTGCGACTGGGGGGGCTCCTGGGCGCTTCTTTAGGTTTAGGCTGATGCCGCCCGAACAAGACACTCCACTTTACTTCGGGAATGCATACGAAAGGTTCCCGATTTCCTGGACTTCATTGCATCAAACAATTGTGATCCTCGACGACAATACCACAAAATATAGATGTCTGTTTCTCATAACTATTGGTTTCGTCAGCAAAAGTCTCGTAAAACTGCAGATGAGGTGATATGTTGGCCGAACAGAACATTTTGGATCAGACTATTCACTCTACTTCGAGTTCGATGGGATTTCTATTTGCTCCCATTACAGTAGGAGGGTGTGTAAGCAGGGAGATGAACCTCATGTATGCTGAGCGACGATATTGAACAGGATGTATTAAGGAGTCAGCGAGGGAAAGCACGTTGACTCTTCATTTGTGATTTGGAATTGTAGCAATCATGCAAAACAACCATGATTTGTTCATAATAATTATCTTTGTAACCTGGATCGAAGGTATTCATGGTCGCAGGCTACAGGTGCAAGGCAACATGGGAAGCAGGCACAGTGAAATCTTTTCAAATGCAAAGTGGAATGTGAGGTATAAGTGATATTTTCGCTATTGCTACTATGATAAAGTTGACCTTATGTCTCTTACCTTTTGACTACGCCGTATCAAACAACAAAAGCAGAATGCGGAATGAAAAATGAAGTGGCTGTAGGTATCGTGTTGCTACTTATGAACTATTGTGTATGAGCTTGTAGGTGAGCATGTTGTAATGTCGTTCGAGGAATAAAACCTGTATCTAGAGCGATTATCAGCAAAATTGCCGGTATGCTACCACTTGTTGATCCGCAAGGCCATATCCGTAAAACAAATTGGGTAGAGAAAGGAAATCAAAGCAAGAACTAAAACAAGAGCTGATACAAGGAATTATCTACGAGAAAGGCAAGGTGAGAGAAAAGGAAAAGAAGGAGAGGAGAGTCTGGAACTGGAAGGCTGTGGCAAGGAGGTCATCGCATACCTTGAGAGTAATTTTGAATGAGTGCAAATGGTGTGACCTAGAACCCGTTGCGGCATGAAACCGCGTCAGCAAATTGCTGGTACGCTACCACTGTTGTTCCACGAAGAAACAAAAAGGGGCAGAAAATCGAATCGGAAAAGAAGAAGAAGAATCTACGGGTAAGGGGAGGAATGCAGCGGAAGGCTGTGGCAGAGGTCATTGCGTACCTTGATCATACTGAACCACATCGATGCTGAGAACCTAGTGAATTGGAGAGAAAGAAGAATGTAAGGTAAGGTGTATGAAAGAAACTTGACATCGGAGGTGAAGCTGGAATAGAATAAGATAGAGACGTAGGCAAGAAGGGAAGTAAATACGATGAGAACAAGTTGAGGGTCATGAAGAGAGACATGTGATGTGGATGAGAGAAAGAAATATGGGCTTTCAAAGGATACATCTTCAAGATGAAGCTCTTACCTCAGGTAGGGTAGGTGAAAGATGATGTAAAAGGGAAAAATTCATCTAGAGGAGGAAATACAGGATGACAGGATGTTTATAAGAGCGGATTCAAGGATCAGACTAGAGAGAATTGGTAAAGCGGTGACAGTATTTGTCGCTTACCTGGGTGTTCTGCCATGTTTGCCACATTTGACGTGTTTGTTCGCGGTGAAAACAAAGGACGTGTAGCTAGAAGATGGGTGTGGCATTATGAACTATGCAAAAACCATGTGAGAAGCGTGTGTTGTTGTTTCCTGGACCTGGAAATTATTCTTGAACGAAAGTGGTTCACGCCCTTTTCCCGATCGGGTAATTGTGATACCTCGTAAGCGATGCACTATCGATTAATTAACAACGTCTCCTTTTAGGCTCCTATGGTAATTTTCAGACTGGGATCTCCTTGGTTATCTGGACACGCAGGATTTAAGATATGAGTATCTAGCAATGCGGTTTCAACGCCTGCGATTGGTGTCTACCACGGCCGCAACGGGTACACGAATGTTGGAATTCACTAGAGTTATCAGGGCGATGAATCGTATACAGGATACGATGAATCAGCTTATATTATCTAGTTGCTTAAATGTGATTTTTCCTTGGAAAAGTGTCAATTCCTCTTGGATTTCTAGGTCTATAGGTACTTTTCTATTCTTCTGGCTTTTGATGCTACACGACCAACTAGATAGATGTGAAGGGCTACATACTCACAGACGCGCTGTGACCGCAACTTTCTTGTGGACGAAGAAATCTTCAGGTGACGGCTGTAAAGCACGCCATATGCATTGAGCATAGCTGATCTGGCATCTAGAGAAGCTGCCTGTACGGCCATCATTCCACCACTCGCTTTCGACTCCTGGGAATTCATTCGCTGCTTCGCCCTTGGATCACTGCTTTGTAAGCATGTTTTAAGGTCGACGCAATGTCAACGGACAGATGGGCTAGCTGAAACGCTCTCGAAAAAGGATACATGGCGACCTTGTTTCTCACTTTTTGACGACTTTCGCGTTGGCTGCGAGCCAGGAGAAGGACATGATTGGTGGCTCATACTTTCGCTTTCAGTGTCACTAGCTAACGAAGTACTAGACGTGTCGGAACTGTTATCCATATCATCTCTTATGATGATATCTCCTTCATTGTCTTGCTTTATTAGCGATACCACAGACCCATCAGAGGAGATAAGAGTCTTCCACTGGTGACAATGTACTGGTACTTTGGTGCAAACAACCCACTTCCTTCCAATGCCACATTTTGAAAAGGCCCAAATCCTGAGACTGCCTTTGGATGCATCTATCGAAAGGTCTGCAACGTCATTCATGGTTCCAACAATGGAACCATAGATGCGGGCAGATCTGTGGGAGGGATGTGTTCTTGTTCCTGCTTCAATTGGATCAACACCATTTACTGCCGCATTCTCCGGGTTCTCTTCATATGCTATGAAAGAATCCATCATGAGGTCACTTTGAGCCATCCTAAGTCCTATCTCCAGGGTGCTGGGATCTTTCAGCTTTTCAAACAGATCTGGTGGTATGCAATAGAGTATCAACTGGTCCGGAGGATAAGCTGCAATAATACGTACCCCCCATTCCAGATTAATTGCAGCTGCGTAGACAATTGGCCGTCTTTTTGTCTTTGCTGCAACTTGCATGTCCGCTTCACTTCGTGACCGTACCAAAGAAAAGTCCGCCGGAGGTGGGATACAGATAACTTTTCGCAGTAATTTTGTAGGACCACCGAGGGGTGCATCACTTCCTAGACACAGGCACTCCGTATCGGGATCGGTGAACAACATGTGAGTTCCATCACTCAATGGGATTGCACAGAAATGATCAAAGTCCACACTTCGAAACAGTCCATGCTCGTGTGGTATCTGAGAAGACTCAAGTTCAGGCTGTGTCTCAAACGATGGCAAGTTTCCGAACAACAACTGGGTCATAGACTGGCTTCGATGACGATGTACCTGCCATCTCCGATTTGTACCCGAGTAGTCAGAAGATATCTCATGATCACCACCAGCAGCACTTGAGATAAGACGTAGCTTCTTGGCGTTATCGATACCTTGTCGAGGAGGGAGAAAGTACAGATAGTCGGACGGAGCTGCTAGGGGAAACCAACGGTTAAGATCCTGTCCACTTAATGCATCAACCCAATGCATTTCTATTCCGAGTCGACATCCGAAAGCAACACACTGTCTTTGAGGGCAAATGGCTACACTTCGAGGCGGATCGTCAACCGTGCATAAATTTCGATAAACGCTACGTTTGCCGGTCTCGAGTGGAATACTGGATCTAGTAAGAGGCGTAGATGTACGAGTTGACCTAGTGGCACTTGCATGAGAGACTTCAGCCCCGTTTCGAGCAGCCTGCGAATATCCTCCGCGTCTGAAGAGGCGTAAGCTCGGCTCTCTGTTTTTATGAGATCTCCTTGTGCTATAATGCTTGGTTCTGCGTGTCTCTTCCGCATTCACACCGGATATATTAGAGAATGTAATCCGCTTCCTGGTACTCGAGGCCGGGAATTCACCTCGATCACCCAATGGATTTTGAACATCGCAAACAAGACCCATTCTTCCTTCAAGTAAGGCTGCCACGGCGTATCGATGCGATGAGGTGTCCATGCTTACTGCAATAACTCTCCGTGGACAGATGATACTAGTGACAGCTTGTACTGATGTATTCGAGAGACGATAGACAAAGACGATGCAATCCTGGATCGCCAGCAGAAAGCGTCCACAAGCAGAAACTTGAAAAGGCTTAGTATCAACCTCCGCCTCTCTGTGGCCAAACAGTTGGCAAAAGTTGACTTCTGCAACGATCGTCATTCTCTCTGGAATACCTAAGCAGCGTAGTCCCAAGCCTTTCCAATCCCACCACAAAGTACATTCGGTAGCGAGTCTTTTGGATAATAACCACGTCTCGCTTGTTACATTTGCGAGATGTGCGTCATCGGCACCGTCTGCAAAGCTCGGCATAGGATTCCGCACGAAGCCACGTTTGTTGTTTAGTTTCATTCCACGAAGCTGAAGGTCAGCTTCAGCAGCACCCCACCATCCACCTCTTCGTAACATGAGAGCCAAGAGATCAACATCAAGAGAAGCTACAAACCAAGATTTGCAAGCATGCCTCGCAGCGTTTAAATCTTGAGGAGCGAGGTAGAAATAGACATGCTGAACGATCTCAACCGGTAGGTAGTAGACGGGCGGGAGATAGGCTGAGGGCAATCTGTAAAGCCAGATCCTTGAAGTGAGACGTAGGTTCAGGAAGTCTGCGAGATCTAAATGTTGCAAAATATTTCTCCAGACCTTTTCAGGAATCTCGGGAGCAGTACGACGTCTAAGGTTGATACGTGCGAATGTATCTCGATGACCAGCAAACATGCGGTCGCGAGTGGAGTCGGATGACCACGAGGATTCCGACGTAGATGAGGGTATCCTGTCGGTTAGAGACCATATGGTATCACCGCCGAGGATAGCACCTGGCACATCGACGTGGGGTAATTCCAGGTATGACCCTGCTGTGCCTGTGTATTCTGTCCTTGTGTGGTCAAATGCATGATGTCCGTGAAACTCGACTGAAGTTCGAGACCCCTGTCTCTGCGTTTCGCAATACGCGCTATCAGAAAAGAGCGGAGGAGATGATCTTGGGGAAAGCTGTTCTCGATGATGTCTATGTTCGTATGAATCGCATTCTACCGAAGAACTCAACGCCTCTGTTTGACCCGAGACACTTCGGGATATTGGGCTTTGGTGTGCCAAAGATGTAACGTTTTCAAGGGTTATCGGATCAGAGTTGATCCGGAATTGTAGATGTAGTTCATTACCACCTCGGAGACATGGCTCGTCTAAATGTTGATCGATTCCAGGGGGTTCGGGTGTTGAACAATTGATGCTACATTCGGTGAAATTGGAGCTGGTTTGAGGTTGTGCGGCAGAAGTTCCTTGAGGATGAGGGCTACCAATGCTCATGATCCGAGCGTGGGCGCTCCGAAATGTTGTCGCAATCGGTGGCACCGAGATAACGGCAGTAATTGGTCTTTGAGAAGGAGTGGTGCCTGCGACGCCGCGCGCTATCAGAATCTGGGATGCCGTGATGACAGAATCGGTTGAGTGTGATACTTTATACAATACAAAAGAGAGAATGCAAAACTATCGGCGTAGGATGTATATAGGGCGGTACTGGTCGATGTGAAGAGACCGAAAGGAAGAGGCCAAAACGGTCGTTATAGATAGAATCTGGTGACGAGAGGCAGGAACAATGCTGGCCAAACCAGGAAGGTGTGCCTAGGGTACCATGGTCACTACTGCGTGAGGATAAGGTGTTTGGCGTAATATCTATTAGAGTTCTATGGATGAGTAAGGGAATGAATAAATGTATCGAGACACTGAGAGGCTTGGAGTATTATGTGCAGTGTCTCAAGTGTGGACCAAGTGAAGTAAATAAAATATGTGCATAGAGTTGAAATGGTGAAATGACAATTTGGGTATCAAAAGAAGGATCAACGTCAACAGTCACGGCTTGCTATGCATGTGAAGAAAGAAAGGTCCCTGTTCTAACATTCGCTTTGCAATATCAATGGCCAGCGCCATTAGATACGTCTCTTACAATCCAGACCTTCTCAAGAGGTTCGTAAAGCCTCGGATAAATGTATCGAAGTCCGGTCTCGGGATCGGTATCAATCTCGCGGCCATAGTTGGTGTCAGAATCCCAACGAGATTCTGTTGGAGTGGGTAGATTGATAGAATCAGGCCGCACAATACTTCTAAGGGCGATGTATTTTGTCAAAGGTTCGTAGGTGCGCACGAAGTACACAGAGAACCATAGAGTACCGATCAATGCAGGGACCACAAAGCCGGCGCCAGTAACAGCAGTTTGAAGCACGAGGTATCCGATCATGACTAGCTGGAATACCACTAGGCCGGTAATGACGCGGTTGCATATCATAGGCCAGGCTCTCCCTGTCGAATGCTGTCTGTGGTCCATCGCATACAGAAGTTGATATTTGTAGATAAATCCTCCTATGCAGAAATAGATCACTCCGCATAGGACTATTAGCCAAGACGTCGGTAGGATGCTGTAGACAAGGCATATGATGAATATCAGCATCGTCTGCGGGAGGAAGAAGCCATAGCTGAAGACCGGGGGTTGATGTATCTCAGCAAAATCTAGAAGGAATTAGCTGAGGCGCACAGTGATGGCTGATGGTCCATACCTCGAGGTGTCTTGGCAAACATGCGGTTGAAAGGGTATAGAGCCACGGCTCCGAACTCGAGGAGGCGGAAAGGAAATAGACCAAAGCCTTGCAAGATGATGAGGTTGGTATAGAATGGGCCCAATTCATTGACTGCCTTTGCCAAAGCCAGCGCGACCGTCGTCGTATCTTTGAAAATCTCCCGCAAGTTTTCAAACAGACCGTAGAAATTTGCAAAGGTTCCTAGAGAGGTGAAGACAATGAACAAGGAGAAGAAAGTGAAGAAGAAGTTCTTAGAGATTACGGACAACTCGACATCACCCTGGGATGTCATTCCTTGGAGGCTAGACAGGTCTCCTAGATGTCAGTGGAGTTTGCCATCGGGAGTGAAGCTAACTTACAAGCATATAGGTAGGGAACAATTATTGTCATCAGAGAGATGGCAGCAGTCGGTAAAGATGTTGTAATCAATGATTGGATGACCTTATGATCATTGAGAAAGTCTTCAAATCCAGGGAAGACTTTTCCTAAAGTCGACGGATTCATCAGACCAGCAAAGGGAACCAGAAGAGCTGCCCAGAATATTGTCAGGAGCCCGATGAATATCATTATTGTCCACGATCGAAACATTCTATGACTTCGCGAGAGGTAGGTATTCTCCCATATTACATCGGCAGGAGGTGGCGCAAGACTGGCAAGCAACTGCCCTGGACGGGGATCAAGGATTGCTTGGACAGCCATTTGGCACGCTACCACTGACTCCATGGTAACAAAGGCGAGCGGTGTGGGAGTATATTCTTTCTTTCGAGCACTCAAGATTTTCTCATCATACTGTCGAAGTTTCTCTTCATAATAGTCGATGGCATCAACCTTGTTGCTGTACATCTTGAGCGGACCGTACCATATTCTTGTAGTCGGGCGATTGTCATGATCTGCCTCAGCGTTGGCTTGCTGTATCTCTTCTGCAGAAAGTAGTTGCGTATGCTCCTCATCAGCAGCGGCAATTCGGGACAAAGGAGGAGGTGGTGGGTGGGCAAGGGGCAGACCGCTAACATTGCGCCGTGCCCGATGATGTCCATGGTAAACTGTCCATGCTTGTTCCAATCGCCGAAGATAGGACATGCGCTTTTCCATTAATTCGTCCAAATATTTCCACCTTCTGCAAAGCATGATACTGTCAACTTTTCCTATTCCAAGACCTTCAATGAACTCTTTGATCTTCTCTTCGGAGCGCATATCGGGGGGAATACCCGACAATCGCAACGTTCGATCAGTTACAGTTGCTTGAGTCCCTAAGTAACTTTGGCGGACTCGAATGACTTTCTTGGTCTCGACGACTAAGAAGTATAGAGCTAAAACCGTGAAAAAATAAACGAAGAAAACGTACATCCAGAGATAACCCTGAGTGCCGAGCTTCTTCTTGTTGCCTGGTGGTTTGGAGGATTCGTCTAGTCTTGCACCGCGAAAGACAGTATCATCTCCCAGGGTGGAATTATCAGTTGGGTCGCTCATGAACGGGTTCCAGCCCTTGGTATATTTCGCATTAACAGGGAGAATGACAATGAGAGAAAAGAAGAGGATGGTCGTCAGGACTTTGATGGCGTAGCGAAAGAAAGTAAGAAACTATATAAGGTCAGCTCCAAGACGGGCCCGGAATGCACGGCTGGCTTACGGCGTAGGCATCAAGACCTGCCGATGCGAGAACCTCTTCTTCCGATATCTTGTATAAAGCTGGTATCCATCCAAACATTGATTTGGGTAGCTCAGGGAGACGAGCCGCCGCATTCTTCTTCCTCTTCCGCGCAGCATAGAGATCGGCCCATTTTGGCCGTAAGACCTAGTCCTACTGTTAGTGATCCATGAATGTTGTAGAGGACATAGTCAATACGTACACAGAATGCAAGAAAAGCGCTGGCACCGAGACCTACTGCTAGCACAAGTTGTGTCGCATGATCTCGGCCATGGGAGGCCATTAGCTTCCGATAGTCGTTGCCATCATCGTCTGAGGCTGATAGCCAAACCGACATCTTGAGCTGGTGAAGCTTGGCCTATGCGCTTGGCAGAACATATGTTGTCAGTATATTGCGATGTTGATATCATGATACTATTTTCTGACACCGAAAACAAACATCTCCGTATGCGCGGTGACGATACCGGGACAATCATCGTATTTATGCACTTGAGGCGTTAAAGGACAACCATAATCATCCGGCCATACGACATCAAATGGCAGATTGACTAACCGACGAATCAGAGCAAGGTAAATGTAACTAGCTAATTGCCAGCAGCTTTCCTTGTCGGCTTGCTATTTTCTTCGACGTCCACCAACCCGAGGTTACCATTGTCCACGCCAATCCCCTCGACATCACGTCGCTCATTGCCAATTGACTGCTTCGAGCCATTGTCATCCTCGAGCAAGATGTTGGCAAGGTCTGTTTTGCGCAGCACGCCTGTGCGAGCTGCAGCGCGACAAAATCTTCACCAAACGACCAAGGTGCGTGCAATCTTCACCAATTCCTTTGGACCGCTGATGGCACACATCGGATTGCTTTTCATGGCCTGAGACTGACTTTATATTCACCATAGCGATCTGCTTCGACTGCATCTTCCTCTGCCGATGGAGCCAGCTCTCCTTTTTATCTCAATCTTCACCTTACAGTTGCGACTGCTGCCGCGGTTGGCTCGATAGCCTATTATGCCACCAACTTTGGGCGTGAAGTCTTTGCCATGACTCCAGCGGAAGAAGGGTAATATTGAAATTACAAATATCTTTGGATTGCTATACTGATAGTTTCGATCCAGTCTTCATCCTACACAATATCCTTGGGAGCACACAAAATGGACTAAGACATACGACCATCAAGCGTAAGATACCACACCAATGATTGCACAATGGCTCATGTACTGATGCGAGGTACAGCCTCCGACGTGGATTCCAAGTTTATCGTGAAGTTTGCGCATCATGCCATTCATTAAATCGTGTTCCATACCGATCATTGGTTGGTGTTATGGCAACCGTCGACGAAATGAAGGCAATGGCCGAAGAGAACGAATATGACACCGAACCCAATGACGAGGGTGAGATTGAAAAGCGACCTGGAAAGTTATCGGACTACCTTCTTCCACCATACAAGAACGACGAAGCTGCTCGCGCTGCCAACAACGGTGCTTTACCACCAGACCTATCTTTGATCATCAAGGCCAGACATGGTGGATGCAACTATATCTTCAATCTCCTCACAGGCTATCCCGAAGAACCACCAGCAGGTGCAACAGTTCAATCAGGTCTCAACTTCAATCCTTACTTCCCAGGAACCGGTATTGCCATGGCTCGCGTTTTGTACGATGGTCTTGTCGAATACGAGGATGGAACGCCAGCAACGACGAGTCAGATGGCCAAGGACGTTGTCGAGTTCTTGAACTGGGCTGCTGAACCCGAGATGGACACGAGAAAACTGATGGGTGTTAAGGTCTTGACTGTAACCGCTGTGTTGTGGGCTTTGAGTATTGCAGTTAAGCGATACAAGTGGGCACCTCTCAAGACAAGAAAGATCGTGTACAACCCACCAAAGACCAGGTAATGTCATACTGTGTCATAGTTTGGAGACCACCAGTGGAGAGTAGGACGACGAAGATGTGGGCTATTGTACTTATTGTCTCTGCTGTTTTTATATTGTGTTAGAAGCAACAGAAAAGGTAGGATGTCTGAGGTAGATTTGACATCACTTTGTACATTGACAAAGATTTTCTATGTGTCCAAGCCTTCCAAGTCCCGTCGAATGTGACCAAACCGTAAGGACTTGTCGCCTTGGGGCTTATGGGCGAGAAAGACAGCGGTCGTGCTTGCAACCACCAATACTCAACGCCATTGGGTGTGCTGGATATAAAAGCAAAATCTAAAACCGTAGTTGGAAAACATGCGAGAATGAACCATGGTCAGTGGTGAGTCAGGATATTGCAGCATGTTGTTATGCCTCAACGGGCTCAATATCTGTCTGACTCGATATCGGCCAATTGCCACAGGACTGTATCTTAGCCTACTGAGCTATGCCGTCGTCGCTAAGGTCAGTCAGGGTTAGCTACCCCGTGTGGTGTACTCAGAGTACATTGCAAAATGCCAGCATCAAACTCCACTTCATTGATGGGATTCAACAAAGAAGCACACCTCAATATTCTAACTAGCAGGTTGAGGACCACACCGCCTGCAACTACCGTGTCTTTTGTGAAGTCTCTGTAGTCTTAATGCCCTCTCGCTCTACCCACAGTAAATAGGAGCAGGCTCTGTATCAATGGGCTTTGTGGGGCTCTTCTAGGTAAGGTTCCATGGGGCAGTCCAACAATTATCAACAATCACGGGCTCAAACAGCTTGGTGTTTGGAGTGGGCCGGGGGAAGCAATTCCGGCTCCCTGTACAGAGTATTGCGTTGTCCTACAGTACCTAGAAGAATGACGTCGTTGCATTTTAGGGCACCCGAAACTGCCTGTGGGGTGATGTGCTCAACTTTCATCTACTGTACAGTACCACCACCACCACTTTGATCGGCGATGGTCCTTCCCTTGTGCGTAAAACATCAGCACAACCCGTCAGAGATGCCACTCTCGCTTCTGTATCTTTAGTCAGGTACCTGTCCGTCGGTTTTCCTTCCTGCTGCATAGAAAGTCTCTTTCATTCTTGCATTGTTCCCGCTTGAGCGTATCTTGATCTGTCGAGTTTCGATTCCTAGATAGCATCTGAGCCATCTTTGTGCTCCTGCAGCATGGCGCCAAAGACAGTCAATGGTAACCAGCAGGTATACCGGCTCCCATTGACCGATCTGGGTGCTCCGGACATCCCTGGAGGCTATATTTATCTCCCTCCGCCAACGAATCCCGCTTATATCCTTCGCATTGCCATTGAGGGTACGAGTTCGATATGCCGGGAAGGAAGCTTTTGGATCAATTCACCAGCGCCGGGGGAGAGGTTTGAGCGGACGAAATTCCGAGAGTACAAGTGAGTCGCCTTGAGGAAGAAAAGTTTTGCTCTGTACTGACAACTCCAGACTGGAACCAGACTTCAACAGAACCATAGAAATCGACATTCCCATAGTATGCGCTGGCGCGTTTGCTTTTTATACCACCTACACACCTCTTCCGGATTTCTCAACGGCTTCAGTCAAAACCCCAGAAGCCACAAGAACAGAGATACACTATGTTGATGTAGAGCCACGCATCAACTTAGACGGAAGTACGCTCCCTGTGGATGCGCTGTCAATATTCTCCGTCATATCTAAATTCATGGGCCAGTATCCCAAAGACTTCGAGAATCATCTCAAAGGCATTGGCCAAAAAGGCTACAACATGGTCCATTTTACCCCCCTTATGCAACGAGGTGAATCGAATTCTCCATACAGCATATTTGACCAATTGTCATGGGACCCCGAGTCCTTCCCGAATGGCGAGGACGATATCAAGGACATGGTAAAGAACATGGAAGACAAACATGGCTTACTGGGCCTCACAGACGTTGTATGGAACCATACTGCGAACAACAGTGGTTGGCTTCAAGAGCATCCCGAGGCTGGCTACAATGTGGAAACCGCCCCTTGGCTAGAATCGGCCCTGCAACTCGACACGGCCCTGTTAGAATTTGGAGACAAACTTGAAGAGCTTGGCTTGCCTAATGATTTGAAATCCGTGGAAGACTTGAATAAACTTATAGGGGCCATGAAAGAACATGTTCTCAGAAAGATCAAGCTCTGGGAATTCTATGCGGTGAACGTTAATCGTGACTCTAAGGCAGTGTTGGAAGCCTACACATCCGGAAACGTCAAAATACCTAAGGGTGGCTTTGGAGATGCTGGCGTGGGTGGCCTTGACGTGGTCAGAGCCTGGTCGCTATACGAAAAGGCACTTTTCTTGAAGAATCACGGTATGCTCAATGGTCTCCGAGTTGACGGTCGGTGGAGTCGCCAGGTAGATCCAACTGTTGGGGCTGCTTTGATCACAGCTGTGCATGGCAGGTATGAGGCAGAGAAAGACATCTCCAGTGTAGAGAGTACTATTGAAAGCATACTCAATGAACTCAACCTTCCGTTCTACCGTGAGTATGACGAGGATGTCGCCGCGATTCTTGATCAAATCTCCGGTCGCATCAAGTACCTGCGCTTGGATGCTCATGGTCCAAAACAGGGTCCAATCACAAAGGACAAGCCGCTCATCGAAACTTATTTCACTCGACTACCCTTCAATGAAACAACCAAAAAACATAACCCCAAGTCTTTGGCTCTGGTGAACAATGGATGGATCTGGGCCGCTGATGCGATGAAAGATAATGCTGGTCCCGACTGGAGACCCTATTTGAGGAGAGAAGTCATCGTATGGGCTGACTGCGTTAAATTGAGGTATGGCAAAGGGCCTGAGGACAACCCATGGCTTTGGGATTTTATGGCCAAATATACCAGGCTGATGGCCAAATATTTTGCTGGCTTCCGCATCGACAACTGCCACTCCACACCTCTTCATGTCGCAGAATATTTGCTAGATGAGGCCCGATTAGTCCGACCAAACCTGGCCGTGTTTGCCGAGCTTTTCACTGGCTCAGAGGAGATGGACTACGTTTTTGTAAAACGTCTAGGATTGAGCGCTTTGATCCGCGAAGCAATGCAAGCATGGAGTACGCAAGAACTAAGTCGTCTGGTCCACCGACATGGAGGAAGACCCATCGGCAGCTTCGATTTGGATGTTCAAATACCTCCACGAGCCAAAACCGAGACTAACGGACTCAGTAATGGCTCAACGCCAAATTCTAAGGATACCGTCAAGTATATTCGGCCAAGCCCTGTTCATGCGCTATTCATGGACTGTACACATGATAACGAAATGCCAGCACAGAAAAGAGACGCCAGGGACACCCTGCCAAATGCTGCTCTTGTGAATATGTGTGCATGTGCAACAGGAAGTGTAATGGGATACGATGAGGTCTATCCACAACTTGTGGATCTTGTTCAGGATACTCGCTTGTACACCTCTGTCTCGTCTCAGAAGGAGATCAAGAGTGGTGCGGCTAGCGAGGGTGGCATCGCCGGTGTAAAGAAGCTTCTTAACCACATTCATACATTGATGGGTAAAGGTGGCTATGATGAGACACATATTCATCACGAAGGCGAAAACATAACTGTTCACAGAGTTCATCCGGAATCGAGAAAGGGTTATTTTCTTATCGCACACACCGCATTTCCTGGCTATGGAAATGGGAACGGTGGCCTCAACCCTGTCCATCTCACGGGCACCAAGGCCAAACTATTGGGAAGCTGGATGCTCGAAGTGGACGCCAGTGAAGAAGCGAAGACAACTGCACTCAAAGATCCCAAATACCTACAAGGCCTACCAAGTCGCACGAAAGACCTTCAAGGTATCAATATCGTGAGTGAAGGCGGTGACACGGTCATTTCGATTCCGGATAAATTTCCGCCTGGGTCTATTGCGCTTTTTGAAACTTGGATTCCTGGTGCTGAACACTCGGATGTCCAAGGGAAATTCATTGTGTCTGGTGCGAATGAGGCCTTTAGGGATTTGGATTTGATCGATCTTAATTTCGTGCTGTACCGCTGCGATGCTGAAGAAAGAGATACCAGCGCTGGTCGCGATGGCGTTTACAACATTCCTGGCCATGGACCTCTGGTTTATGCGGGTCTACAAGGATGGTGGAGTGTGCTTGAAAATATTGTCAAATACAATGACTTGGCCCATCCACTGTGCAATCACCTCCGCGACGGCCAATGGGCTCTAGATTATGTCGTGGGGAGAATTGAAAGGATCTCAAAACAAGAAGGCTACGAAAAGCTTGAAAAGCCAGCGGCATGGCTGAAGGAACGCTTTGATGCAATTCGAGGCATACCTAGCTTCCTCCTCCCACGATTGTTTGCTATTATCTTACAAACAGCATACACGGCTGCCTGGAACAGGGGTATAGAGTTGTTTGGTAGCAATATTCAACACGGGCAGAAGTTTTTGCAAAGTCTGGCTATGGTCAGTGTTCAGCAGACAGGCTATGTGAAATCTGCATCTCTTTGGCCCACAAAGAGTGTACCCAGTCTGGCGGCTGGTTTACCGCACTTCGCGGTGTCGTGGGCTAGGTGCTGGGGGAGGGATGTTTTTATCTCCTTACGTGGGCTTTTCCTCTGTACTGGCCGATTCGATGAAGCCAAAGAGCATATTATCGCGTTTGGCAGCGTCCTCAAGCACGGTATGATTCCAAATCTTCTCAGCAGTGGTGCAGCACCACGGTACAACTCGCGAGATTCGCCATGGTTCTTTCTGCAAAATATTCAAGACTATACGAAAATTGTCCCCAACGGCATGGACATTTTACAGGCGGAGGTACCCAGACGATTCTTACCTTATGATGATACATGGTTCCCACATGACGACCCGCGGGCTTATTCCAAGATTTCAACCGTACAGGAGATCATCATCGAGATCCTTCAGCGCCACGCCTCTGGCCTTTCGTTCCGGGAGCATAATGCTGGCCCCAGTCTGGATATGCAAATGAAGCCTGAAGGGTTCCAGATTGATGTTCATGTGGACTGGAACACTGGTATTATTTTTGGTGGCAGCCAATATAACTGCGGAACATGGATGGACAAGATGGGTGAGAGTGAACGTGCTGGAAGTAAAGGTGTGCCAGGTACCCCTCGTGACGGAGCCGCTGTCGAGATCACCGGGCTAGCTTATAGCGCTTTGAAATGGGCGGATGAGCTTTCGAAGGCTGGCAACCTCAAACAGAATGGTGTGAACACCGATAAAGGAAACAAGATTACGTTTGCCGAATGGGCCGAGAGGATCAAGGCAAGCTTTGAGAAGTGCTACTGGGTCCCCAAAGATCCTAAAGAGGACTCGGCGTTTGACATTGATGCTCAACTGATCAACCGCAGAGGTATCTACAAGGACCTCTACAAGTCTGGTAAGCCGTACGA
Organism: Phaeomoniella chlamydospora; assembly: GCA_001006345.1. Taxonomy (NCBI): domain Eukaryota; kingdom Fungi; phylum Ascomycota; class Eurotiomycetes; order Phaeomoniellales; family Phaeomoniellaceae; genus Phaeomoniella; species Phaeomoniella chlamydospora. The sequence continues at coordinate 16,518 of LCWF01000189.1, read as the reverse complement.
AGATTATCAGTTGCGAGCAAATTTCCCTATTGCTATGACCGTGGCCCCGGATTTGTTCACACCTGAACGGGCTCTAGAAGCTCTTTCAGTGGCAGACAAGGTCATTCGGGGTCCTACTGGCATGGCGACACTTGATCCATCCGACCAAAACTACCGACCTTATTACAATAACTCTGAGGATTCGGACGATTTCGCAACTTCCAAAGGTCGGAACTACCATCAAGGTCCCGAGTGGCTTTGGCCAACTGGATTTTTCCTCCGAGCGTTGCTAAAGTTTGACTTGAAACGACGCACAACCGCAGAGGAGAGGTTGGAATCCTACCAACAGATCACTCGAAGGCTGGCAGGTTGTAAACAGGCAATCCATGATAGTCCATGGAAAGGCTTGACAGAACTCACTCAGAAGAACGGGGAGTATTGCGCTGACTCTGTGAGACACCCCTATCATTCACTAGTTATTCGCATGTTGCTAACGCATTCCAGTCACCTACCCAAGCCTGGTCCGCGGGCTGTTTGATAGATCTATTCCACGACGCCTCCACATTAACGGCTGAAACTTCATAGGTGGATAGCCGTACGAGAAATTGACAGCATACTTCAGCCTTTTTTCCCCCTTCTTGTATAGAATCAGAGCTAGAATCTCCCAGATTGCCCATTCTTCAATCCATCTTTACGATCCGAAAATTAGATGATGATGCATATACATTTCTTTAGTGCAAATATGAAAACCTGGTACATTGATGAATCCAAACATTGAACCCGATACTACTGTATGTAGATGGCATATTGAGAGACAATTGGTGCTGTAGCGTAGCCAGTGACAGTACTGGCGTCAAAGTGACCAGTTCCATCGGCTGTGACACCCCAGGGCAGACAATGGGCCCTGCTCGATTCCAGCATGATAGATGGCACAGTATCCGAGTAATAGTCCGCTCGGAGCGAAAAAGTCATCAGTGAAGAAGCCGAAGCCAGCGGCTGCATCGTAGCGTAAACATATACATGGCAATACTCTACCACCCACCAAGAACACGAAAAGAAGCAGGGTCATAGATACTGTACATGTAAGATACCATCGGAGCCCGAAGATAGAGAATCCAATAGTTCTAGAACCACAAGCACAAAAAAAAAATTTGCCCGCTTTCCCCACATTTCCCATTGAGTCACCAGCTTCGCAATTGCTCTTTTGTAACTGGATATCACTTGTCGCTTTATATCTTGACTTTCATTCTTTCTCCGACTATCTAGAGAGAAAAAAGAGAGCGCGCAGCGGATATTCATTTATCCCTCGATCTCCTCCCAAAGGCACAGTCCGACGATGTCTGTAAGTAGTCTGCACCTTGTATCTCTTTCGACCCACCTTTCCTCATCCACCTACTGACCGCTGGTTGCAGTTTTTTATTGAGAATCAGAATGTGGGCAATAGAGACAGCTCAGAGGACTGGAGAGGTATGCCCGCGCAGAAAACATTTGTCTATTCGATCTAACCGTCACTCGTACCACCAGTCCGTGGCTACAATCCTTTAACACCACCCGATCTCCTTCAACATGAAATCAAACAGACAGAGGCGTCCAAGGCGACCGTGATCAAAGCTCGAAATGAGGCAGCAGCAGTGGTCGCTGGGTCCGATACGAACGAGCGTCTGCTCGTGGTCATTGGACCATGCTCAATTCACGATCCTGCGGCTGCTCTCGAATACTGCGATCGACTTTTGAAATTGAAGGAACTTTACAAGGACGACCTACTCATCGTTATGCGCTCATACCTAGAGAAGCCACGAACAACTGTTGGATGGAAAGGTCTGATCAATGACCCAGACATCGACAACAGCTTCCAGATCAACAAGGGATTGCGCACTTCACGGCAACTCTTCGTTGACCTAACGTCAAAGGGTATGCCCATCGCCAGCGAAATGCTCGACACCATCTCGCCTCAGTTTCTTGCCGATCTCTTGTCCGTTGGAGCTGTTGGTGCCCGAACAACTGAATCCCAATTGCACCGAGAGTTGGCGTCAGGTCTATCTTTCCCAGTAGGGTTCAAGAACGGTACCGACGGTAGTCTAGGGGTTGCCATTGACGCAATTGGCGCTGTACGACATCCGCACCACTTTCTTTCTGTGACGAAGCCTGGTGTTGTGGCTATTGTCGGTACGGTGGGCAATGAAGATTGCTTTGTCATCCTGAGAGGTGGTACAAAGGGTACGAATTACGATGAGAAGAGCATCAAAGAGGCTCGGGAGGCGCTTAGATCAAAGGGAATCAAAGAGCGATTGATGGTTGATTGCAGTCACGGCAATAGCTTGAAAAACCACAAGAATCAACCAAAAGTTGCCGCTGTGCTGGCAGAACAGATCGAAAAGGGTGAGACTGCCATCATGGGCGTCATGATCGAGTCGCACATCCATGAGGGTAAGCTTCGATGTTCTTTATGGCCTGGCAAACATGACGAACTAATGCAATCATCACAGGTGCCCAAAAAATACCGCCAGAAGGTAAAGCAGGGTTGAAATATGGTGTTTCGATAACCGATGCATGCATTGGCTGGGAGGATACCGAAGAAGTCCTGGCTAACCTAGCTCTGGCGGTTCAGAAAAGAAGGGAGACACTATCCAAGCAGACCAATGGGGTAAACGAACATTAGACCTAAAACAACACCAAAAGTTCTTGGGGGATTTTGCTTTTTCCTGGTCCGGTGTTAGGGGAGAACGATACAACAAAGGAACACCACGGGCAATGAAATGGTCAGGGACATATATAATCAGTGCTCGAATGATGTGATCGCTCTCGATACACTCCGATCTTTGGATCGAAGATAGCAGATCCAGGGTCGGGCTCAAAGAGGCCAAAGGAGGCCGAAACATCATCGCAGGCATCAGTAACACAATTGCTACTCAGTGTCCTCTTTTCCAGACACTACGCTTAGATCGCGTGATCATCTTTGAGGAAAGGGGGACGATCACAGGGGCTAAATCGAGAAGGATCTCTAATCAAAAGAAACCAAAACCAAAATCGACAGCCAAACACATGTCTCCTGATGCTGATAAGCCAAAGTATTCTAGACAAGGCTATCTCCACTGTACTCGAGCAGTAGGGGATGCCGAGCAAACGATGACATGTTTTAACTTGTCGTCCCTTATCTACATCTATCTCTGTGGAACTCTCACTCGGTCTCTGATTTTTCCCGCAAGCGTCCTGCGCCAGGCTTACAAGCTCCTGGCTCGGTCAGATCGCATTGGAACATAATTTAATTACCTTATAATCACTATAGTACCACAGCTGCTGTATACTACCAAGTCTGTACTATGTAGAAACATGGGGCAAAATAGACGACGGGTAATCACGGTTGACAAGGAGCTACTTGTGATGGAGACCAACTTCAAAACGGAGCACTAAAGGATGTGGCAATTAATTATGGAACGGAACATTTTGTACAGGGCTGGGGGGGTGGAATACTGAGAGTTGACCGACTACTGGCTATGGTTTTGGGCACCATGGACTTAGCATCAAATAGACTTGCATGAGCTGAAAACATCGCGAAACCCGATGTGGACCTTCCAAGACGATAGAGCGTGAAGCTTTGGAAAGTCTTGCGGAATTGAAGCTTGCTATGGGCGATCGATGGATGGTGTGTGGGTGGAGAGAGCGTTTTTTCCTTCATTATTGAAACAACAAATGCTGGGCATCGGGCTAGGCTACTTGATTCAGCTTCTCTAAGTTTTTCTAGAAGGATCAATCAAACTCTGGGCTTTGGGAGGCTAGCTAAAGGTAACCTACCTAATACCTACACTAGGGCAGGCTGGAATAGTTTCATTCTTGACAGCCAAACAAGGAGAACAATTCGAAAATTTCGTGTCCTTCTTCGGGGCAATTGACACCCGTTCCTCAGTGCTGACCTACCTCTACCTGTGTACTCTGTTAGGCTTGAGGCTTGTTGCTTCTTCCTCTAGTACAGAGTACGTAGCTGTATTAGGTATGCACCTTATCTGCAACCTCCAGCCACTGCCCATCCAAGCCGAATCAATCATTGAGTTTTCAAAAGCACCACATCGGGCTTATTGTTGCAATTGCCAAGCGGTCGGAAGATTTGTCTGTCACCCTTACAGAATACTTTTACAGTTCCAAGGGAGGCATGGCTTTGACGAGGGTAGAGAACGTGGCCTACGCCTTAAAACGGTGGTCTTCCTGCCGACCAAATCGATAACACGGTTCTACAGCACTATCGGACCGTGGGATTGCTGCTGCTGATATGGCCTCGGTAGTCGAAACACAAAGACATCAATTGCCTCCCTGGGCTTGTTGGTGTTGCTCCTTGATGTCACATAGCTCACACCGCAATCGTCATCGTCCTGCGACGCCTTGCTCCACTTGAGAGGCGAAACCGAGCTACAGAGTACACCAAAAGATACAGAGTACTCTGTAAAATGGTACCATGTACTCTGTAATTAGCTCCCGCCACGATCCAACCCACTCCTCCCTCAACTGGCTGGATCCTGGATATCTGTTTGTACTGTTCGTTTCCTCGTTGGTTTTGAGCTCAATAGCATAATTAAGGGATGCCGCAACTCTATCGTTTCTCTAAGGTCGTGTGCAACAATAGAGTTCATGCTCTCATACATCCGACTGCATATTTTGCTCTCATGATCCATATTTGGGGGCTCGCGACAGCTGTCGGGTTCGATCCAATAGGCATCGGCTACAGAGCTCTCAATCGACCCATATCCCTGTCGCCAGTGGAACCTGGAGATTAGCCACAGAGATAACGGCCCATCACTCTTGTTATCTTCCAATCACATAGCATGGAACCATCGATCACCCTTCTACTATGTACCAAGGCCTTCTTTGAACTTGGCTAATCCGAGCTTGGTAAACGCTTGCTGTACGTTGTGTCGACGTAGAGGCCGTGTGTGCCATCTTACTTCGTTATTACTACTGAGGGACGTGGGCAGTACTGTGGCACCACCAAACCGCATAACTTGGTGATTGTAACCCTACTAGGTTGAAGGGTGGATGATGCCGATCCATGGATAGTGCAAGGCTCCCTGCGTTACTTCCCCGATGAGTTCGTTTGACGTGTTGCGGAAAAGTACAAAGATCCTGGTCATGTATATCTTTCACTCCCAACCCCCCTCAGCTTTCTCGTCTGCTTTCCTCCGGTATTCCCTATATTCTTCTCGTTTCTTCGTCACGGCCAACCTTAACATCGCCCTGATAGGAGCCAAGGGAGAAGTAGCGTTTAGACAGTTTCTATCTGAAGTCTCAATATGGAACCTTTTAAATCAGGGTCAATTGGAGCAGCAAATGGCGACCCCGATCGTCCTCGCTATGGTTCGATCGCAGAAGAAGCTGCGGCGCGCGAGCGCAAGGCCTCACTGATCAATGAGGAGAAGGGCTATACAGTAGGCGAAGCGGCCGACGTCTACGGCGACATCCAGGAAGCCGAGCAGTATGGTTATGTTACTCGAGGGCTGAAATCACGCCACATTCAATTCATTGCACTCGGAGGGACCATTGGAACGGGATTGTTCCTCGGTATCGGTCGTGCCCTTACACAAGCAGGCCCTCTCTCGATTCTGCTGGGTTACACAATAACGGGTGTTGCCATTTACGCCATGGTAAGCCAACTCTCTGGTAACAGAAGCTTCCATAACTGACATAACAGATGCAATGTCTGGGCGAGATGGCAACTTGGCTCCCCCTTCCAGGTGCCATTCCTCAATTCTGTGCTCGATATGTGGACGATGCGCTTGGCTTTGCTGTCGGCTGGAACGTGAGTATTAGTTGTCATGTTCTTTCTGGTTTATTCTAACGCCGGATGCAGAACTGGTATGCCTCAGCAATTACACTGTGCGCTGAAATATCTGCCGCTTCAATTGTCATTCAGTACTGGAATGGCGCAGAACATATCAATGTGAGAGAATGGCGAGACCGAAATAAAACGAGCGGATATTACTGACACGGGTTAAAGGTCGGTGTTTGGATCACAATCATAGCGCTACTCGTTCTCGCCTTGAACGTCTTTGCTGTCTCGATCTACGGTGAAGCAGAGTTCTGTTTCGCCTCCATCAAAATCATCACCATCGTGGGTCTTTTGATCCTTGCGCTAATCATCGACGTTGGTGGTGTCAAATCGCAACCTCGTCTCGGTTTCCACTATTGGAAAGATCCCGGCGCCATGAAGACATACATTGCCGGCGGCGACAAAGGACGCTTCTTGGGCTGGTTCTCCACTCTAGTTAACGCTGCGTTCTCTTACGGAGGCGTTGAGATGGTCGCCGTTGCAGCTGGTGAAGCAGAAAACCCAAGAAAGAACATTCCTAAAGCTGTCCGTCGTGTGTTCTGGCGTATCCTGTTTTTCTACGTTCTTGGATCTTTGGCTATTGGTGAGTTCATTTACCTACCTGCCCCGCTGCGAAAGAAGAACATCTCTGACGAAACCAAAGGCGTGCTTGTACCGTATAATGATAGCCGTCTGCTCAGTGCTCAAGCCAACGACGCAGCAGGTGCGGCCTCATCACCATGGGTGATTGCAATCAATCGTGCTGGCATCAAAGTCTTGCCGGACATTATTAACGCTGTCATCTTGACGTCGGCGAGCTCTTCAGCAAATGCCTTCCTCTTTACTGGATCCCGTTATCTCTTCGGAATTGCGCAGAATGGACAGGCTCCTAGATTCTTCCTGAAGTGCAACAAAAAGTGAGTCAGGCACGGCGATCGCGTGGAATAATCTAACTTTGATTAGGGGTGTCCCTATATATTGCGTCGGCTTCACGGCTATTTGGATGGCCTTGACCTACTTGTCCTGCAGTAGTGGTGCAAATAAGGTGTTCACTTGGTTCCAGAATCTGACGACCATCGCCGGTCTCTTCACATGGAGCTCCATCTGTGTCGCATATATCCGGTTCTACGCCGCGTTGAAGGCTCAAGGCATCGACCGAAATTCTTTGGTCTTCAAATCACCATTCCAGCCATACCTAGCTTACAGCGCCTTGGCTTTCTTCGCTATTATTATTGTTTTCAACGGTTTCTATGCCTTCTGCCCGTGGAATGTTGATGACTTCTTGACAAGCTATATCGGCATTCCCATCTTCTTTGCGCTCTTCACTTTCTGGAAGGTGTTCAAGAAGACCAAGCTCCATAATCCTTTGGAAGTCGATTTGTTCACAGGAAAGAGTGCTTTGGATGCTGCAGATGCCCACTGGCCAAATCCACAACCAAGGAATTTCCTTGAGGTGAGTCCGCCCGCCTCCAAGTTGTGATACCTCACTGACAGATCATCTAGAAATTCTGGTATTGGCTTTGCTAATGGATCTAATGCTATGTCGATAGAGGGGGATGGGTGCATAACAAGGTTGCTGATATGTAGGCAAGTGTGCATTTACGACAACGCAACATGTTGTCCTTATCTTGAACAGACTCTCTTTCTATATATTAGATATGTTACATACAAATCGAGTCGAATCTCATCGGTCCGACGTTTCTCATTGATTCGTTCCTGATTGATTGCGTTACAGGCTGACTGCTGTTTGATCCTCGCTGTAGATTTCTCTTCACTCAGCGTAAGACGCTGCGGGAGGCCGCCGCATCTGACAACGGACATGATTATAACCTGGTCGACCATGACAGCGGTGCGGAACAAGTTCACCTGCTTTTCTGTTTCACGTTTGTTCTCAGTTCACCTTTCCCTTCTCATCAACTTGTAAATGTTCCTTGATTTGTCGAACTCAGATTGCTCAACGTAGATATGCCATCATCAAGACCTCCTTCATTATCCCGCTCAGGGACATCATATGCCTTCTCGGCGCCAACTCAGCAGTCCAGAAGGCGGATGAGCAAGAAAGCGAGACTAGACGCATCGGATACTAGCACAAATTCCCGAACGCAAACAACAAACACGCGGCGGCCGACCACCACAGGGACCAGCGCGACCAATCCAGTCTTCCAAGAGATCATTGTTGCTGTCTCTGAATCCCGAGGTATCGCACCAATCGCTGGTCTTGCTATATTGAATATCAGCCTGGCCGAGGCAGTGCTCTGCCAGATCTGTGACACCCAGACCTATGTTCGCACTTTGCACAAACTATCTGTGTTCGCTCCCACAGAAGTGCTCTTTGCAAACACTGCTCGAGGTAGTAAGCTGCTCGGGGCTGTAGAAGAGAACCTTGTGAAAAATGGAGACCAGGATCTGCTCATAACGTGCATCGACAGGAAATACTGGAACGAGAATAGCGGGTTTGACTTCGTCAGACAACTCGCACTGTCGGAGGACATAGAAGCGTTGAAAGTCTCCCTGTCAGGAAAATTCTTTGCAGCGAGCTGCTTCGCCGCGGCAAGTACACCTCTCGATAGCCTGGAGTATATGTCAGTTGCGGTGGCTGGATATCCGAATGCTGACGCTGTGGGATAGGTCATAAAGTACGTCGAACTTAGCATGTCAACGACATTTGCACATCAGTCTCTCCGTGTCAAGTTCGAGCCGTCACAAGGCAGCACAATGATAGACTTGTCTACGATTGCTTCTCTCGAGCTTATCCAAAACTTGCAGAACACAAAGTCGAAACATTGCCTCTTGGGATTATTGAAGGAGACATTGACACCAATGGGAACAAGAGTGCTTAAAAGCAATATACTTCAGCCATCAACGGATAAGAAAAAATTACAGGCTAGATACGATGCTGTCGAAGAGCTTACAAGCAAGGAACATTCGTTTCATGAAATCCGAGACGGTTTGTTAATCGTATGTTGGGTTTCTGTTACAGATGCTGATGCGTGGTCAGCTCTCAAAGGCTTCGTTGACACTGATCGAGTCCTGGGGCAGGTAAGGAATAGTGAATGGAACTAAAATTTGCAACACTAAATCGACAATTCAGCTGGTTCTTCTGCCAACTAAAACATCATTTCAACACGTGGAGCAATGTATCAACAATGTTGTCCAGCTCAAAAGCTTTGTTGATGGCATTAAACCTCTCTGGCAGGCATTGACAAGTGTCACAAGTGACGAGCTGTCTCAGATTCGTTCAGTCAGTAAGCTCAGATATTGGAAGATAAAAGTTGACAGTTGCAGCTTTGTGCTCCTGAGAGGTATCAAAACATCATTAGGCTCATCCGCGAAAATATAAACGATGATGTTGCCTATTCGACACAGCCATTAGAGCTCCGCAACCAAAGAACATATGCTATTAAGGTGGAATTCATTGCAATCTGGCTTGCTTATGCTTATGTCAATAGGCTGGCGTGAACGGATTTCTGGATGTTGCTAGACAAACTTACAAAGAGGCAAATGAGGACGCCTTTGCCCTGATAAATGAGCTCAATGGTAATGAAGTATAATATGACGACTAGGCTTTTACTGACGGCATAGTAGGCGAGCATGATTTGACTCTGGACCTGAAATATGAGCCGGCAAGGAGTTATTACGTCCGAATCCCCTGTACGTCTCTTGAAGGGCGTAGACTTCCTGCAATATTCATCAACGTCTTTCGCAAAAGAGCCTACATCGAATGCCAAACCCTCGACCTTATGAAGATCAATCAGAGAATTGTTGATGCACATAATGAAGTGATCCACATGTCCGATGCTACCGTTCAAGAAGTTATACAGCAGATTCGCTCACAGATCACTCCCTTGTACAAAATCAGCGAGTCTATAGCACTCCTAGACATGCTTGTGGCATTTGCCCAAGTTGTCACCGTCGAGGATTACGTCAAACCAGAAATAACGACAGCCCTAGCTATCAAAGCTGGCCGTCATCCTATCCTAGAACGGATTCGAAGGCATGAAAGATATGTTCCAAATGATGTTTATGCAACACCACAATCTCGCTTCCAAATTATCACCGGCTGTAATATGTCTGGAAAGAGCACATATATACGATCAATCGCCTTGATGACCATTATGGCACAAATCGGCTGTTTTGTACCAGCTCAATACGCGTCTTTTCCAATAACACATCAAATATTTGCACGGGTCTCAACAGACGACAATGTGGAAAGCAATGTATCAACTTTCTCTTCTGAGATGAGAGAGATGTCCTTCATCCTGTCAAATATTGAGCCTCGGAGCCTTGTCCTTGTTGATGAACTTGGCAGAGGTACAAGTACCTCCGACGGTCTTGCTATCGCTATCGCTATCGCTGAGGCATTGATGAGCAGTGGTGCCTTGGTGTGGTTCGTGACACATTTTCGAGAATTGCCGAGGATCCTCGGCGAAAGAGTAGGAGTTGTCAATCTCCACCTTTCTGTAGAAATGGAACCCGATCGAATGAAGATGCTTTATAAAATCTCTGATGGTCCCGAGGAACAAAAACTCTATGGATTGGCGATGGCGAAGGTGATGGACTTTCCTCCAGACGTCATATCCAAAGCTGAGGAGGTATCCAAAGCCTTGAACAAAAAAGGCAAAATGAGATTACAGGATAAGACCGCGATCGCTTTAGCCAGGAGAAGGAAATTGGTGCTGAATCTGAGGGAGCAGTTGATTCAGGCTAGAGATGGAGCTCTTAGAGGAGCAGAGATGAAAATTTGGTTGACAAAACTGCAGGATGAGTTTGCTGTTAGAATGGCAGGGATTGATGCGGAGGCAAGAGTGCTAGAAACGGAAGAAGACCAGGGAGATGAGAATGCTGCTCGACGACCAGATGATATTGAACCTGAGGACTTGGTTGACGAGAATGTGGATGATGAATCACACATTAGCATCGAAGAGTCTGTTGTGTCTACATCATCTTCACTTTCGCAGCCGAGGATTAAGGCAGAGAAACATGAGACCTGAACGTCTTCACTCCCTTATGATTTGGAATCGAAATCAGACAATGCATCTTCATTTCCTGGTAAAACATGAGATGTGGGTTTGGCTTCATCAACAAATAAAGAACGGGGACATGGTTCGCGTAGCTCTTCCATATGGGCTCTGTACCTCAACATAGTCTTGGGAAGCTATATCAAACTATAAAAATTTCTCCCTCCTTTATCCGGCAGCTACCTAGGCACATAGTAAACATGAGCACTCCTGTCACCCCTGAGATGATAGTAGCCCGCTACTTTGCAGTAAGATGCAGGGAGTAAGGACCTTGGGACCTTGACATCGGCATATGTATTGGAGAATCATCAGCGGTCAAATCCAGATCTTCGGTTTTCATTTCACATTTGGGGTTTTGAAGTTCAATGAGATATTCTCTCCTGATTTCTTCCCCAATTTCCGTATTATTAATATACTCTTTTCATTTAGATTCTCTTACTCCTAACTCCTATCATTCACTGGTCTCCTTTCGTGAATGTGATAATCGGGAGAAGGAGAAGGAGAAAGGAGACGAGATCTCTTAGGCATGAAAATCGAATGGGTGAGAGGGGAGGGATGTGTTGTAACACTCCAATCACTCTAGTCTTCCGAAATGGCAACGATATTTGGGGTCCTTACAAGGCTGAAAGTCGACCACACCAAGTGAAGACCAATAGAAGAGATGTCTGGCTTGCCCTCGGGCATTAAGCCTTTGGTGTCAAGAGCAATCACAAATCGCTCAATCTCACGAATGTTTTCCTTCTCAAGCCCACTTATGCCTCCTGATGTGCGGTCTACTTGCAAAATCGAACTGTCTCCATGGATCATATTCTTGAGCTTCCTGCTGATCCAGCATACGAAACTGTTACGACGCCCTATATAGCTGGCGGAACATACGACAATCAAGGCTTTAGTGATTTCCCTTCCCGCAACGGTTGGGACATCGATCGTCTGTATCGGGGTGACTTGCAGGGTCATTCGGTTCTAGAAGCTCATCGACTGCTACAAAACTGGCTGTACTTTGGCATGCTATCCGAGTTTCTCGGCAGTACTCTAGATCCACTAGACTTCGTCTGCGAGGATGATGAGCCCACAAAGGGTTTGCGGATCTGCACAAGACCGCTGGAGAAACGCCTCGCTCGCTGGAAGGATCGGATGGCTAACATGGATAGCGAAACAAAACTGGAACGCGCCGGCTGCATCCTCAATTGCCTAGACCTTGTCAGCGACGCCACAAGGTCGGCAGTTATGACCGATCTCATGGATTCGCAGCTTCATTTAGCGATTTCGGTGCTGGGATCAACATTAGACAAGGCAAGAGTGACTTTAGGACTTTTGCCAGAAGCAGAAAAAGAAGAGTTCGTTTCAAGAGGTCAGAAGCAGCATGAGGTTTACTTTCGATTTGGACCCAATGACTTGATTCGAAGTCGTTTGCGAGCAAATGGGTGGTGTCCATATCAACTGATTCAGCTGGAGGAACAGCTCACGCCCATAGCGTTATACTACAGCAGCATGATCAAGCGGCCACCAAATGCTACGGATCACAGCTACTGCACGACAGAGCATTGCACTACAAACCAAGTGGATGAATCAACATATCAGACGCAGCATGTTTGCCCTGGCTGCGAATGTGAGAGCATGGGACCTGATCCCACCAAGCTGGCTGAAATAATCGACCAGGGCGGGATTCCATTGATTGCCATAAAGCCAAGTTATGGCAGCCAAAAATGCAAGATACGACTTGTGCATTTCAAAAGCGATGATATCACGTACTTGCCGGACGTCCCATACATCGCCATATCTCATATATGGAGAGATGGCTTGGGAAATGTGAACGGGAACTGGCTCCCGACTTGTCAAGTGGAAAGACTCCGATCGCTTGCCAGCGCTATTTATAATAAGATCACACATTGCCACAATGAACAGCTCCAGCCAAGAGCAGAGAAGATTGGTGATGGCCAAAAATCCGTTGACGACCTGCTGTTCAACATGAAGAAGATAGGTTTCCCAGTCATGAAATCGGCCATCAATCACATGGATGAATTTCCAGACAACGATATGTCGAAGGCTCTCCAGGAATGGGACTCACCCCACTCTGAAGAGTCTGGAGAAGATGCATCAGACTCTGCTTTTGATGCTTCATCAGCCAAGAGAGACATGCTTAAGGCAACAGATGTAAGAGACTCAAGCGACGTAGTTGACTCCAAGTTTCATTTCTTGGTTAATGACAATCCCACTCGAAATTTTATGGCGCACCATGGCCAGCTTGGGAAATTCAACCTTGATTGGAAATCCAATGATCTGAAAGATTTATGGGAAGAGAGGCGTATCCTTTGCAACACAGACATGGGAGACGAAGTAGTGATATGGCTTGACACCCTTTGCATACCACTGGAAAAGCGATCTCGAAGAGCTGCGATCAGCAAGATGAGAGACATCTTTGCCAATGCGGAAAAGGTCTTAGTATTGGACAACGAGATGCAAGGTGTTTCTGGAGCAGCTTCATACGAAGAGAACCTAATGCGGATCAATTTTTCAGGCTGGATGAGCCGTGGCTGGACTCTTGAAGAAGCCGCTGTTGGACCCGTCCTTCTCTTCCAATTTCAAGATGGAGTTTTCAATATGTGGCAATTTGGTCGAACTTGGTTGGGACGTGCAAGTCGGAGCATCGTATTGGCTGACGCCTCCCGCCCCTGGTGCAATATTCATCGTCTACAGCAACCACGTCATCACATCCAGCAAATGCAGATGGCGTATGATCTGTTAGAGAGCCGATCTACGAGCAAGAAAGTAGATTTGAATATACTCTTTAGTTTTCTCATGGGCATCAACGTGAAAGGGGTCTTAGGCTCAAGGTCGGAAATGCCCTCGAGGGCCAAAACCATGCTGAGTCTACAAGACCGGTACAGAACGGGTTTCCCTTGGATCTCGAGTCCCAAGAAAGAAGAAAACTATTTGCTGGTTGGCATTTCACCGTTGGATGAGATGAGTGCTGGTGTCAATGCCTCTAAAGACCCGGATGACTCGTAAGTATTAACAATTATATTTCCCCCCCTTTCTGTTTAGTCACTCGTTTCTTTCTAACACAATGCCCCCTCCGTCTTCAGCCGTGGCTACTTCGAAGATCTGAAATGGCTCAATGAAAATATCGGTCTCTATCGAGAAAGCCCAGGTTATGTCCTCCGCTGTCCCGGAATGATCACATCTCCTTCCCAACTAGTCTTCGAATACCCTAAGTTCTACGCCTTTCACCATCACGAACACTTTTGGCTACAGATAGTTCGCATTGACCCTTCAGGTGAGACAGACGTCCGACCCCGCCGCCCTAGAGACTGTGCAATGATCTTGATCCCGAATGGTTTGCCACCAGTTGAATCGACCGAGAATTATGGCAAAGAATCTTCCACAACCACGGCAATGCTCATCTCTTTCTACATGAGAACACATCTCGGCGGCAACAGACTCACTCGAGAGGGCGTCAATTTCTCGACTTTCATATCTGTTGTGGAAATTAGTCGCGTGGACCACAGGACGCAGATATTGCTTGATAGCGTTGTGAAACGTGTTCCTAGTGTGGTGATGTTGGGTCGCAGGGAAGGAAAGGAAGAAGAGGCGATAGTATCGACGCTTACCCAACCTGTGTATAGGGAGGATACGATGTGGTGTCTGGAATGACAATAATGCTTTTCGGTCTGGTCTGTTAACAATGAACATTGTGAAAGGGAAATGGCTTCTCCGTAAATTGGACCGCGAATCATATAATGAGCACACAAAGGGAGTCATTGTCAGTTATCTCTCTTCTGTAATTTATATTCTTACACAAATGTAATCCTATCTGTATCTTCGAAATGTAGGTTGATAACAAGTATAGGTGTCTGAATGAGGAGGTCTTACAATCTTCATCATCACGTGTAGGACCTATTCAAGGAGGAAAAGAAAAAGGACAAAGCGTGAATCCTTTTTCTTTCTCTCTGATCGCAACACCATTCTTTCCCCTTTTCATTGTCTACAACAGCAATTGATTGTTCTTATTAATCGTTCTTTAGACGAAATCTGAGACTTCCTTTGTCGACCAACACATTCACATCATTTACAGGTGCTAAGAATAGTCTTACCAAGAGCCACGATATCAAACTAGAAGCCCGACACTTTGGCAACATCATAACCATTCATCATGTCTAATTTCATGTCTCATTTCCTGTTCCTTTGCTTTTATCCCTCTTTTCGTACTCTCCTCTCATCATCCACTTTCACACTTGTTTTCATGATTTATTATCTTCAAACATTTACTATACCATATCATCCTACATTTCCGGACAGTCCACGCACTGAAACATGTGTTTCGAACTTCCGAAAAGGTTCCATAGGGCCCTCGAGTTCATTCTAGCTATGCTCCTATTCACCTCTGTAATGGAAAATGCATTGGCAGCTGTAATACTTACCACAACAACAGTTACGGATCCTCTGCCAACAACGCCGACAGGGGTGGTGACCTTAACAACAGTGACAGTGACGGATCCGCCAGCACCATCCCCTCCTTCTTCTTCACCAGACGTTGTTCTCACTACCACAACAGTCACAGACCACCCAACCACACTGCTATCTTCCGAAACTTCAAGTATAGATACTTCACTTCAGCCACTCTTTTCCTCTCTCTCAACAACGCCCTCATTCGTCGTCAACACGACATTCCCATTCTCGATACCAAACATACTCACTTCAAACGTCATTAAACATACCACCACAACGGTCACACCCACTGTTTTCGTGACCGATACCGAAACCCCTACCACAACCATTGTCTCGACTTCTACAATCCCTTTCATCAAAACCACAATCACCCACACCATTAAATCTACCATGACATCTACAATCACCATCTCACCATCTTCCACTCCCAAATCTCTCTCAACCATCATCGTCCCATCCCACTCTCCCTCAACCTCGGCATCCCCAACCTCATCATTCACCGCCACAATCCTCCAAACCCACAACCTCGCCCGCACACTCTTCTCCGCCCCACCTCTCACCCACAATCTCTCCCTCTCCCAAACCTCGCACCACTACTCCCAATCCTGCCAATTCACGCACTCAGGCACCCCCGGTGTCGGCGAGAACCTCGCCATTGGCTATCCATCCGCCGCCTCGGCAATCCAAGCCTGGATCGACGAATACAAATCCTACAGATGGCCCGCTCTAGGCAATTCCGGCGAAGGCACCGGTTTCTCGGAACAAACGGGTCATTTCACGCAAGTGGTTTGGAAGGACACAACGAGCGTGGGATGCGGAATGACGGATTGCGGAGAGGGGAAGGGGTGGTTGTTGGTTTGTAGATATTGGCCTCAGGGGAATGTTTTGGGGAGTTTTGGGAAGGAGGTCGGGAGGATGACAGTGAACAGAAGGTAAGGGACAAAAGAGGAAAAGGAGAAAGGGAGAGAAATCGATAAAGCAGTTAAAATGGACCTACAGGATGAAAACACACACACACACAGAGAGAGAGAGAGAGAGACAGAGAGAGAGAGAGAGAGAGAGAAAGAGAGAGAAAGAAAAACTTTTAATTAAACCAAATAATTTCTTACATGTACTATATTTTCTGATTCTATTCTATTTAATTCTGTCTGTCCTCCTCTTTATTATTCTCCATCTTTATCTGATATTGATATGGGTAGTATAAGGAACAGCCCCCTGGATGTCAAGCCAGTTAACACACTCTATAAGATACAGTAGATTCCGCACACCTCAAATACT
>LCWF01000188.1:0-43516 GCA_001006345.1 Phaeomoniella chlamydospora | reverse complement strand
AAGCCTATAATATAAAAATATAGCTTTATATATAAATTTGCGGTGTATTTAAAGGTTTTTTTAAAATTATTATAATAAGCTAATTAAGTTACTAACTAAGTATATTTTACTATTTAATTTAATACTTCTAAAATATCATATATTTTTTAAATACCTAATTATTACGTAATATTACGCGTAATATTATAGAGTAATACGACGCCGTTACCGGCTGTTTTTGGTGTGAAAAATGGTCCAAATCTAGGGTGGTCCAAATCTGGGTAGGTTGACTTATTCAATCGAAGCTTCAGACGTCTCGTTCCACGATGTCTAACCCCCAGTAGTGCTTCCCAGTGGTCCACCACGTGCTGCCATTTCTATGCCTATTCCAAATGAAGTATAGAGCCTTCCATTCGTTTTCCCTTCGTAGCTTGAAATCACTATCCCAAATTGTCTCCTTTATATGACACCTTATTTACGTTGGCGACCGGTGGAAGACTCATAAAACCTGAAGAGCGTCGAGCAGTGGCTCAAGCCAATCACCGATCATATATGCCTTGTAGCCATTTTGCGTGGGTATTCGCATGGCCAGCTAAGTGTAACAAGCCGCTTGACTCCAGTGCTTGGTGAGATATACATATCTGACATGCAGGAGAGATGGCCATTCATGATCTCTTCAAGTGCTCTGCATCAGCGTCTTTATAGCTGTCTCGGGCTTCCTCGAGCATTTTGTCTATGCCTTGCTCTTTCAAAGCAATCTGTCGAAAACGTCAGCTGGTGTCCTCGTTCTTTGAGCTAGATGTGGCATGTGTCTCTTTCATGGCCCCCATTATCTGGGAATGAAAAACTGACACCGTGCAGAAAGAAAAGACTATCGGGTAGAAAATGTGATGACATGGGATACCGACATTTAGACAATGTTTGTATTTCTTGAAAAGAGGTTCACATTCATTCGTAGAAGAGTTTCCTCGCAGAAATTCTAAAGGAGAGAATCAACGTTAGCAGCCGTTGAATACCTCGACCCGACCAGTTGGTTCTGATTGAGAAACCTGAAATGAATGAAGATCAGCTTCTGGCCGACGTACTTTCGCTATACCATTTCAGAAAGCAGGAGTCATATTTTCTATCCAAAAATTAGCTATGATTGTTCCTATGATGACCACTCACCAACCTAATAACAGGTTGTCTGGTTTATACGCACTCTTTGACTTCATTACACTCCGGCGCCAATGAAGCTGACATTTCTTCACCCTTCCTCCAAGCTGCCTGGTGCTCTAAATGATTTCACTTCCGCTATATGAATCGGTCGCTAACCAAGGCTCCCGACGGTAAATTTGGCGATGACATTCTTTTCACTCGGCTAAGTTTCCCACTCCATAATCGATAAGCCTTGACGCGATCCGCGATCTTTGCAGACGGAATTATGCGAACACTACAAAAGGTGGTGTAAACAAAGATTCGTTTTCATAGGATTTGCGATACGAATGATTCTAATAGATGCTGCTTTTGATCACCGCTGAATAGCAGTATCTAGCTGGATTATCTGAGAGATTGGGTCCATCAATACTCGTCTTTTCGACCAGATTCGAGCACCGCACATCAATCTGGTCCTCCCTCACACCGGCAAAATGACAACAACCGACCCTCCACCACACTCTTTCCACCGCAAAATCGATGTCCAATCCCCCATGGACCTTCAATATCTCCGTGAGAATATCTCTCGATCCGCTCAACAAAAGTTGGATCTCCATTTTCCGCCTCTCTTACAAGGACAGCAATCCTCCGATGCTTATTCGACCGAAGATCCTATGCGCACTGCTGTCTCGAATCTCGTCTCGCACTTTATAAAGCAGACATTTACTTCTGCAGCCCATGGCATAAGCATCAATGGATTGGATGCAACAGCACTACCAGATCAGAACTCCAGCACGTCGCGACAGATAGAACCTGAACAGGCAATTGAATATGCGCCATACGATCCTCGATTAACGTCCAAACTTTCAAGCCTATACGCCGAACTCGAAAGCTTGACAACCCAGGTAGCGAAGTTACGACGTGAAGCGCCTGAGAAGTCTGCCGAAACGTACCGCCAAACCTTGGAGAACGTGGTTGCTGAAGAGGAAGAAAGATTCAAAAAGGACATCGATATATCATATAATCTACCTTCATCTACAACAGTCTCAGGGAAACAAACATCTCAGGGAGAGGATCCAGATACAATGGACATCGACGCCAGCACATCCACAACCAACCCCATTCCATCCTTACCTCTGAACTTAACCTCCGTCTCTCCCGAAATCCAACTCGACATTCAAACAATGTATACACATGGCTTAGATGAACTCGCAGCCTTGACTTGCAATACTACAACCCCTATACCTACAACTGATATCAAACCCTCAACCATGGCAGATCTATCGACTAGCAGACAAGACACAAAAAGTCTCACGCGGACAATGGGTTTGGTTGAGAGAGCTGGAGGGGTTGTAAGAGAGCTGGAATGAGTGAAATGCATGCCCGTGGTCGGATCTGGATTTGGATTGGAACCTAGATCGGTCCTGGGATTGGTCTCAATGACACAGGAGTCTTTGTGTATATTACGATCGTCGGTTTACAGGATATTTTACGGTGAAGGACTTATCATTCTTATTTTGAAACGTGAATAATGATCACCGGCGTTTTTATATTATGGTAGTAGGGATAGGGATGAGAATACGATACAGTACTACTGATCAGAGAAAGTCTTCTATAGCAATTTATATCCAAACATCCAAAACCAAAAAAAAAAACCAAGAATCCAGCGTACGTATGAATCCCAGAATCCCAGAACTTTCAGTCTCCTCAATATTCTAGACTTACATGAACTACTTCGAACAGAATCAAACAAGTTCGATCTCACAATTATCATTTATAATATACTAACTTGAACCTCCGGAAGGGTTACAAAATACAAACGCCCAAAAATTTATTTACTTATTTTATTTATGTTATTCAAAACTTCCAAAGAAATCTCTCAAACATCATTTTGATTTTCTCTTTCTCTTTCTCTTTCTCATCATCATCCTCCTCCTCCTCCCCCCTTTTCTCCTCCCCTTGCCCTTCATCCACATTTCCCAAAACATTCCTACACAGATCTAAAATCTCCCATTCTTTTTTGGATAGGAGGTTCTTGATTCTCTTTTCTCTCTGCTGGTGGTGTTCTGGATTTTCTGTGGCGGAGGGAGAGGGGGGAGGGCCGGTCTTGTTGTTGTTGTTGTTGTTGTTGTTGTTGTGGTTTCTGCCTCCTTTTCGTTTGGGAGGTTCGGGTCTGCAGGAAGAGAGGTTGAGGGCAGAGATTCGATCACCGGTTCGGAAGATCATATCGGTGAAGCAGAGACAGTAGTCTCGTTCGTGCGGGTCGAGGTTTCTGATGTCGGAGTGTTGGGTTGAGGAGATTTTGTGGACGAGGGATGTTATGAAGAGGTAGATTTTGTAGGGGTTGAGGAGGGGAGCAGGGAGGCGGGGGATAGCGGGGTTGGAGGGGTTAGAAGAAGGGGGGGATTTGTTGTTTTGCTGGGGAGGAGGTTCGGGGAATTGGAATTGGAATTCGTGTCGGAGAATGTGAGATTGGAGGTTGAGGAGGGGATGGCTAGTTGTAGGAGTTTTGCTGGTGTCTTTCAAGGTATTTTTAGAAGAAGCTAGATTAGGATCACAGATCGTACGCCATGCGTTGTTTGGGATCTTCAAATTTGCCATCAATATTTCGAGGTATAGACTGAGGTTTTTTGGATGAAACAGGTGGTCATTCGCCTCATAAATCCCTGATTCGCTTGCTGTGTCATCTTTCAGCGATTTCGAATCGACTTTCATACCACAAAAAGAGTCAGCATGGTTGTGTCTGCCATTTCTGAAGTATAATCGTCCTCCGAGGAACCGAAAGTAACATGCAAAGAAATTCTTTTTCGGTCTTCCAGCACGAAATACGATGTTTTGAAAAGTCAGACAGAATGCTTCGAGGATTATGCTTTGCTTTATCAGTCCAAGAGACACGAGCATGTTGTATAGATGAAGTATTGAGCCGAAGTAGTTTCGATAGTTTAGCAAACGAAGTCCCCAAATCATGCCCCTGAAATACAGGAAGAGCATGTGCGAGCCAGAAACCCATGGAGATTGGGTGTAGAGGTCGAAAGCACGTTCTGAACACACATTTTCTAGCATGTCGGAGAAATGTTCCATACGGAGCGCAAGAGATGCTTGACAGCGGCAGGGCAGAGTCGGATGATCAAGGACTTCCTTTACATCAGAATTGAGATTGGACGCAAAATGAAGCGTTTCCAAACGGCAATTGCGAACAGAGGACTTTGCATTCTTGTTCTGAGATATCATGAAGCGTTCTTGAGACTTGTGAATACCTTGGATACCAATTCCACAAATGACGCCGCAGTGGGTATCATGCTGGTGCAAGAGCCAACAGTCTGCCTCATCCCAGAGTGGACTGGCCAGTCGATATGCATGATTGTGACGCACGTTCGGGGGTATGTTGTGTTTGTCGTACGCCATAAACTGAATGCTCTCGATGATTGCTTTCTTCGCGAAATTTGATGTTGCTTCATCTGTGTTGTAGAAAGCTGTTGGTTTTTGGCAATACGGAGCCTCGATTGGCGGAGTGTAGGGAAGAGAGGTCGATTTTCGATGGATGAGGAGTTCGAAGTTCTCTTCCAATTCCCTGGACAGTTCGAAAACATCGTCACCCAGTATGCGAGTTGGCAAGTGGTTGAGAAGTTGCAACCAGTGGTCTGGTAGAAATATCGGAAGCTTTTCCCGGTCACAATGGCAGTCAGCCTTTTCAATCTGGGAGACCGCAAGTGCATTTATCATGTCTCGGAAACACATAGTTGTTGTCATTGTTGCAACGATGATAGGAACTTCTCCTCTACCAGCATCTTCCCAGACTTGTTGTACTACGGTGAAGCTGTTGGTAAGACTCTATTCTTTCGTCAATAAGTGTCTCAACTTGAGAAAAGAAGATCTCACCTTTAGCATTTTCACCATCTCAAAATGTTGTGCTAGGAGGTCATCCTCAATGCTCAAGAATACTTCATTACTAGTACCAGATGCATAAGTTGACTGCCCAAGTGAGTACTCGGATTCATAATCATTCTCATCTTCCGCAATCTCAATCGCTGCATGTCGGCTACCCTCCACGGCCAACTTTTCAAAAGCATTAGAAAGCTTCGGACCATATGGTGAGGATGTTCCATTGACTGGACCAATATCAATCCCTGAGTCTCGTCGTACAAACTCTGCCCGGTTATCGCGCAAGCGATCGTAGATCTGTTGTAGGCTAGAATGGCCAGGTCAGATTAAAAAAATGTGCCGCACGATAAGATCATACCAGGTTGTAAAGTACTCGTGGCTCTCGTTCCCTTTCAATTGGTCCTCTGAACTGGAAGCTTTGGAGTAGTATTTTGTGAGTCTCTTACGATCGCGAATGGTTTCACGAAAGTGAAAGTCTATGTGGTTGGGCAGCGAAATGTTTTCGGCCTGGATTCGGTCGGCTAGAGTGTGCAGGTCGCTAATGCTGACATTCTGATGCGGATTCTGTTTGCATCTTCCATTTTTCACCAACCACTGAGTAATCGCTTTGGTGCTCTGCTTGTAGCGATAGTATATCTCCCATAGTGACGGAGGAAACCCCTGCTTCTCAGGCTGACAGATGGCATGAGACATGTCTGGTCGAAGGGGCGTTGAGGAAAGAAGGGTCACTTTCTGTTCGACGTGGACTGGAAGAGACATGGGATAAAATGAGCAATAAACGTAGGAGCGTGAGAAACAAGAAATGAGATGCGTGCAATACGTCTGTTTGCTCACCTGTCGACTAGCAATGGTAGGCAGCTGAACAGTCAATCCGGCAGAATAGGACTACTTTATCTCGGCGACGAACATCAATTCATTCATGGTCAGTACTACATATCAGATTGACCGTCGGAACTGTTCGCCAAAGAATACCATCATGTTTGCCCCATGGCTGACGGTAGCATATGATGATAAGGTTCTCAATGAGGACCTTGATGGCGCCATCAACTATGACGAGCACGTTTATCATGTGCCAGGAGAGTTTGCACGACTGGTCTCTCCTACACCGGAGGTGTGTTAACATAGTATGAGCTGTCAAGAGGGATTGAAGTGTCGTTGTTAGACCATTCATTATCTGTCCACATGCTCCCAATTGCCATTGCATCTTGGTTAATGTCGACAATTATATGAAACAAGACACCCAACAAATGATTTATTTGGCTCAGGCTGTATTAACCCTTGTGTCCTTCTGACATGCCATAAGCAAAGCCAACGGACAATATACTCCAGATAATGTTCATTCGAATGCTCGCGACTGGTTGGATTGAAATATCTTTCATGCTAGCAGTGACGGGTGAACAATATTTCCGAGAAAGCGGCGGACGACAACGGGAATGCGGACGACCGCCTTGACCAATCAGGGGTCAGAATTTCTCGAGCATCATGATATGCTTACACAACCATAGTGCAACAAAGACATCAACATGTCATGCGCAGCTGGGGCTATGGAACACTTTTGACATGTTGTTATGAGCTCATATGAACGTGCTTTGAAATCCAAATGAAACAAGGGTTGGCAAGGATGAGTATAAATGTCCACACGATGCCTGTTCATCTGGCAATCCTCTATGACCGCAGTAACAAGCGACCCCGACATTGCAAAGATAGAGCAAACATCTCTTCGGCGAAGAACAATCCCCATATACCGTGATCACAATGGCTCAGACCCTCAGAAATATCGTTGTGTTCGGAGTATATCCCCATTAATCCTCCATTTGCTCTGGTACTGACCGGCGCAGGCCTCTGGCAACATTGGAGCTCCTCTGACGCAAGCTCTTCTTGAAGCTAAGATCTTCAATTTAACCGTTGTCAGCAGGAATACAAGCAACGCTACGTTTCCCAAGGGCGTGATAGTCCACAGGTCTGATATGACCGATGAAGATCTGCTCTCCATCCTTAGGGGTCAGGACGCCATTGTCTGTGCAGTTGGCCCTACCGGTTTCGATGATCAGAAGCGACTCATCGATCTTGCCATTAAGGCCGATGTGAAGAGGTTCTTACCGTCAGAGTTCTCTATTCATACATCAAGCAGGGTCGTGAGAGACGTAATGCCTCTCTTCAATGCTAAATGGAGTACTATTGAGTATCTACGACAGAAGGAAAAGGAAGGATTGAGCTGGACAGGACTTGCTACAGGATTTTTATTTGACTGGGTGAGAATTGTCTTGATTTCCGATCCTCCTTAATCCCTGGTTAATTCCCGGTGTAGGGAATGAAACAAGGCATCTTCGGCTTCAACCTTAAGGATCATACTGCCACTATTTGGGACGAAGGAGATACTCAATTCTCTGCCACAAATTTAGCCACAGCCTGCCAAGCTCTGGTCTCAATACTCCAAAATCCTGAGGATACTGCCAATCAATATGTACATGTTGCATCCTTTGCAACGTCGCAGAACCAGATTCTAAACGAGCTCAAGGCCGCAGGAATGTTGGATTGGAGCATTATTTCGGTGACGACCGAAGACCAAATCAAAACCGGTCGAGAAATGTTCCGC
Organism: Phaeomoniella chlamydospora; assembly: GCA_001006345.1. NCBI lineage: Eukaryota > Fungi > Ascomycota > Eurotiomycetes > Phaeomoniellales > Phaeomoniellaceae > Phaeomoniella > Phaeomoniella chlamydospora. Next base: position 35,925 of record LCWF01000188.1, on the reverse strand, counting down.
ACTGGCAATTTTATGGGGATGATGCTTCTTGTCCAAGCTGCCACAATGGGGAATCTGGCAGGGCTGAACTCTGATTATGGCAAGGACGAGAAACTGTGGAACCAACAGCTTGGTCTGCCATTTGAAATTGTCAAGCAGAGTGTCGAGGGACTTGTATCTAGCGAGTGATTTTCCTGTATTAGTGGACGGTTGCCGTGACATTTGGACTGTTCTAGGCAACTCAAAATACTTCCCCTTGTTCTTACTATTTCGGTGTTTACAGCGACAGATGGCACTCGTTGTCATCCTCTGCCTCATGTTCAAATGTTTCGTCCTGCGGAGGACGACGAATACAATGCTGCTCTTTGACAGCTTCTTCCAGATGCGTCTGGATCTTCTTGCCATTCCACTCCCAAAGTGAGATTGTAGAACGTCTCTCTCGAAAAGTGGCAGTCTCTTCAAAGACGTCCCAAAGGCCAAGTGCATCTGCATCTAGCTTCTCAAGGCTGTCGAACAACCCTGAGTTGTCCTTGATATCTTCAACAAGGATAAAGTACAATATATTTATAACAAATGACCTGAAGACTTCGCTTTCATGCCCAGTGGCAAGTTTCCAAGCGTAGACCAGCTCTCGAAATGTTGGCTTACCGTCGTCGTATTGGGTGAGCCTGCAGAAAATGATCTGGGGCATTAGCCTCTTCAATGAATATAGATGAAGTTCATAGGCCCTGTACAATAGCTCAAACGTGACTTTCCAACAATTCTGTGCTAAATCTGTATCCTCGCCACAGAGATATTGTTTTAGCAACTTAGCGGTCATTATATTGTCGAAATGAAAGAGTCTCGGAGGGGCTGTTTCAAAGGCATCATCCAAAAACCGGCCGTCTAGAGCACGCATGATGAGGTAGGCTCTAGGGACTCTGAAGATGTGGGATCCAGCCTGAAAGGTTTCGCACAACCCTTTAGGATTCCTGTACAAGCTGGTCAATGCTGCTTCTCTATATGTAACAATTGACTTACAAATGATCGCAGCTTTCGTAGAATGGATTGAGCCCTCCCTCGGCTCTGTCCGTGTAGGACAGTTCACCGCGCTCAAAGTAGAAGATGCGATTGTGAGCCTGGCTCTCCATCTTTTTCTTTGAATGCCGGTTCTTCTCTAGCCATCTTAAAATTCTTGATTTGAGCGCCATCACTCCGGGGGAGACGTATAGTTCCGGGCTCTGTTCCTTAGGTAGAGTGGTGCTTACTGAATTGTCTTTGGGTGATCTTGCAGAAGGCGGCCAAGTAAGGGAGCTCCTGGGACTGTCTCTACCATAGGATTCTTCCTCTTGAAATGCACCTGAGACTAGGTCCGTGACATAGTCACCGAAACGATCCGGCATTCTGGATAGTGAATGAGAGGCCAATAGTGTTGCGCGGTTGTGAGAATCACAACAAAATACTGTGTTATTACTGTAAATAACACAGCGACTTGGTAAACTGGCTTCTTGTCTGGCTTCTCAAACTCTAACAGGTTGTGTTCTTTCAAATCGAAGAGCTCTCAAGAGTGACTGGCAGATCCAATCGCATGAAGAGATACAATCAACCTGATATGTAGAGATATATATGTAGCAGAACGCGGTTTGTTGTTTTCATAACAGAGCCTGCGTCAAAACATAAACAATGTTTGTCGTACAGCAAATCACCTGGGAAGTTCCGTTACATTCAAGGGAAAGAGCCTCCTCGTAAAAGTGTAACTATGGTAGCACAATATTCTGATGAACAAACGAAGCAGCATAACATTTGCTCTATAGCAACGAGGGCGATAGAATATGGATGGCTCGGTCTTGGAAACGGAGCAATGAATCTGTGCTCAGAACTACTGCTTAGAGTGAACTGCTGTCTGTCAATGAGGGCAACGGCACAGTCACACGTTACCGAATGGTGTAATTCTGTTCTGAAGTATTGAAGCAGCCATTACACGAACTTGTGCAGTCGGTGCCTCGACTTGAGGAAACCGTCCAGGCAACTCTTGTGTAGCACCTAAGCGTTGTAAAGAACCCCGCCATGGATCATGAATTTCTCATCACAAACCTATACACCAGAGGTCTTATGCATATCATGCTTTGATCAAGCCATCTGAAGTAGTTCTGTATGTCGAATTCAAATGTGAAAGCTGTACTGCCCAATCCTAGCGTCGAAACACAGAAGACCATTCATAATGGACAGTGCTTACTCCATAACGCTCACTCTTAAGCCGAATGACAAGAAATATGGTTCCAAAGGTAGCCGCTTCAATTGAAACCATTTAGGCCTGATTTCCATCCCCTGAAGTTGTCATAGATCCACTTAAGAGGCAGCAGGGCAAACAATTGGTACATTGATTCGGTCACATCTGGACATGATCGGATGCATCAGAAACGGATCAAATCACCGGACCACAAGAGAACTGGATCATCTGACAGAATGGTGTTTCCAGATGTATAGTGACCTACCACCTTCGGCTCGTGAACAGTATGCCTCCATCATTTCGAGCCTAAATCATTGAGAGAATCGACTGTTTCCCAACGCAGAAATAGCGTCTCTCGGAACTATTTATCCGAACTCATTAGCAAATCTGGTCAGCAAGAAAATGGGGAGTCTTTCGCCGCAGAGACATTCTGTGTGATGGGTGCAGACCATCAATCCAGTAAAAGTATGGATTCATTGAGTGCTGGATTGTGATGAGTGATCCGAGACTGTAGCTAGAGAAGGTGACAATGAAGTCGACAAGTGAGAACTTGTAGGCCAACTCTCTGTCAGTTGCTACTGCGATACTTATAGATAAGTTATATAAAGAATGGCACAGATGAAGTTCCATTTGGCTCTCCGTATCTTTGCTCCCCTGTCCCACAAGTTCCGCTTCCGCCAAGCCACGTACTTGCCGGTGGGGATGGAGATCGAGCCGCAACGAAGGCTCAAAAGAATAGAAGCGTGAGATAGGATAGTCAAGATATCAGCGCCATCTGTCGATATTCCCACGCAGCCATCTGTGAGATGGTAGTGAGACGGGCATTTTCATCAGAGTGAACTTTTCAGTCTAAGCTGTCTCCCCTAACGACGCTGTTTGCGTTGATCCTTCTCCGTCTCCGCCACGTCCTCACTTTCTCAGACGCTCATCATTCTGTTCGCAGTCACAATTTCTCCCTCTTCACTTCTCTCGCATCAAGGTCGATACCACGGTCCATTATACTTCGTAAGGTTCTTTTGTTCGATCTGATCAGATAGATAAAGCGAGCGCGAAACCTCGTGTTGTCCTCGAAGATGGACGGCTCCGGGGCTCAGCAGCCGCAGCAGCCGCAACAGCTGCAGCCTGCTCAACAATCAGCGTTGATCCGCGCTGAACAAGTCAAGAAGCTGCCACATCTGAATGAACAGCAGAAAGCGCAATATGAGCAGATGGTACAGAAGTTGTGGGAAGCTGTCAACGGCCAGCCCCAAGGAAGCGAAAACTGGAACAAGGCATACACAAGACTTTCGCACGTTTCCAAACAACTGATGAACGGTATGAGAACCTGGCAAGCAGCAAGACAGCAGGCAAATGCCGCTGCACAAGTTGCAGGTGCTGCCACGCCGAATCAACAGCAGCAGCCGCAGCAGAGTGCCGCTATCACAGAGTTCAGCCAACTCAATCCCCAGATTCAAGCTAGAGTCAATGCATATCCTATCGTCTTTCCTCCCACAGTGAACCAGGGAACGCAGCAAGCAACAGATTGGTTGCGGGAAGCAAAAATGAGATTTGGGCAGGCGCTGCAGCGTATGGAGCTCGGTAAAGCAAAGATGCAGGAGCTTTCCAAGCTCGCACAACAACGAGAAGCCGCAGGGAATCCATTTCAGCAGAATGAAATGACACAGGTTCAAACAAAGATGGCGCAATATAGAAAGACTGTGGCAGAGGCAAACTCATTCTTGGAACGATTCAAAGCACAGCAAAGCCAGTTCCGATCAGAAGCACCCCCTGCTCAACAGAATGTAGCAGCTGCAAGTACAGGACCGCAGATTGAGGGTGCAGTCGAAGCGCCAGCAGGTCAAAGTAGCCAACCAAATGGTCAAGGTCCAGCACCGCACACGATTTCTTCGGCTGTCAATGCGGCGAGGAATCAGGCAACTGCAGCACATCAGGCGACAATGAGCCCTGCAACTCAGACAACCCCGACGACGCAACAACCAGGATTGCCAACAGGCACCGCAGCACCAACCAATCAAAACATTGTCGCGCAGTCACCTTACAATGCGACACCAGCGCAAGCTGATATCTCAGGGTCCGCTCAAGTAGCCATTCAACAACAGCAACAACAACAAATGCAGGCCTCTACACGACCTCAGTCCCTCTCACAATCTGCAGCTGTTCAACAATCTGCACAAAGCTACCAAAACAATCAACCCCAACCACAATCTGCCACAACTGTTCATGGTCATCCTCCGTACATGCAAACAACCAGCTTTGCAAAGAAAGAAGATCGCATGAAGATTAGTCCACACATTAATACAAAAGCCCCTGAACCAGTGCCAATGGCTCCTTCTCGTCCAACTTTGACAGGTGGTCCAAGCATTGGTGCAATTGGCCAGATGGGTCAACCTGCAATTCCCAAGATGCCAGGGTATGTTCTTGAAGGCGCTGGAAATGAGAGAGTCCTGTCAAAGAACAAATTGAACGAACTTGTCAGAGAGATCACTGGCGCCGGCCCTGAAGATGGTGATCAACTTTCACCAGAAGCAGAAGAGGTATGTTCTACACCATCCCACAATTCATTTCCTACAATACTACTTGTTATATAAGAGCGACAAGGTGAGACCGAAGTTCTGACAGTATATCACTAGATCGTCCTCAATCTAGCTGATCAATTCGTCGACGATTTGATCACATCAGCCTGTCGCCTTGCCAAGCTTCGTGGTCAGTCCCAACTTGACATTCGTGACGTCCAAGTCATTCTTGAACGACAATACAACATTCGCATTCCTGGTTACTCCACCGATGAGATTCGCACAGTCAAGAAAATCCATCCAAATGTCGAATACCTGCAGAAGATGGGAGCTGTCCAGGCAGCGAAAGTCACAGGAAGCGGCACTATGGGAAACAATAGTACTAAAGAATGATTGATCGGTACATTTCGAGTAAGCTGGTGCTGCTCAAGACTATTGTATCTTCGCTTCTACGATGAAAAATGAGCACTTCGCCTCTTATTAATGTTGCTCTCGGTGAAGTGCTGTTGTTTGCGGGTTCAGGAAGTTAGCTTTAGGAAGTTGCGCATATTCAGGCAGGGCTTCAGGAATTGCTGAGTGGAGTCTCATTGGTCAAAATCTGGCTATGGGCATGGAGTTGAATCAGGGAAAATTGACCGGTCCTTAGAAACGCCCCTAGAGGCATCAAATAAGCCGAACGGCGCAAAGGGGTCTCTTTGAAATATCAGTTCGAGCTTCAAGTCTAAGTGGATGTAACTAGGTTTTCAAAAGGTGATTGTTGCCCAACAGAAATCAATCAAATCACATACAACCATATCACCATGTTCCATCGTGTCATATCGTATATGATGTAAGTAGCCATGATGCTGAAAGCGCATACCAAAATCAAGGCATCGTGGTTAAGGTTTGGAATTGCTTGATCTGACATTCCATATACACCCTCTTGTTTGTCACGGACTGGTACAGAAGCTTCAGATCAATGAGAGTCGAACCGTTTCAGCTTTGTCGAAAGGATGTTCCTGTCCTTCAATGTACACGTATGAGCCCGCTCCGATCCTTTTGTAGATCGGGATTGAGACACCCGCTGCCTGCACAGCCTCAAGGGCCATAAAATGAGAACGCCAGCTGACCTTTCCATAAGAATCTCCAAGTTGAGCAGACATCAGGTGAACACAGGGAATGTCTAGCCTATGTTGTCTTTTGAGCCACTCGCTCTCCGCATCGAACCAGCAACCGGAAAAGTGGCTTCGATCAAACCCCCAGGGACACCAGATTCTATCGGTGCTGGTGCTGGGATTCCAGTATAGTTCTATTGTTTTCAGCGGCGCCGTGATGGTCAAGAGAGCAGACTCGATGTTTGACGTGAGAGTTGCTCCGGACCAGGTGATATTTAGATCGATGTCTTGTAATTTCTGTATCGTTTTCCCATCATTATGGTGGTAATTTCTGATCAGGGGAGGGAAAGATAATTTTCTGCCCTCGCACTTGAGCCACGACCATGACGGAACAGATGATATGGGAGGTTCTTGATCCTCTTCATGACTGCCTGAAGAATGCCACGCCAGATCCACTGCGAGCCACTCTTTCCACAGACCAAGTGCCGGTGTCCAACTTGTACCTTCTTGGAAATAACGAGTTATCCCAGCGACGGCAGCAGTGCGGTCGCTTGCTAAAGTAAGTTTCCGGGACATATAGTCATGCATACATTTCCACCAGTATTCATGGACGATATCTGGTCGGTCAAATGTGAGTGTCTCCTCCAAAGTACCCGCAACTGGTCTGATGCTGTCAAAGATCGGGCTATTCGACAGTCCATCTTCTGAGAACAAGCCTGACTGACACTGCCAGAAGATCTGGTCTCTCGTGAAATGTAAAGTTCTCCGAGAGAGTATAAGTTCCTGTAGAACCCATCCCCTCTGATTCAACGGTGAGTTATGCAAATGAGGAATATCGTACCTGGGACCCCTGACCAGTGCTTTGGGTAGTGAGTCTCGGTCGACTTGAATGGGTGGAAGCGCAGATTCCAAAAACAAGCCTCCATCAGAGTTCATTGCGTCTGTAGCGGCCAAAGTGATGTATGCTCCTCGAAAGACGGAAGACATGCGCGATGATTCGTATTGCCAGTCCTCGGCGTCGCCTTGCAATATGCACAGACTGTCAATCCAGATGTAGCGGAGACCTAGCATCCTTGTGACGATGAATGCATCTCTATAAGTTCGAGGCAATGTGTCAACACCTATGGCTATGCGGTGTTGGGCTTCGTTTTCCCGTGTCGTCTTTAGCGGCAAGTGCTCGCTACGTCCCCAGCAATGACTTAAAGTTGCGTATGGGACATAAGGTACACCAAGATCATCCGAGTCTATCAATCGAGGTCCAACAGACTCATCCAACGGTCCAACATCTATCAGACGAGTGGGCATTGGTAAATTTCCTGATCCTCGGCATTTGACATCGTTTTTTGAACAGTGATTCATCCAATGCCGTATAACATCCAGCCGTACGTTACAGGTAATGGGATCCTTAGGTCGCCAAATTGCGCGACCTTTCACGGCCTCGTACACTTACGACGATAAACATGAGCTAACAATTCGGCAACAAGGTCTCGTGGCACTTACTCTTTGTTGAGGATCCCAACATTGCAAACCTTCCAGTGTAGAGAGAGTCTCCATTCTCAGTATCACAAATGAAGACATTAATCTCGACGTCTCCTACAGCAGGACCAGCTATCCAGCGAAGTCGATTTCGCAAAGATGTACTGGTAAGGAGATTGGCGATTTCATGGGCAGGGTAGCTATCAGGGTGAACTTCCGACAAGATTTTGATGCTCTCAACGAATCGCTGACATAAGGGACAAGATGAAGCGGACTTCGTCAAAGCAGCAACAGTTGGTTGATGCCAGTTAAAGCTAGCTTTGATAAATGCGACACAATAATCACAGAAAGTCATTGCTAAGCTCGCTACTACACTCAAATGTCTGTAGTTTCAATCGAAAGGGGTTTCAACAAGTCTACACGAGCCTGCTTGAACAATGTTGTGATGGGTATTGAGGATAAGTTGGTCCAAAAGCAGTCCAGTCAGTACTGTATGGTCGACATTGCACCCAGTATCTCAAGCTACCGTACCATCCAGATACTCCATGGCAGGTGTTCTAGGGTGATCAGATGCGGGTGAAAGCGGTCAAAGTACCCAACAAGCAGCGGAGTAGAATACGTTGACAAGAGTATCGATGGCCCGTTGGCGATCTAACATGGGTGGCCTTAATCAAAAGGTTTCATCGTTTTTGGGGGCGAGATTGCTTTCCTGAGCAGCTCGCTCGCGAGGGCCCAGTGTGCGATGACCGAGGACGGGCCATTATATGGAAAATCACAACTCCTCACCCGAGCCTCACCCAATACTGGTATCCTCTCCTGCCGTGTCGTCATGAAGTCCTCCGGTGATTAGACCTTTGATAGGCAATCTCCAAAAACAAACATCTATGGCCTCACTCCGCCAAGGCGGCCTGACCCCGGCCAATCCCGATTGGGGATGCGCAGAAGACCAACCAAGATGAGGTTTCTGCTTCTACAACATTATTGCAACATCGCTACGTGCGAAAGGCCACATCTACAACCAGATCAACTAAGCCGGGACCTACAAGGCATTCATCATACACCAGTGGTATAGTTCTTGGTCCCAACGCTCGTTCAAGATGAAACCTGTTCTGTTGACGGCTTCAAAATGGTTATTGATCTTACGTCCGTAACCACGGTCTGTAAGGTGGAAACCTTTGCTCTTTTGTGTATTGATGCCAAAGCCACCACTCCCCCTCGATGAAAAGCGGCACTGACTCCACATTCTTCCGAGGCATGGCTTCCTTATTCTTGCGCTTCCATTAACTGGTTCGGTTCCCTTTCTGGAGTTCTTTCGTGGCTGCTTTTACTTTTGCTTTGATATCAAACTTGAGACAATCACCCTTTCTTGCACTACCAACGGACCTGCAGAAGCAGAAGTGTTGCAATTGTAATCATTTGCTGGCTCTTGTCTTCTTTTTGTTGATAATGAAAGTCAAATCCCAACATATCAGATCTGGTTCTCGGTCCCTTGTGGACAGTAGCCAAGTGCAAGCTTCTAGTTCTATTGAGTAGAGGTTCACATTTCGTCGTTCGTGTGATACATGTAGTATTTCCTCTGACGTTCCTTATCACCCTCGTTCTATTACATAACTTCCACAGAATTACAAGTACACAACCCAACAATGACACGTCATGGGGACCTTATTCCCTACGATGGTTCCCATCAAGAGTCAGACCATTCTAGCAGAGACGCCAATGGAGACAGTGATATCAATGCTGAGCAATTTAGAGACGAAGCAGTGACACTAAATGGCCTGGAAAAAGCAACGACACATCATACGCAAGAAAATCGTCATGAGCCTGCAACAAAAGTCACCACTGCCCAAGACTGGACCGGCCCAGACGACCCTGGGAACCCATACAATTGGTCTCTGGGGAAAAGAATATGCCACACTTTCATGGGCGGAGGCCTCCTCTTCTCCGCGTGAGGATCTCCTTCGATATGTTCAGGTAGTGGAAATGCTAACATAGCATAGGAGTGTTGGCAGTGCCATTTACACACCGGGCGTCGAAGAAGTCTCTCAGCAATTCCACGTCTCCTTCACCGCCGCACTTCTACCCTTGACCCTTTATGTCCTTGGGCTCGGCTTTGGACCAATCTTAGCCGCGCCGATATCAGAAACATTAGGTCGTCGAGTCGTGTATCTAGGGACTTTCCCCCCGGCAATCCTCTTTATCCTTGGTTCAGGTTTTGCGCAAAACTTTGGTACGCTTTTGGTCTGTCGCTTCTTCACGGGACTGTTCAGTGCACCTAGTATCGCTGTAGGGGCAGGCAGCATGAGTGATCTATGGCCCCCGATGCACCGCGCCGCAGCATCAGGCTTCTTCATTTTGATGCCATTTCTTGGCCCAGCAATGGGACCTCCGATCGGAGGCTACGCGGCAATGGAAAAAGGTGAGTCAATTGAAAGGGTGCCCCTTCTTCTCTGTATCCTATATTGCCGACCCAATCAAAATAGCCTCTCAAAGACTAACATTCATTTTTCCCTCCAGGATGGCGCTGGACCCAATGGGCTCACATCTTCATCTGTGTTGCAACCTACCTAGTAGCTCTCCCTCAGAGCGAAACATATAAAAAGGTTATTCTGCTCCATCGCGCCAAAGCCCTCGGCATCCCCCCACCACCATCCAACCTTCCTTCTTCGCCCCTCGCCCGGCTCAAAGTGATACTCACAATCACCGTATTCCGTCCACTGAACATGCTCCGTCTCGAACCCATCGTCCTAGCTTTCAGCATCTACACGGCCTTCAACTTCGCCATCCTATTCTCCTTCTTCGCCGCCATACCCCTCATTTTCGAGGGCGTATACGGCTTCAATACAGGCCAAAGCGGTCTCGTCTTCCTGTCCATCGGACTAGGCAACGTCCTCGCGCTTCCCGCTTTCATCATCATCGATCGCCTAACATATCGAAAATGGACTCTACAAGCCATGGCGAAATCCAACAACACTGCAACCACATCCAGCCATTCGCACCTCCCCCCTGAATCCCGTCTTCCCGCCTCCCTGGTCGGGTCCGTCCTCCTCCCCCTCTCCCTCTTCTGGTTCGCCTGGACAACTCGGCCCTCCATCCACTGGGCCGTTCCCCTGATCTCCCTCATCCCCTTCGCCGCCGGCAATCTCCTGGTCTTCTACTCCTGCATGCTGTACATGATCGACACGTACGGACCGCTGAGCGGTGCGTCCGCGGCTTCGGCAAACGGCTTGTTGAGATATACCATGGGAGCAGTATTTCCGCTTTGGACGAGACCGATGTATGAGAAGATGGGGAGGGGCTGGGCAACGAGTTTGTTGGGCTTTGTTAGCGTCGTCTTGGTTTTCGTGCCGTGGGGGTTGAGGAGGTGGGGCCAGATGTTGAGGGAGAGGAGTAGATATACTGTTACCTGAACGGAGGGGTTGGAATGTATACGAAGGGTGGGTTTGCTGGGTGCAAGAGGAGAGAGGCTGAAGATACTTCTTGGGAAAGGGGGGAAACTCTAATGTGGTGGAAAGGGGGGGAAAGGTTAAAGTACTTTGGTTGCAGAAAACCTAGTAATGCATTGGGTGAAGAGAGAAAAGAGAGAAAAATAAAAGAAAATTCAACCCTCCTCAGAAGTTGATCAGAGGGTGTGAGGGTTTCGTCATATCATACGTACATAGATACTATGTCTAATCAAAATCGTAGTTAGCCAATAAAATGCAATACAGGAAGCAGAGTCAAGTGTTGTTTTGTTGGAAAACGAGTGTATATTTACCTTCATTCTGACCACTATATACTCTATCTTTATCATATCACATCATATATAGTTATCATCTAACATCCACATCCCACGCCTTATCTGATATACCTCTATTTACCTACTCACTCCCTCGCATCCAACTCCTTCACAACATCCTTTCCCACCCCCGTCAAAACCTCAATCAATCTGTCCAGCGTCTCCTTCCTCGTACTAATATTCACGACGACTCGAAAGAATTTTCCCATCCATTCCCGACCTTCTAAAGCAGGGGCGTAATCCGTCATGAAACCTAGAGGGATGAGACTTTGTGCTATGGATGTTGTAAGAATGGAATTTTGTTGTGCTGTTTGTGTTGATGAGGAGGAGTTTGAGTTTTCTTTTTCGGTGGTGGGTAGTTGGTGGAGCAAGTTCTTCCCTGGAGCGTAGTAGAAACAGACTTGTAAACAGGGAGGTGGGAAGTCGCTGACGAGAAGTAAATCGGGATGCGAATTTACAAGGTGCGCGAAATAGGTGGCGACGTTGTGGGCGTTTGTGATCATCGATTCGTATCCTATAGTTCCGTAGTATTGCCAGGAGAGGAAGAGTTTGAGACCATCGCCTCGTCGACCACATTGAAGGGTCATGTCGGCTTGATCGATTGGTTCTTGCCATTCATCGGCAGGGTGGGAGGGGTTTGAGTGAAATAAATAGCCGGCGGGTAAAGTGTTTGCGGCGTGAAATTGTTGGAGATCGGCGGCGAGGAGGAACGAGCATGTTACCGGGACGGCCATCATTTTATGGGGATTGATGGCGATGGAGTCGGCGAGAGAAGCGCCGTTAAGACGGTTGTTGAGGGTTGGGGAGAAGATGAATGGACCGCCCCAGCTGGCGTCGATGTGAAACCATAGGTTGTGTTTCTTGCAAATCTGGGAGATTTTGGGGAATGGATCGAAAGAGCCGAGGACCGTAGATCCAGCGGTGGCGTTGACATAAAATGGGGTTTTCCCCGACAATTTGGCCTCGATGATCATGTGGTCGAGAGCTTGGGGGAGCATCTGACCGGTGATGGGGTCGACGGGGACGGAAATGACGGCGGCGGAACCAAAGCCACAGGCTTGTGCAGCTTTTTCGATGGAGTAATGCGCATGGGCAGAGGTGAATAGTACCAGTTGTCTACCTTCGTGGTGATTGCCGTAGACCTTTGTTGAGGGATATTTATTGTTTCGCGCGATGACAATAGATGTTAGGTTACTTGCTGAACCTCCTTGACATGAAATTCCTCCTGATGATGGCCCGACGAGTCCAAAGAGCTTTGCAAGTTCTCTGCCAACATATTTCTCGATCAGTGTCAATACCGGCGAGACCTGGTATACGTGGACATTAGTGTTTAATGCAGCAAGAAGAAGCTCAGCAGCCAATCCGGGAGCATTGGTTGATCCATATAATTTATCGAGAAATCCGGGAGCAAATGTGTTGACGGAGTGGGAAAGTATAGAATTTGTGGTGTCTAGAACGCCTTGTCTGCCGGTGCCATTGGAAGGCAGTTTCAACTTTAATATTTCCCGAAGCTCCTGGGCCGAATATGCTTTTAGCAAAGGAGATGGATCTCTATTCTTGCGTCCAGTTTCGTGTTCATGGATCTCGTCATCAGCAGCTTTGATGAACGGAACCAATTGCTCCTGAACACCAGAAAGCAACTACAAGATGAAAATCAGTAAGAATCTTGACATAGATCTCTGATGGTATGCAAAAGTCGTGGCAACATATGTGTTATTTTCGTCTCGTCAAAGAGCTACTTACGTTTTGAACCTCTTCGGCCCTTGAACATGACCATGTTGCTGGGGGCTCAGCAGCTTGCTTGAAGCCGTTGACTTCCATGGAAGAGACTGGTTAATAATAAATTCTGATACCTTGTATTTTCCCTGTCAAGATTCTCTCCTCGTTGTAGGATGCAACGAATCAGGATAACTATACTCATAGAATTGTCCTAACTTAGTACTGCATATAACTTTTTTCTGCCATTATTTACCGCCTCTGTGGCGTCATCTGGGGCGCATCGTCCTCAGCCCTATTGAAGAACCATGCTGATGTGGGGCAGGTCAACCATCTTTGGATACATTATGATGCTCCCCTTGACCGTGGTCGAATATCATCAAACACAGGCCTAAGCATTTGCAGAGACCGTCGAGGACACAGGTTTTGTTCTGTCTCCTTCAGTCTTTCCGTGAGCTTTTTTCGCAGCAAACCTGGCTCTGGCTAATTCAATTCCGGATTTCTTCGAAGTCTTTTGTTCGACTGCTTGAGCAAAGTCTAGGCCTTTTGCGCGAGCCTGCCATTCTGCCTTCCTGCGTGAGAACATATCCATTGACCAATTCCGCCACACTACTCTGCCATAGCGTGAATCTCTGAGTTCAGCCTCGTGTGACTGCAGTTCCCTTGCAATACGCTCTTTCAAAAAATGCAGATCTGCTGTTCCATCCCATAGAGAATCCACGACATGAGAACCGCTCACATCTGTAGCAAGTTCGAAAATATGATCTAACATAATTGGGATAAATTGCCGCCTAAAAGATGGTTGGGATACAGTCGAGTTCAGGGCTGCTTGGATCACGCGCGAAGCAATGGGATCCAGCGCAAGTTGCACCAATTGTATTCCAGTTTGAGCCAGTAAGGATTCTTGTAGAAAGCTGTTGAGGGCCGGGGTTTGAAGTATAGTCTGTGCAAGTAAAGATCCATGCAGATCCAACTTGGGATTCTGGGCGGTGGCTGGGCCAGCATCATCCGCAGTTGACCCTGATACCGATGATTTATCTTGCTTCAATATCTTACTCAGTCTTGCTGATGGATCGACTCCATAACCATTCTTCAATTCCACCAATAGAGACTGCATGTTGACTCCTCTTGCTTCACATCTCTCAATCAAGGTCCTGACCAATGCAACTCGATTCTTTTCAATGAGTCCTGGAATTTCAGGTAGAACTTGGTCAAGGATTACCGCCAGCTCATCCTTGCCAAGGCGTTGAATAACTCGAATTACAACATAAGAAGCGATGTCATTCTTAGCAAGCGTTATCATCCGTTCCTTGAGTAGGTTTCTGTACATCTTTTTGAAGATCTTGCCAGAGGCATTCTGGACAAGGCATTCCATGAGTCGCGAGCCAGACGGGTCGTATAACAACCCTTGGGCAAACTTGGCGCCGTCAGAGTCTTCTTCAGAGATGTTCTCGGGGAAGAGTCTTCGAAATATTGAACTTTCCTCTGTTGCGCTTAGATTTGCGGCACCCGTCAGCTCCAGGCGTAGCAAGAGTTGTAGTACAGGGTTCCCTGTTGGATGGGTTGCTAGAGCTCTCAAATAAGTTGTGTTGAGCGAGGATGTAGCACTTCCAATAAGCTTCTGCAATGCTAGTCCAAAGCTTGAAGGGACAGCTTTTCTTGGTGCTGGATTCTGGCCAACTGGTTCTTTTCCAGATTCGATTTCGATCTTTTCTTTCTTGCGGCTAGATACCACTTGCGATGCAGAATCTTGGTCCAGGGATTCTCCAGATAGTACGAGGATAAGCACACGCACAGCGTGAGAGGCGAATCTCTCTGTAAGTAGGTAACCTAGACTATCCGACAACTCTTTCACCGCCCCAAGGAAGAGGTCCTCGAAGGTCCCATTGCCATTTCCATCCTGAGCACCTTCACTTTGTTTAATCCCGACTTCTTCCATGCGTCGGGCAGATTGTAGAAAGAGAGCTTCACAGCAGTGACTCGCGAAACGATGCTGTACTAAGTGCAAAAAGTGTGTCTGGAACTTCGTGAACAGAGACCGCAGCTGATCTGGATTTGAAAGCAGAATCAATCGTTCCATATACCGTGAGCATGACTGACTACATGCAACTTTCAATTCCTTGCCGTTTGATTCCCGATAGACTGCGTCAATAAACGCGGTCTTATCATCAGCATCCTCAAAATCATTCAACTCCAGCTTCGTATTAACGTTGGCGAAATATTCTTGCTCCTCTTCGTCAAGCAAGCCGTAGAAGACAACTTCAAGCGGGTCGGCTTTCTCGTGGAATCCGATGAAGTCATCTCCCACATCGCCCTCGACCGCTAGGTTCGTCTGCCAATCTTGCTCCTGCTCTGGCTCATCGGACCTCTGTCGCTTCGTTAACGGTGCTTGGAAAACTTGCTCTTCCTCTCTTTTCCGCTTCTTCTCTTCTCGCCTTCCGCGCTTCTTATGATCTTTGGGCATCTTGATGAAAAATATCCCACGAGAGTCCGCAAAAGGCCAGGAAGTGCAGATCAGATAACAGAAGTTTTGAAGCAAAAGAGCTATCGTGACCTCTCTATGACATCTCATTTCTCGACAAAAACGATATAGAAAAATATTTGCCAAGAAATAAATGTGGCACTCATGATAAATTTTTAAGTTAGGGGAGTACAGCGGAGACTGAAGTACCTGAATATCTAATTATGGTTATTCACTAATTACGAGGGAAATCCGCATTCATATCAACCGTTATTAGATTGCTCACGATACATTTTCATATCATTATTTGGTGCTCTTCAATGCCAGGATGATTAAGGATCATATCTCGTGTATTTGTAAACTACCTAAAATGATGTTGACTAAGCTAGTGTGTTGATGTCCTCGTCTAGTGACTTCCACTGTTGCAGGCTATCCTTTGGAGGTGCTATTCACGCATTTTGATAGACGGTTAAGTCGTGAGGAGGAATGCCCTATTGTAACGTCTAATGGTGTGAAACAACAATATTAGAACGATGTAATGTCGATGCAACACCCCTTACCATCATACCTTGCCATAATGTCACTCGAACAGAAACCTAGAACTAGTAACAAGCAATGAGGCCAACGCAGGAAAGCTGTATGCTCAACGGCGTGGCATCAATCCCTCCCCAAATTCCAGAGCGAGTCCTCTGCCTTCTTTTTCCTCCTTTGATTTGCCAGCTTCTACGCCTGGGGGTACTAATGCATCAAAGTTGAGGCCACGACGTGCCATCCTCGCTGCAAGACTTGGAGTTTTAGGACCAGCAGGCGTCCTGCTACCCCATGGAACCTGAGCAGGGCTTGGCGTGACATTGACAAAGTCAGCAAAATTGAAATTCGAATTGTTGCCGGGAGTAACGGCTAAAGCGCCATTGAAGAGGCTAGTACTGAGACTGTGAGAATTGGAAGGGGTTGCTAAAATGGAAGAGGGGAGGTTTGATGTTGTAGGAGGTGTTGAGGGTGGGTTGGCTGTGTGATCACCAGGAGAGAAGTGGTTGGTTGCGTTTGGAGCTGGCGAGCGAGAAGGTGAATTTGCGAGGTATAGCAAAAGGTCGGCCGCTGCACCAGATTTAGATGTCCCGCCCATAGCTGACTTAGCATGCCGAGTAGGGGGAGGAGTTCGGGGTGGAGATGAAGAAATCATACTGCTGGAACCAGGACGCTGGGCAAAAGAATGGATCGGCAAGTCATTATCGGAATCATCATCGGCGATCGTTTGGTCGGACGATCGTGAAAACAAAGGAGATTGATCTGGGGCAGGTAGAGAAATGGTCGCCGAATCAGAGACGAAGGAGGGATGGCCTTTGAAGGAGGAAGCAGGTCGGTGAACACCGGGGGAGGATTGCGGTAATCTATGCGTTGATTTCCACGAAACATGCCTCGAAGGTTTTAGCGATTTGTGCCCAGTAGAATCCGTTCGAAGCCTCTTATTAGAATTGGTTCGTTGAAGAGGGAAATGTGCAGGAGCGCCAAGTTTAGAACGGTTGCTATGGCTAGAACCAGGAACTACGTCGTCAGAGAACATCGGTCCTGTCAACGGCGACGAGGTGTAAGGAGCGCTGTCAGAGGCATTGGACGAAGAGTCCGACAAGATGTCGCCGCTGGGAAAGGGCCTCTTCCTTCTGATCTGTTCGGCCACTTCGGGTTCAATTGCGCTCAGAGTTCTATCTTGCCAGCCGTTTCGTGCTTTGAAGTTCGCAAGAGCAAGGCAGTCTTGCAGGTTTCGAGCGACCTTGAATCAAACGGTCAGTCTCAAAGCCAAGAGCAGATGTAACTTGGAGCAGATTCAAACAAGGGCAGTAGTCATACCTGTGCAATCTCAGCTCTTCTCAGCACCTTTTCAGCTACCGCAGCATTGGACTGTGAATCCAGACGAGACTCCATTTCGAAGGCTGCAAATTGCATCGTAGCTATACGGCATGCAATGGACAATGAGCAGACGTAGCCAATTTTTATTTTATTTTTTCGAAAGAGTCGAAGACTTCAGGATGGACAATTGTCGTTATCTGGTCTGGCCGGGTAGGGATGAAGGGTAAATTCTCTGGAATGTAAGCGAATGGACGGCCAACGGGCGATTCCCAATATCGAGGAAGGGAGGAATTTTAGATTATCATTGTCGAACCGGTCTTTTCAAAAAATTCACTCCGCATAAAGATTGAGCAATTAGCATCGACAAGACGAATGAATCTCCTTGAGGTGGTTTGAAAAGATGGATAACCCCTCAGGGCGATAGAGATCTCGTGCAAGTGCAGCTGCTACAAGAACGGGATCTTATGGAGTCGAGGAGGAGAAGCAGATGATTCACGTACATCGTACAACACACGGGGCGAGGATCTCAGCCGCTTCCCAGGCTCATCTCAGTGCGGGTAAGTGTCTGCATTGGCTTGATCGGTAGCGTGAAAAAGGATTGGACCAGCAACCACCGAAATTCATGATCTCCGGCGGGCAGATCCTTGTTCGATAGAGCATTCCAACCAATGAAGGAGACATACCCCTCTCACTCGACTCTGTAACCTCGTCTCTTAATTAGGTCTTTTCAGTAACCGTAGTTAGGTAATTAGGGTACTGTACTACATTCTCTGTCGTATGGTATGTACGATAGGCCAGGTACGGAAAGAAGCAGTGGAACCAGCACACTAATCATTCCTCTGTAATGCCCATAAGGAGTGCTATGGTAGAGTGCTACATACACACAATCCGGAGGTGTCTCATTGCCGACTTGCTTCACCACAAGGCTGTTGTCTGGTCTATCTGTGTTGTCTCCGACTCTACCTACCGTAGCTATTCAATCGCTTATCCTGATAAATGATAGCCTGTCCTATCAAACTGCTCATCCATATGCGTTGTACACACGGGTACCCAATCATTGCTTTCACAAGGGTGTGCAGCGTATTGCACGACAGCAGGGGCAGCAAACAAGTCCAATAGTCATCAACAGCCTACCAAGCAAACAAGCCACCTCATTCTGCAGTACATAGATGACCAGGTATCTGGGGATAAGAATCATGTATATCAGAGTAACAATGTCTCTCCTATGCATCGTCCACATTGGCTTTCCAAGGCTTCCAAATCCCATCTTCCCAATTTGACATCGCCCAAAGAGTGTTAACCGAATTCTTGACGTCCTTTAGCATCCTCTCTCCAGCTCCACTGCAATGGCTAACAGGGACATTACCAGATCCAAAATCCTGCCTATTTCCTCACTAAATCGCCGATGCACCTTTTCTCACCATCCCTTTTCTTCTCTGACGTAAGGGCGAGAAATGCTGTCGGTCTTACATACTAGGGAAAAGTCGCCATAGTGACAATCAAAGCCGAGCCTGAGGTTTTTGGTTGGCCCTTTCGAGTTGCCATCGTTGCAACATGCTGGCTCATACAGAGTACACTACCAAATATGAGGAGTATTCAAGACACTGGACGGCCCGTGACCAAGGGGCTGTCTATTTACAGCAATTGGTGGGTGATGGCTGGTCCACCATGGTTTCGTCTACAGGTTGACTTCCCACATCTGCATCACTTGGGAGGATCTCCCCCAGTGGTGTGAAGAAGCACGTGAGACTGAAACATACAGCCCATCCGCGCTACAAGGACAAGCACTCGAGCTGTGTCTTCCTGTCTCACACGAAACTCCTAGCTAATTTTTCTTGGCTACTCATGGCAAGTAGTGTTGATATATAGGAGGTAGTACTTCACTCGGTAGGTTGGACATTATGTACGATGTATAAAAAGGGGCAAGATGTTTATCGTCATCATACCACTGTACCAGACTGCTGCATACACTATCCATCACTTCCAGCTGACCAAAATGTGTCAGATGCAGAACTCTCATTTCGAAAGACCCGGCGCTCGCTTGCCAATCCAGTCCGGTCTTTGGAGGATCTGCTGTGTACGACTCAGATCCCGGCCGGTTCCAAGGCATTGACAAGGTATAATATTTTTTGAGTGTCATAATTGATTAAGGCAATATGCATGGTGTCTCTGAGATATCCTGGGATCCCTTCGTATATGACCGCCCATAAACGATGCATGTGAAACAGTTGACCCTCACCTTCTCTGTCTTCCACTGTGAGCCATGCCTCGCTAAGGCACCAGAATGACGATCGTTTCACGTCCTTGTTGGCCAAATGGGGCCTTTGGTGGGGACTTACCATGGATAAGGGAAGTCTTTTGGTGAGATCCCAACAATGAACAGCCCAAACGGTTTTTCCAGCCTCCAAGTACTGTAGGTCCACCACCACCATCCATCCTCTCTTTCCTGCCATCTAAAAATGTAACATTGGCCGTCAGGATGTTTGCAGGTGGCAATGGAGGCTTGAGCAGTTGACAGCACTGCTTCCATGTAGATAGATCGGATACCCTGAAGACTTGTCCAATGCAGTGTTGAATCATCATCGGTTTGCCCATAAGAATGATACTGTCCATTGATAAATACCTAGGTTGCGTGCTTGGTTCTCGACTAACTGCCCACTACCTACCTACGTACTGAGAGTAGGTACATGTACACTCTGTACGTACTGTACAGAGTATACCTAAATCATACTACTCGGAGGACACCCCCCCGCTAAAAGCCAGCAAACCAACCTTAAGTCGACCGATAAGCTATTCTCCTTTACCTAGTACTCCGTAGTACAGTATTGTTTAAACATAGGACAAGTACCATATCAGATGCTAAAGCTGCCAATTGCGACTACCCCATTATTTTCGGCCATTTTCGTCACCACATTAATCGAAGCGCTGTCCCAACTTTTTGGCATCAAAAGAGACCAGACTTCCCTTCTGACGCCTGGTTCTGCAAACCGTAATACCTCCAACTGCTGTCACTCGTTGCCATCCCCTGTGGTATATACTGCTTTTATCGTGCTTTGGGTCGGATATTGAGCTGCTTTGTCACAGACGGGTCCGACGCTAGGTTTTGATCGGCCCTCTCAGCTGACGACGATTCGTGAAAAGGCTCTCCGTTATCTCAACTACAACGGCCATCAAAGAAGCCGTGGTTAGGAGATCGTGTACTCGTTCGTTTCACCCACAAGTCGCCTCACTTCAAACTTCCCTTGACAGTCGAGCCAAATGGTCCTCAACTGAACGTCATTCTGACCGTTTCCTCCCAACGCTTCATTATGCCTTTCTTCAAAGAGTTCAAGGACTTGCGGCGGCGCTCAAAAGCCAGCTTCCGTAGTGCTTCAGGATCTGGTACAGATTGCACCTCGAACGGCACGAATGGCACGAATGGCACAATTGGCACCAACGGAACCAATGGAACTTTCCCGTCTGCAAAATCCTCGTCCACGCTCAATTCCTCCTATGGCTCGACAACTCCGCCTTACGATAAACCCTCCAACGCTTCGTCACCGAATCTAGCCATGTTAAGATCACCTTCAGATCTCAGTCCGACGGGTTTAGCACGACCTCCGACCAGACCTCTCCAGTCGAATAGAAATAGTATGGTGGTCAGTACAGAACTTACGGGGATGGATGGCCAACGCTAATCGGATTCGCAGATGATCCCAACTTCATCCTCAAATCTCACAATGCGACCTCCACTACCGACTTCTCCATTTGCTCCTAGAATCACGTCGATATCTGACAGAACAGTCGTAAGTGCCAGCTAAATGGGAAAGGCGTAGAGAGGACTAACAGGGGATGCAGGTTTATCAGAAATTGCTGAGTTTGTCCGGAGAGATTGGGGAAGCTTTATCACGGCCAATAGACGGCACTTTGACGATAAACCACACATCAGATGCGGCATGCCCACCCACAAGTTGGCCGGTCTTTGAGTCTACATTCAAGGCGTTGGTCTATCTTTCTCCTGGCTGGAATAATATACGAATTGACTTCACTTCCCCAAAGCTCGCCTCGAAAGACGGTACCTCAAATCCAGCACATTCAACATTCATTGCAATCAATTACCTACCCCTTACCAATACCCCACCTCTCCAATTGGTCATGCTTCTTGCCAAGGACTCTCCCGGCACTTTCGATGCACCGCCGGACAGGGTTGAAAGAGAAGGCAACACATTAGATATCGCAATTAGGAAGTATAGAATGGCGGCTCATCTGTGGCAAGCCTTTACCGCTGAACAGATGTTTCGGAATGGTTTCGGAAGGCGCTGCTTCAGATTTGAGGAGGAATGGCAGACGGGGACTCTGAGCGCGAGAGATTGGGAATCCAACAGAATGAAGAATGAAGCTAGGGTGCACGTAGTGCGCTGTGACAAGACGGTGGCGGAGCTGAGAGATCTAAACCTCGCGCAGCAACATAAAGGGGCAACAAAGAACGGGGAGCTGTTTACCATCGCCAAAGACGCAGTAAAGCAACATTTCAACCCTGGTTTTGGTCAGAAGCAGCATGTGGCCGTCCTTCTGCTAGATGCACATTGGGATACGGCCGCTCAGACGATCGTCGGGCATGCTGCGCTTGGAGGTGGCGCTGACAACATCCAACTCGCGGTTTTTGGGTCACATGCTCTTCACACCTATCCATCCTGTATCGAGGATGTCGTCCCGACTTTCTCGGACTGTACGCGGACTGATACAAACTTCGTCGCAAATGACTGCAATGAATCAGGCACTACATGGGAAGCGGCAAACATCGGCATTGGAGCCCACTTGCATGAGGTTGGCCATCTCTTCGGTTGCCCTCATCAAGAGTCTGGAATCATGCTTCGTGATTATGTCAGATTTAACAGAACGTTCATGGTCCGGGAATATTTCTCCAGCAGGACGAATCAGGATGGTCAGTTGGTGTGCCAGAAAGATGACGAGTGTGCGTGGCACCGACTCGACCTTCTTCGTTTCCGCTTTCATCCATGTTTCCGGCTACCCAGTGATATGGCCGTCAATCCGGATGATAGTATTCAGGTTTGGCCAGTGGAAGACAATCGAATGATAATCACCGCTGCGTCCGGAGTTGCCTTCATCGAGATCTACCCTGAGGGCGAAGGCGATCTATGCCATAGTTGGCTTGAGTTCATTTCCGAATCTAAGCCAACCTTGTCTGGCCAGGTCAGTGTCACCGAGAGTGAGCTGCGCTCACGCTTGCCTGAGAGCGCTCGAGGCAAGAAGTTGCGGTTGGAGTTATTCTCAGGTGCAATGGGGAAACAGTCAGTCGATGATTTTGGAGCTCTTTTCTCGAAGGAATCGCGTGTAGACATTCCCGAGATGCGTATGCATGAGAAACGTGGAGGACTCAACAAACTTGTACTAGAGCCTTTCATGAAACAGAAGGGATACAGGAGCAACAAACTCGGCTTCTCGGATATGGAAGGCACTAAGCCTGATGAAGTTATCCTGGATGCCTCGCATATACGATCGAAACTGCTAACCTCGATCAAAGTCTACCATGGGTTTGCTCTTGACGGCATCGAGTTTTGTTACGAGGACGGAGAAAGTCAGCTTTTTGGTACCACTGGGGGGAAACCGGGAGGCGACGAATTCTGTCTGGGTAAGTGGCGGGAACTCCCAAGACGTCCAGGCAACAGGTGCTAATTTGTTGCACAGACACCCGACGAAGCGAAACGTTGATGGGGTTCTATGTGCGAGCTGGCAAATGGATTGATGGTGTTCAGCTTCTGACCAGTCAAGGCCGGAGGTCCGAGTTCTATGGCAATGCCCAAGGGGGCTCTGGGTAAGGCCCCTTCGATTCTTTTGAAGGTTGAGTGCTAACTGTGGCAGTCATACTCTCATCCCTCCGCGTGGGTACCATCTCGCGGGTATATCAGGGACAGTTGGGAGATGGGTCGACGGGTTCCAAGTGGTCATAACTCGTGCTTAGTTGACGTATCACTTTCGACGACACATACGTTCATATTACTTGTCCAGCATGACGAATATATCTTTTATCGTCACGCAACACAAGGATGCCGGCGTGCATTGAGAAAGGATGGGTATTGGCCTTCATCCAAGGAATAACCATCCCGGCATATTTTAACGGCTCCTGCTACTTTTATAGATATTCCGCCAGATTGAGGCTCTTGCACGTACATAATTTGGCCATGTGTGAGATTCTCGCATACGGTGGCTTGTTTCAATTGCATGAGCGGTCATAAAGGACTTTGTGCCGGAACACAAACAACAATGGGATGGATTTGGCGGATCGGCGTTCTCATTCAGCATCTTGAATAGCATAATACCATAAGATTTTACTTTCCTTGCAAATCTGCACAATACTAATCCCCGGCCCAACGGACTCAGGAGTCTACTCGAATATTGTGCGGCATACCCCTCTACAACAGACAACTCATGAAGTTACACTGGATCTGAGGTCCTGGATCTATCCGGTGCTCACTCAGTCTTGCAGCCTTCAATTCATGCCTAGACTCATTTCCGAAGATTCAGCTGCATATCCTTCCCCTTCCCATAACATTCACGCAATTGGAAAAAAATTCCACGGACTCATGTCCAGAAGCTCGGCTGAAAATTCAGTGACGTTACAATCTTTGACTGCTCGTTTTCGTATCTTGTCGGCTGAAATGAACTTAAAATGTAGCACCAGATCTACAAGATGTGGCGGTGCATCCGATTTTGTTTGCTTGTGTTGTGTGTTTTCAAGATACTGCTGTAATGGCATCTTGCATACTCAGGATACCACTGCCGGTTCCACAAGAAGACCTTCCAGAAACAGTCTACTTTGACCGGAGTAATTAATTACCATACCACCTGAAGTCGGTACTTTCCACGAGACGATCGAAACGACGAGAGAACTCTTCTGACGCGGCCTGGTTGACCTTTCTGAAAGGCTTGACTTGTTAGCATGGTCCGTCCGAGATACATAGTAGACAGAGTTTTTCGCTTGACACCGTTACCCAGCCCTACTGAATACTCTATTGACTACTATTATTGCCCATCGATATAATTAGTCACAATATCTGTTTAGTAGTAGAACGGCATTCTCATTGCAGCAAAGCATATCTACACGTTCACTGTTCATCGCACCTCTAACAATTCTTCGTTGTCCATTTGGAGCTGTTGGTGACCGCATACTGTGGCCCTCTTGGACTCCTGTCTCCTTTTCTTGGCTAGCGAATCCAATTGAACGAGTTTTCGCGCGACAACCGACTTACAATAACGGATCAGCTCAGATGTCGTCCATCAGTACAATCCGTATGTAATCTGTTCTAGCCAAACGAACTGCCATACATACCTAGTGCGGTTTTATATCGGTCATACTACCGGTTTCTGTTACACACGGACGGTATCTCAACTACCGTGTCAAAGTAGAATCACCTTCCCCAAGTCTGATTGGTCCATGAGGCAAATTGCTCCCAATTCGACGGGACATGGGGTTCGCAGAGACAACAGGCGCGATAGAACCGTAAGGGTGATCACCGAAGAGGAAATTCACGGCAAACTAGGTACAATTCTTTGTTTCTACTGACAGCTTGAGGGCTCCACAAACGTTTTCAATTTCCGACCTAATTACAGATGGACACAACGGCTTACCAACGAACCAAGCGGAATGGCTGCCCGTTGCAGATGAGAGTACCTTTCGGATGATCGACTGCATCGCATATCCCGCCCCAACATGCCGTATGCTTTCGTGGGAGACATCTAAGCGCGCTCTAAATGTTTGATACCGACGAGGAGTGGTGCTCGAGGGGCTGGGTGCCCTTGTTCGTTGAAATGAGCACTGGGTCAACCGAAATGACGAGTTGTAGGAACCTCGGAGCAACTATTCGATTGCCTGAGCAACAGCGAATTAAGAATGAGTTCATTTGACATCTTCGGCTTCAGGAGTGAGGTGGATATCGAGGGATGTGTTTCGAAACAAAGGACTTTGGTATATGTCAACGATCACTATACAATTTTTTATTTGGCTGTACCGGCTCCAATCGGCAAGAACTAATTATGGGATTTCGTATTAGGAAATACTGCACTTGACTGAGATTGACCTACCCCGTAACAAGCCCACCATATGAAACGTCTGGCGAGGATTGCGATGCAAATTTCCTAGTCGCGGGAATTATTCCATCACCCTTTGGGCGCCTAGCTAGTCCATTACGGCCCTGGGTGAAACATAGACCTATGAACGGTGCATCTGAGGACCTTATGGTCTAAAATCAACGAGACAGCACGGATATCGAGCAAGAAATCCTACGCGAGCTATAAGACCTCTGGTGATAAGGCGTTCTTTCGGAGATGAGATGTTGTCATGCGCTGTTATTGAAGAGTTCAATCTACGATTACTCCGTCCGTCTCCAGACTATTTGATCGATGGGTGCGAAAACCTAATCTACCAATTTCGAGATAGGCAATATGAGGCTTGACGGACAGCTCGCTCCGACAGACCTATTGGAGTTTACTGGCACTTGACCGTCTTTTGGGTTGCATGGCCCCCTTTTCTCCCTTCATCGATGGTAGCGGTCGGTGGAACAAAGAAAACGCCATTTTCAGCGACAGTGACGTTGTCGGGAGCGGGCATCCGTAAGATGCGCAGAGCATTGACACCGCCGATGAAACATATTTCAACAAATGGCAGTATCAAGACCGACAGGGAAAGCCTCACCGCCGATCTGTCGAAGTCGATTATGCCAGATCGTCGATTGCTCTTTTCTTAGAAGCACAACGGGGTAGACCCAGTCATGATCGGCCAGGACGGCTGGATAAATACTTCCGCTGAGGGCAAGATGCTTCGCACTACTACTTAGAGGATGCTTTAACCAATGTAGAACGGTGCCGAAGGTTAGCCCAAACTGCATCAGAGCTGGACGAGTGTTGGCATTTATTGGCACACCAAGGCCTCGGCAACCGGTGGCGACCCTGGCTCCTGGTAGGTTGAAATAGTTGTGGGGGAAAGCCGTAAATGGCCCTTTAGGAAGTACCAGCTCCTCAAAGGGTATCCGTTGACAACGGGAATATACCCATTTGGTCGAGGTAGGCAGGGAGTGAGTGCTCTGAGTATCAGCAATGGCGAAATAACAGTAATCTCGGGAAGTTACGAAACGCATGATAGTGCCTGTCTACAGGAAATAAGGGCAGCAGTGGCTCAATCGGGCGCATTGGGATTACAGGTTCCATATTGCGCCAGAGACACGTTGGGTTCGTGCCATCAGATGAAGCCTGTCCATATAACAGTACCTGGGTAAGGATATACTCAAAAGAGTACTCTCAGGATCTACGATGGTGTTAATAGACAGCAGTTCGGTACTCTGTATACCAGAGTGACAGCAACACAGAGAGCGCCCAAGAAGCAAGTAGATAGATAGGAACTTGACCGATGACCGGTGGAGAGTCGGCGACCGTGACCGGCGCCCTAAGGCTACTGGACTGCTAGGGTACAGCGTATAACAGGTTGACAGCTATTGGATGGTCTCAGCGACGAGCAATCATACTCTGAGGAAGGTGCCTGACTGAAGTGGAATAGCCAGGGATGGGAAAAGGCGAGCTTACGAGTCATCGACGCTACGGTGGGAGAGTCTGGAGAGCAGCCGAACAGAGCAAAGCTGTTAAGGCCGGTACATGTAAATAGGGAAAGCCTTTATCAGAGCACTGTTTAATACAGAGTAAGACAGTCTTAATTCCCTTAGCCGCCTAACTATATGGAGCGTTTGGCTAGAAGGAAGAATACAGCGATCCTTCTGTCATAGTGGAGTGGCTCATGAAGCCGATTAGGAAACACCCCGAGACAAAGGATGCTCTAATTCCTCTGCGTACTCTGTAAGTCAGGTACTTCTGGGAATTGCATTACTGTACTACCGCAATGATAGATCAATACTCCGAGTTACTCAGAATCCCTAGCTAGAGGAGTCTGCTGTAGGGTCTGTTTACCGACCAGGGTCATGGATTCACAGTATCACGCAGAGTATATTTGGGTAGGGCATGTAATTATGTACCGAGTAGTACGGTAATGTGGAAATGCTGCAATCAAGATGTCCGTAATATCTGTAATTACTGAGGGCACCGTCCAGGAAACAAAAATACTGTTGTGGATGTGTGGTGGGTATGAGTGACAAGTGGAGAGCAAGGACCAAAAGACCAGAGAGCATGGGACAATGGCAGCAGTACCATACTGAGAATGGTACAATACCGTATCACAAATATCGACTATGGGAGGAAGTCCATGTCAACGAAGGTGGGGAGGGGCAAGAGTCAGAAAAGTCAGAAACAGTTGATGAAGCCACTTGTTTCCTACCGAAGGCTGAAATGGACTCTCTTGGTACTGCATACATAGTAATTACACCACCGTAGCTGAACAACCCGCCAGCCGACTCACTCACTACTCTGTAAAGTCCACATTATACTCAGAAGAGTAAAGGAGAGCCCCAGTGGAAGAAGGACCATACTTTCGTCATAATTTCATCCGTCGCTTAAAGATTACAGAGTACCCTTGCGACAAAAGGATCAGAGTAGATTGGTTCATTCATGAGCCACCATTCCGGTAAAAGTATTATCATCCCAACGCGAGCCTACCGCGACGGAAAATGAAGCACGACAATCATCCGCCCTTACTACTGTGTATGATTTCATCTGTGGCAACAGGTGAAGCCCCCCCCAAACGAGGGACCTACTCAGAGTATTGTGGACAACTTGAGTGGAGTACCGTTCGGTTTGAGCGGCAGGTCACCAGGATCATGCCAGAGTATCGGGACCACTCAAGTTCCAAGAGCGTTAGGGATGCCCTAAACATGGCCATTGCAGTGCCTAGAAGAAGGGCCTGACCGATGATACAGTATCTTGCTCGTGGAGTATCTGTGGTCGGGGGGGGTTTACTCCGATATTACAGCGCCCTGGCTCATATTATTGCCATTTATCAAAGGGCTACGGTAGAAAATGTCCGTGAAACCCAAACGCACAGGGACTAGCAATGATGCAATTCAAAAGAATTGTACCAGCAAGTGGTTTCGCGACCATGGTAGGGTACACAATATGAAACTCTATGGTTGGCGACGGGGTGTGTGGCTGTTCGGTACAAAGCGATAGATAGGTCGGTTTCCGGAATGCTCGAGGATGTTACGCCACACGGGGACATGATCTCCTGTCATGCCAAAGGTCGGTTCAAACAAAGTCAGGTACAATGTGAATCCCTGAGACGGTGTGTAGATACAGTATCCAAAGTACGCAATCATCAACAATCAACACGTACCGAGGGAGGGAGGAGCAGGACACCGCCAGAACGAGTGAGGACAAGATCGACCTTAGTGTCAGCTGAAGCTGTGGCGGTACCCGATAACGCGATTCCAGAACGGATCAACGTGTGCGGCAGGTGTGGCTTTCATCTCTGCTGGTCGCCTCTTTTTGCTGTTGATCTTTACTCCCTCCAGGTCGGGCAGCGCCGCAGATTGGGCTGGTGTCGCATTGCTCATCCACAGGTTCCATCATAGCAGAGTAGGCAAGCCGCGTGGCCCCACCCCTAATCATCTTCCCTACCTTACCTTA
The DNA here is from genome assembly GCA_001006345.1 of Phaeomoniella chlamydospora. Taxonomy (NCBI): domain Eukaryota; kingdom Fungi; phylum Ascomycota; class Eurotiomycetes; order Phaeomoniellales; family Phaeomoniellaceae; genus Phaeomoniella; species Phaeomoniella chlamydospora. Next base: position 7,292 of record LCWF01000188.1, on the reverse strand, counting down.
CCGACCGGAGTTTGGTACGGTGAGGTACTAGGTAAAAGTGGTGACCAGGTGAGCTGTACTCTTTTACGGTGCCTGTGCGTCTTACTCTGATATTACTATGGTACAGTATTATGGAGCCAGGTTCAGAAGGGAAGGGAAGAGAAGGGAAAGCAGAAGGCAGAAGGCAGAAGGCAGAAGGCTATGGTACTGTTGAAACGGTAAGCCGAGAAGACCATCGCTTTCTTGTCCATCCCGAGATGCCCTTTTTCCAGACCACCCAGTCATTCGGCCCGCACCCCTGCAATCTCCAGGCAAAGAAAGAAAGAGAAAATCACCATCATGACCGAGCAATCGAAACTAACTCCATTACTCTGTAAATTATGCGTGTCCCATGTTTCCACCTTTCCACTTGTATCCTCGCTTTCCCCGGCGGATAAGAAATTGCATCCTGCTTTCCCACTAGCCTCCTACACGCTCTCACCCCTGTCAGCTTTACGTGCCACCCCCCCCCCCCCCCCCCGGTCTCTCTAGCCTCTCAGGCCTGTGGCTGCTAAATGACCCCCCTCGGCCAACGGCGTGCCCTTCTCGAATCGTTCTGGTCCTGCATGATGTTTGTAAAACCGAAGTATTGCTGTAACAATGCCGTACCCATCTAGGTCGTTGCTTCTGGACCTAGTCGCTTAGCACCGTTCGATCTCTTTATCCTGGTCTGTGAACTTCACCCATCCTTCACATCTGTCTATGGCGGACCCTTGGGCCAGATCGAATGAAAATCACCAGCTCCGGGACACCACTTAATCTCAGGTACCCGCCTCGACTCAATTCCCATCGAGCGCGAGCTGACTTACTCTTCGACCCTCCTCGACCTTCAGCCATCTTCTTGCAATTGTGATCTCCGACCCAAGTACCTGACGATATAGACAAACGCTCGCGCACTCGTTCCGACCTCCATCCTGCTCCTTGCGCGCGAGACTCGAAAGCCAGCAATTTGTTGACGTCGATCCCGTGTTCTTTGCGATTCACACAGCCCTGCGGATCACGACCGGTTCTTGAAGCACCCAATATCCAGGATCCTCCGATCATTATCCCAGTGAAGCGTTAGATGGATTTGCTTGGGTGATTTCACTCGGGTCTATTAAGACAGAAGCATATCCGACATGTTTCGCAACAGGTCTGTCCGCCTTTTACTTTGCTGTCCATAGCCGTGCCCCTACGCTATGCTCCCATATTCAATTTCAACTGACCATGTTTACACACAGAAGAAATTCGCAGAAGCCCAATGAGGACTTCTATGCGGCTTTCAAGCAAACCTTTCCCACTGTTGGGCCTTTAGCTTCGTCGGCCCCAGAGGAAGCGACATTGGGGTCAACGTCTTTGAGCGACGCACTTACCGATGCTCACCTACCGCACCAAAGGTATGTCCGCTCCATATTATTCTTTAGGTGATTGCACGGAAACTGGATTTTGGTTGCATTATCTACTTCTAAAGTCTTGAGGATTTGATTTTGTCATCTGTAATAGATCACCAACATTTTGGGACCATTGAACTGACCTGTGATGATATCTAGTAGGCAATTCGGCGACCTAGAGGAGTTGAAAGAACATGATGTGACGCCCAAAGCTGTCAATGACAATTGGCGGTTCACACCGTCCCTCATGGATCCAAACTCCTTTGCTTTCGCAAACTTTGCCAATCAACCGCCCGGCTACTACACACCTACGCCAGGAGGGGTGAATACCCTGTATCATAGCCAAGCTGGTGATCTTCATACACCCGGGATGGGGATGAACATTGGGACGCCATTGTCGCTATCACATCCATCTAGCGCTTTGCATGTTCAAGATCCATCCATGGCCGACTTTCACAATTTCCCACCGCAATTCCTTCACAGCCATCCATTCCAGAACCTTAACCCGTTTAGTCAACCGCCGACACATCAACCTCAATCAGCCTATCACCCCAGCAATTTTCTCCAGCATCAGGATTCAGGATATGATGCCATGGATGGAACTCCAGACAAATCTCCCGCAAACACTGCAATGATGATGAGGCATACTGGAAACCACATCATGGCAGGGATTTCAGAAAGCACTTTGGTTCCACCATCATATGCTATGGGCGAGAAGTAAGTATCCTGTCCGTTTTTAATGTACCAGACGTATTGACATAAGCCAGGTTCCGTTACCATGTGACACTCAGTGCACCGACAGCAATGATCAAGAATGCAGAAGAGATCCCTATCTCATACCTCAACAAAGGCCAGGCATATACCATGTCTGTTATTGATACTACGCCTCTTATACCTCCCCCAGGCCCAGTCAGGTACCGAACTTTTGTCCGTGTCTCTTTCGAGGATGAGCAACAGCGATCGAAGCCATCGGCATGCTGGCAGTTGTGGAAAGAGGGTAGAGGAACAAACGAGGCACACCAAAGAGGAGGCAAATTACTGGCAGTGGAATACGTCGATCCCAACCAGGGCGGCGACGATTCTTCAAGGAAACCTCAAATTGAGTTGGAGAGCGCCTCATTCGATGGGTTCTGCGTCACTTGGTCACCAAATCCCATGACAGGCGGAGCAGATTGTGCCATTTCTGTCAGATTCAACTTCCTTTCTACAGATTTCAGCCATTCAAAGGGCGTCAAGGGAATCCCAGTACGCCTATGTGCAAAGACAGAGATGCTTTCTTCAAGTCCGTCTCAGCCACCGAGCCTTACAGGAGAACCAGAGGTATGCTTTTGCAAAGTCAAATTATTCCGAGACCATGGAGCAGAGAGGAAGCTATCCAACGATGTTGCGCACGTGAAGAAGACCATTGAAAAGCTCAAGCAACAGGTTGCTCAAGCGGAATCTGGAATGGGATCTTTTGGGAAAAGAAAAAGAAGCGGATCTATGGTCAAGACGTCCATGAACCGACCAGGAAAAGTCATGAAGCACAAACGAACCTGGTCAGTTGATTCTGACAACGATGGGACCTCACGCCCAAGCGCAGAAGAAGATCTGCACATGAAACTTGCCACGATGCAGGATATGTTTTCCTCGACAAGGCCTGTGAGCATACTTTTCCTAAAGGGGGACCCAGAGGACGACCCAGACAGATTCCCTGTTCAGCTGCTAGATGGATCAGAAACCATAGGCTTGATGCGTACTCAGACTTGGGAGTCAAAGCAAAGCCCTGGGAGCACACCAGTCACCTCTAACGTTGTATCTCCTACCGCAAGTTCAAACTCACTACCTTCGGTGAATCGCTCTGTCGAGAGGAAGCAGTCAACCACGCAGGGATCTTCTCACCGTGGCTCCATGGATTGGTCACAGCCTCAATCACCAGAGAGATCGACAAAGGTGCCAAAACGCGCCTCGACTGGAGTGGCCACAGGGTTTTTGAATGCCGTTGGTGTAGATACTTCGTACATGCCCCCGCCAGAAAGAACAATCAAACCAGGTGAGACGGACAGCAGCTTATATATGAGTTCTTCTAATGATTTTTCAGTTGCTTGCTTCTACATAGCTTTGCGCCAACCGAATTCCGCGCAATCAGGCGACCTTTACAGAGCTATCTATCTCATGCAAAGGTCTGTCAAAGATCTGATCAATGGGATATGTGGAAAGCTTTCCGTTGACCCAACAAGGGTTACCAGCCTTGTTCGAGTCACTCCGAAAAGTATCAAAATCGTCATCGATGAGGATGTCATGAGCGAAGTTCCAGAAGGCCAAGATATGTTCGTGGAGCTGCATGACGCACCAGAAAACATGGCTGTTAAACACGAAAGTTTGCAGCAATTGGGTATCCTCCCTGATGGCGATATGGGTTTCATCCAGAATACATCCACCGAGAGGATGGAAATGCGACTGTTCTTTTGACCAAGTTCTCGACAACTACAGTTCCTTAGATTGACTTAACGATCACGACCTTTTCTTATGGGGGCTTTCTGAACGGAAACGGAAACCAAGAAATCACTCAACACTACCAAGCAAAGAGCCCGGCCAACTCAATTTGCGTTTTACGGGCTCACATCACTTTGCTTATGCATATTATTCGGCGTCAACTTGCTGTTTGGGATTATACACGTGTCTCCGAAGCAATGTCTGTCATGACCTAAAACAATAACACACGTTCTCAAGTCGAAATTGGATTCAACGACAGAGGCATTAATTTTGTTCTACTGCGGAACACATTCCATTTGTCTTATGAGTACACGAAATGTTTCTGTTTGCAAGGCGATACCCAATTTTCTATTTTCACCATGTACCATGTACCTGTGCTGTTAGCATGGACAGGTTGTCTCTGCCAGAGTCTCTAAGGGACGGTTTGGGCAGACCTTTTCTAAGCACGCAGGCAATCATGTTTTCCAAATTCCACTTCTACAGAATATACCCAGACTACGATGTCTACTTTGTTTTCATAACTTTAATTTTGGATCAATTGTACAGTTGGCCAGCCTAGAGGAATGCATACTGGCATTCGCGGGTGGCGGAAGATACCACAAGGGAGACCCGTGGGCGGCTCAGGCATACCTAGCTAATTGCAGCATCTCCTTTCATCTCTTTTGCCACTGCAGTACATAGGCCATACCCTCTCCGTGAGAATGTTCATTGGGAGATTAGGTTTTCTTTTCCTCACCTTTGATACCCATCTACCCTGTCCAATACTTTTGTCACTAGGGTCCTTTGCACCTTTCAGCCGTTTGCGGGGGATTTGGAAAAGCGTCAGCATCTGACGAACATCTGAGCTGTTTCCGTGGGGAATGGTTTTGGCGGTGGAAATGGGTCGATCCAAAAGGGCAGGCCCCTGGAGGATTGTTCTTAGCTTTGGTGATTTATTGGGCCGGCACACAAAAGGCACCATTAAGGACTTGATAGGGTAGACAGAATCGTTGGATTCATTGTGTATTTGCTACCTAGATTACCCATCGAGCAGCTAGTTCAAACATAAATTCTGCCGCCAACACTATGATTTCCTGCTCCGCACTTGATGACTTCTTACTGGCAAGAACAGATCCTTTCAGGCACCAACCAGGACCTGAAGCATATCATTGTACATCGATCCTCGCTATATGGATGCGTCATCAGACAGTCACGGGCTTCTTGTCGCGGTGAAGGAAGCCTTCAAGACGTGGCACCAATGAACTTCAATTAGGAACCAAGACCTGAAACAATTTTCCGGTCAATGATCGACCAATCATCGCTTGTAACCGGGGTATAAATCGTTGGTGTGGTGTTGGCCCGCTTAGCTTTCCTCGGTACGATAATTAATAGACGGTACAAGTACAGTACCTTACTGCACTTGGGACCCTCCCATATACATAGTACACACTAGCTGTAGTTGAAGACGCGGTGTTGGACAGAATGGTCACGATATCAGACATCACAGCCAGCGCACAATTCATCACGACTTGCAGTTCTACAGCATCATCTCTGGTTGCCGATCGAATGTGTAAGGTAAGAGAATTGTCAGGTGGTCCGTGACTGGCACGTAGAGATAGTAAGCAGGGGTTTCGGAAAAAGCTGGCGGATACACAGCCACAGCCATGTCCACTAGCCACACCCTCCTTCGCTCCAGAACTGACCTTTGAGTTCATGCTAGTTGGCACTAGCCACACCCCTTCGAGACGCACTATGCACTACTCAGAGTATGCATGCACTCGCCACAACTTGGCAGGGTCGATCTGTGGCTGGTGCTTGAAACATCAACCAATCGATGCTCGAGTATACGACGTCAACGATCTACATCCGGTCTTCCCCAAGGGGAACCTCGTTTGCATATCGTGCAACCCCCTCTCCTTCAACACCTCCGCCCCTCCTTACATAGTACAACCAACCGAGTCTGTTTCCATAGATAGCAACGCACATCTTTGTGGCTGTGCAAATGCTCCAGTGTTCATTGATTTGCTATGTCTCTTCTTTTTCCCTCGTTGTTGCCGATTACTACGATATCCAGAAAGATCTGGGATCCAGTCTCATGGGATCGTGAGACCACTCACGGTCTTTTACTTTAGGATTCGGTACATCTCGCTCGTCTTCGTTAATTGTACTCTGATATTCACGGGGTATCGTTGCTATCCCCAACAAGAGTCTAGGCTGCTGACTAGCCTAGCATCTTACCATCTTACTCGGAGTGCTTCTCGTGATACTGTAACACAAGTCCTCCTAGGGAGGAAAGACAAGAACCACTACTGCACACAGCCACAGCAGGGTCAATGTTTGTTCGTCCAAACTGTTCTTGTACTCACCTCCGATAGCCTAACGGAATTTGATAATACATCCCCTCATTTCGCAAAACACTGTGTACCAATTGGGAATCATATCCCTCCTCCCTTTTCCCTTGATACTGACTGGTACACATTCTACCGAGTATATGTGTTACTACACTTTACCTTCTTGTATCATCACGTCAAGACCGAAACGATCACATACCCTCCCCTCTTCGATGGAAAAATCGGAATTCATTCAATGATAGAACGATACTGATCTGTAGTACAGAGTAACCCGATTACCATTCATACATACCATAGTAGTACGTACTATGTATCATTCAGCTTGACAAGGGTAGTGAGACAATTCGTGGGTACCCAAACCCCCCCCCCCCATATTCCAATACTGTAGGTACACAATGCAATGCCGTGATCCAGCCCCGACATATCCGTCTCGTTTCGAAAGCATTCGGTAATAATTACTATGATGTTACAGCCTGTACTCTATAGCCTGTAGTATCAACCCGACGTTCGATATTACTCTGTACTATGGTACAGTACATAATTACCTACCAATCAGCCCTCTATCTGTCCCCATGGAGAATATCTCCATCGCTTCCTCTTGGCTTTTCGCTTGGCTTTTCGCTTGCCATTTGAAATCGTGGCGTTCAAGTCTAGACCCTTGGATGAAACTGTGGCTCAGTTTTTTCTCCCGAGCCGAACTCACTCCTTCAACATTGCAGATTGGCATTCCAATGGGGAAAAAGGAATCTATTACCGTCCGTTCGAATCTGTGATACAACCGTTGTGAGATGAGATGAGATGAGATGAGACGCGCGGCGTCTTCAAAAGGTACTGTGACCGTTCGCATATCAACGTTACTCTGAGTACAGCACATGGTCGGTACTAACAGAACTAGAACTTTTTTCTCTTCCCAATTTATGAAAGGATACCTAGAGGTACTGTACCTTTAGAGTTTGTAAAGGGGGGGGTCTCTTTTACATGTACCATCAGGGGGTACAGGAGTAGGTATAACTACACGTTGATTAAAATTACTCATTCTCATAACTATACAATTAGGGCCAATAAGTTTTTACCCACCCCCCATTTCTAGGGCAAAACC
>LCWF01000187.1:0-14168 GCA_001006345.1 Phaeomoniella chlamydospora | reverse complement strand
TATTAGGTAGTATTACGGTACTGTTACAGACCATTTTTGGTGGGAAAAGGTGCGCAGGTTCTAGGGTGCGCAGGTTCTAGGGTGGTGGACTTATAATAGAAAGAATCAATCAATCCATATGTCCTTTCCGCTGTTGAACTTTCAGGCGGGCACTTGTTGGTCTCGATTGGACTAATTCAATATTTCAACACAACAACCCGTAGTAGAGCAGGTCCCAAAATTTCCGTTCACAGGACATTCAATTCACTTCACAGGGTAAGGCTCCCAAACAGGAATCCTAAAAAAGAATAATCAGTCCCTCGGACCCCCACAAATTGTGAATTGTGTGAACCTTACGGATAATTGATGCACAAAAAAAAGATTAGATGTTGGTTTGTGTGTACTGTATTATAGTGCCGTCTGTGTAGCCAGATACTGTTTGATGTGCGTGATCATTGGCACAAAATCTCAGATGCCAAAAAGCGCAAACTGACAACCCAGGAAGTATGTTTGTGGCCCCCCTCTGCATCTACTTTCCGTCTCATACTCTACACACTTCAACTCATTCAGATCAATCACCATGCCTGATCCCCGAAGTCCTCGTCGAAACCCCTTTCCCCCATACCACCAGGTGTCTTGAGGGGAAAGAAAAGAGAAAGGAAATAAGAAAAGGGGGTGTGTGAGAACTCTTAATCATTTTACCTACCTGACTGTCGACATCGGTGTTGAGCTGGTCATTGCAGTCTCGTGGCCTCCCGAGGGTACATAGGATACGTGCCATGTTGCGAAGGAGTACCATTGACGAGGGCACCGCAAACAGAACTTATAATCTCGAGCCCCTTGAGAGTCCTCACGATGACCCCTCAAGATAGGAAACAGGATCATCGACGGGGGCACTATAGGCACAAACCACAGAATCTCGAGGACTTAGGACGACATATTGATTCTCGAATTGAGTATTGGACGCGGGCTCCAGGAACACAACGCCCAAGCTCTCCGGGCATAGCAACCAGAGTTCCCATATCGCAGCTGATATTCTGACGAAGCCACCCGCCCGCCAAAGTCTGTGTCACAATCAAGTAACAACACCATGCGGCAACTTGGCTCTGTATACAAGCAGTGGCGGCTAGCAGGTTTATATAGCAATATATCTACATGTGCATTGTTAAGTCTGAAGATGATGGGCAGAGACAGATCAATCTCGGTTGGTTTGAGAAAGAGGACCAAGTCGATTGGGAGAAGATCAAATATCATTGGAGCTGCTTGTCAAAAGAAGTAAAGTCTGTATCAGCAAGGCATGCTGCAAGGTCAGATGGGAATCGAAATCTTTTCCTTCGTTGTGCTCCAATGGAATAGAACAAATATATATGTTACAGAAAAAGATACAAGCTTGTCAGTAAGCTAGGACCAATCGCCAACCCGAGCCAGAACACCACATTCCCCAAAGTGTCCTTTCCCTTTAGCAAACGACTCCGACTCACTGCTACTAAAGGCAATTGCATCATCTGAGAAACGAACAAATAACCTCTGATCTTGCCAAAGAGAACCATCATGATGAGTTCATGCACGCAAGCCGAAAGTAAGAATGTTACAAGCGTAGCCGATGTGCGTGAAAGTTGAAATGCTGAAATCGAGGAATGATAAGCGTGACGGAGTAGGAAGTTGTGGACCGGGATATTCCAGGTTCGAGCATAATAGTCCCAAGATTTGGAATTCCACCAATCAGCGTAGAAGCCTCGATCGGCAAATCGAGTCAATTCTGCCAATACGTTTAATACGCATTCCCAAATGACATACCAGCTTAGAAGCTGTTCCATAAGAAGCGGAAATAGCAAGTCCAAGAAAACCCACGGAAACTCCCGCAGACGGTCACTGAGGGAAAGACCACGCTCTTTGAGATTTACTGTGTGGACAACGACTGGATAGATGAATGCCGTTGATACTATGATCATAACTCCAATAACACCAAAGGTTGCCGCTGCCTTTTCGGCGACGTAAGCCCAATTGATGGTCTCTTGCCTGTCATATGTGTTAGAGGAGACGAGACAAGCCATTTTGAAATTTCCTACCTGGGATATTCCAGTTCATAAACCACTGTCGGCAAAGGAATATAGGCGTAAAAGTCCTTCCAGTTCAAGTTTTGTGGATAGTAGTTAGTCGTCACCGTGCATTTCCCTTTCAACTCCTCTGACAGTCGTTCAATTTCCCACTTCATCAATCTTCGCAGAGAGCGTGTCTGAGCCAAACTCAATGGCGTGTCATGCTCAATAGCGGAAGTGACAGTAGTGATATCCTCATCCAGGTTTTGTGTATCCTTTGTGTCGTCATGAAATGATTTTCTTCTTCGAGTCAGGTGGCTCAGGTCACCAGCATCCATGTACGAAGCGGCCGAATCGACAATAGGGGAGCTTGTCTCAGGGGATGATACATCAAAATCTTCTAAGTGGCTTAGCTTTGCCTGCAAAGTCTCTCGCCTCTTGTACACCTCGGATACTTTCCATATAGTCAGCCAAGATTCACGCACTTTACTTTCCTGACACTTACAGTGACCATTGTAGAACGCATAAGAGTGCTGCTTCATGAGCATAGTAAGACAGTGCAGGACAAGGAATATTGAATGAGTCCAGGGCCATTGTCGAAATCGAGCCCACCCAATGAATGCGAATAGAAAGAATGTCTGCCAAACCTGCCGTACTGTGAGCGCTCAAGTTACTTAGAGACGTTGAACGAGGCACTCACGTTCTGGAGAATCCATCCACTCCTATTCCAGTTCAACCAGCCCTTAAGAACGAGCTTCTGGATCGGAAGACACATAATTGTAATACCACACATGACACCATCTGTGATTCCAAGGATCGTTAGATCCCTTGAGACCATCAAGTGTATTATCTCATTCCTGCCAAAAATCGATCCAAACTGACGCCAGTTTGTTGCAGCAATCTGAAATAACAGTAGTGCAATGCTCATCCTGAAATATTTGTAAGCAATGAACCAGATGTAGCACTCATGCATGACTTACCAGAACAGAGTAAAGAAACCGTGGAATGGAGAGGATGAGCTGGCAGAGTTTCGACTGTCAAAGGTCGTGAATTGCCTTGTGAAAACGACGTCGCTGAACTTCGAACGCTTTTTATGCAGACCTCCTTCTGCTGAACGCTGGAAGGTATTCCTTAAGAGAGAACGTAGTTCCGGGTCTTCGGAACTGAGGAAGTATTTTCCACTCTCGCCAGCCTTTTCTAATTTGATGGTGACACTCTTTCTGCGCCGTGGGCTGCGTTGTTCTCCAAATGCAAGCTGTGCAGGTTTGAGACTTTCATAAAGAGGATTATGAAGTGTTCCTGCGCCGGAGAGGCCCCCACCCCGGCTGCCTTCCACAGCAAGAGCTGGGTCCGGGTCTAGAAGGTCACCATCGCTGCCAGTAGAAGTTGCGGATGAGGAAGTTTCGGTAGAGATTTGCCTGCTGGTATTTGGTCGGACCGAGGAACTTCCCGTGGCCTTGCCTTTCCTCAAGGTGGCTGTTCCATCAGGGCCAAGCTCTCCAACTAGAAGGGGCTCACTTCGGAAAGAAGACGTAGCTCCAAGCTCCGGACGATTCACAAATGTCGACATGACAATACAAAACAACAAAGATCTCAGACTAATACTTTTCCATATTTGAAAGTTCGAAGAGCCATGAAGGACAGATCATAGAGTAACGTGAAGTCAGTAGCAGGTTGATTCTGACCCTTGGCAAACCGAAACCCTGGGAAGGAGCTTGTTTTGCCACAGTATCACGGCTCCCGTGTCAGCCGATTACTGTATGATCTGACAACAACCAGGTCACTGCAGATCTACACATACTTGGTACTCATCGATCTACGTAAACATATTATTATTACTATCCTCGAGGAAATTTGGTAGGGGTTTCGGCAATCTCATTCAAGCTAAGAGTTATTAGGACTTGCGAGTGGACTTCCCCAGACCAAAATGAGGTACTACAAGTATCTTTAATATTTGACTATTGCCTTCTCGCTGGCCGATAATTTGAGGAAATCCTAACTTGTGATGTCAATGTATAACATTGCTCTACAGTCGTTGTGTGCTTCATACATCAGCCAGGTAAACTAGTCGTGCTTTTACGCTGTCCAACAAAAAGGTCTGTTGTCACAGCGCTCAATCTAATAAAAAATACCAGATATTCCGCCGTAGCGCTTCGCTGTAGACTGCTCGCGTGATCATTATATATTGCCGTCGAAAACACTAAGCAAACCATTGTCACTAATGACTATAAGTCAGAACGGTTCAGATTGTCTTAAGAAGATGTAGTGGCTTGCTGCTCTGGAATCTCTGGATGTACCTGTAGATTAGTCGTGCTGTGACTTCCACAAATTGAAGAGGTGATACCCATTTGCCAGAGAACCCCTGGATCGGGATGCTACGACTCAGACTTTGAACTAGAAACATATTGTTAATACCGGACAAACGATGAAGGAGCTGGGATCGTCTCTCGGGAGTATGTATCGAGGCGGTATCAATGGAAGGATCGTTAGGGACTCGGGGACAATCGACGGGAAAAGCGATATGAAATCTGATAGTAAACCCTGATAGAGGAAAGGGAAATGGTTGCAAAGGAATATCGTAAAACGGATCGTTCGTATTTGGTTCGCTCGCCTCGAGGTATAGGAATTGGCTGTTCGACTTCGCAAATTCGCGTTCGAGAAGCGCCGGAGACTAACTAAAGAACTTCTATCAATGGACGATCTTGCAGAACAGTCAGACCATCACCCTGTGTGTGTTAAGTAGGAAAAAGAAACAATTTTTAGTTCCAGGATCAAACCGCCACCATTCCTATGAGGATATAAACATCTGCTGACTGCCGGACGGAACTGCATTCCGCATGTTGGATACTACACGGCTACTCGGCAGTGTCAAGGTCGTCATGAGCATGGGGAGGAGAGTCAATATCTATCATCCGTCAGCGTGGGAGATGCCACAGGAAGGGGTGACTAACGCTTTCTGTCATCCCCATTGGTACGATCATCTCGATCGTCATCTCGTCTGTCGTCTTTCATTTCACGATCACGGTCATCTGGACTGCGGGAACGATCACGATCGCGTCGATCATAGTCACGATCACGACGATCATCCTTTCGCGGTGAGTAATCACGTCGGCGACGAGGCGAAGGAGATCTTGCACTGCGACGAGGTGGAGATCGGTCACGTCGGGGACGGTCTCGGCCAGAGTCGAAGCGCCAGGACGCGGATGGAGGAGTGCGGGCCCACTGCATCGAATTAGCATCGTAGCAAGTATCAAGCCAGCCGGAAAAGAATCTACCTCAATTTTTAACAGATCGTCTCGCCCAATTCGCTTATTGTGCATTTCATGATAAGCGTCGTCGGCATCACGGCGATCTTCATATTCCACAAAAGCAAATCTTAGCAGCATTAGTCTCTATTCTAGTCAGAACGTATTAATGTAGAACTCACAATCGGCTGGAAGAAGTACGAGGAGCTGGAATATCGCAACGGACCAGACGTCCATATCTGGAATCTCGGGGTTAGATGGCGATTAATTAGACCAAGGCATTGTCGACAAGGATTTCCATATAACAGTTAAATTTTTGAGGTAGGTGAGGAGGATAGAGTAATAGGATTGATCGAGTGCTGTGAGACCGGGAAGAGATAGTCGGTAACAAGGTCGCATTACATACCGTTCGAATTCATAGGCTAGATCGCGAGCGCGGGTGCCGTGGCCAAAGCCTGTGACATAAAGAGTGGTACCAGATCGTGACATGGTGAAGGCCTGAAGAGACTGGTCAACTGATCGCACAGACAAGTTCACGAAGTGAACAGTCGAATGTGCCGACTGTCAGCAATTACACTTGCTGTCACTTGAGCTTGTCAGAAAAGTTGAGGCTCAGATCGCTAGCGAGCAAGAGGCTAGGCGAAGTAGAAGAGTCGACACAAGCGCAGGAAAGGAGTGGATGGGAGATGATGTCGAGATTGCAGGCAAACAATCGATGCGACGTAAACGGTGAGGAGATGGTGTGTGAGAGAGTGATGCGATGATGGGGCTCAGGTTCTCCAATTTGCGGGAGTGAGCTTTGATTCAGCTGCCTCATTACAGGTCATTTTGGGGCACCTCTGGAGTCATTTATGGGGACAACCTGGACGCCTTCTCGAAACTGTGGGATTTTCAGTTTTCTGAGTGCCTGAACCAATGACCAAGAAATCCCTTCCACCGCGCCACCAGGTCTATCTCTCCTTATAATCGCATCTTTATACTACCAGCCGGTTCCTTGTCAACCTCCCCTCACTATCGCTCATATTCATATTGTGTGCAGTACTATAGCAGATTAAGGCTAAACATATCTCCGGTCTAGACAGTCATAAGCAACCTTTCTGTACATTGTACTGTAAATCGTTGGATTTCAGCGCCTGGCAATAAAAGACGATTCCGCGATTTGTTCCGATACGAAAAGCGCATCTATCAATTGACACAACAAACAACAAAGTCGTCCTTCTCAAAGCAGTAAGATGTTCAAGTGATTGCATCTCATGCTATCTTGCCCTTTCTACATCTGAGGTTCTGGTTCTTTATCTGAGAGTAGGTCTTCGATGGCCGACTATCACCTGAAAACATCCCCACACTCTGAAGATTCGATTCTCGAACAGTTCCAGGAGAAACATCCGTTATAACGGCAATTGAGATAAGAGAGGAGGCAACTTTATCTGGTGTAGGGGGAAGTACACGTCAGAATGAGCCTGGAAAAACAGAGCTCTAATAGCGATGGAAGCTCATTACCAACTGGGGTATGGTATAGCGAGTTTGAGACTGCATGTACATTGAACTGACATTTGTAACAGGCTCTGAGCCCACCTACTGATTCTGTCGCAAATTCGTTGAGGAACTACGTTAGTAGGCCAGTGACTGCTGCCTTCATCGCTGGAGGTGTCGCAGGAGCAGTGTCAAGGACAGTCGTTTCGCCTCTTGAGCGACTGAAGATTTTATATCAGGTACAAAGTGGGACCCGGAATGAATACCAGATGTCAATTTTTAAGGCGTTGGGTAAAATGTGGAAGGAGGAAGGATGGCGGGGTTTCATGCGAGGCAATGGCACAAACTGTATTCGCATTGTTCCCTACAGTGCAGTGCAATTTGGAAGTTATAGTGTTTACAAGAAGGTGGGCGATTTCCTGCGCAACTAGTTGATCCCGTAACTGACGATTATAGTTCATGGAACCAACTCCAGGGGCAGATCTCACCCCTGTTCGACGATTGGTCTGCGGAGGCCTGGCAGGGATTACTTCAGTCACTTTCACATATCCACTAGACATTGTGCGCACAAGGCTTTCCATTCAATCAGCATCATTCGCAGCTCTTGGACCGAGGTCAGAAACAAAGCTACCGGGGATGTGGGCAACAATGGTGAAGATGTACAAGACTGAAGGAGGATTGAATGGGCTGTATCGTGGAATTATTCCTACCGTTGCAGGCGTGGCGCCATACGTTGGATTGAATTTTGCGGTTTACGAGTCGGTTCGAGAGTACTTCACACCAAAAGGAGACAAAAATCCCGCATGGTACCGAAAACTGGCTGCAGGAGCAATTTCTGGTGGTGTGGCTCAAACGTGCACATATCCCTTGTGAGTTCCATGCTCTCAGTGCTTCAGACTCTTCTAACCTTCCTTGCAGTGATGTTTTAAGGCGGCGCTTTCAAATCAACTCTATGTCTGGCATAGGTTACCAGTACACTTCAATATTCCAAGCTGTGAAGAAAATCACGGCAGAGGAAGGCTTGAGGGGGTTATATAAGGGTATCGGTCCTAATCTTCTAAAGGTTGCCCCTAGTATGGCGAGTAGCTGGCTAAGTTTTGAGTTGACGAGAGACTTTTTCTTGAGTCTACGGACTGAATGAAACAATAGCGTGGTGTCTATCTTGCATAGAATTGCGCTTCCTTTCGTTTGTTAGATTATCCTGAAACAATAGTCTTCCTCTTTCATTGCAAATGCATGCTTGAAAGGCGTTCTGGGTGGAGGAAATGACTGCTAGATCATATCGTGTTACAATTGTCTTCTGGCAGGTGTGATCAGTTGGAGAGCGATGGAGGATCGGCACATGGTAGAAATATCCCATGATACAAAAAGTCTTGCAGTTTTATCCAATCTAGATGTCACATACAACTGACTGTGAATGCTAAAATCTGCATCACAGAAAGGTTTTGTCTGAATTGAAAGTCATGGTATTCAAACTATAGCGGCAGAACTTTGAATATCACACGCATTTGATGAAATCAGATCATCATTGTCTCCTTGAATTGATTTGTAGAATCCTAAGAATTCCACGTATTGACAAAGATCCCAGGCCATCTGAGTCTCACTTTGTCCGATATTCTTGGGAGTTTATAGCAGACATTTCATTTGAGGAAAGTGAGTAAGGATGTCTTGGCAGAACTCGGAATAGTTGCCCCGTTTCCTGTGGCACCTTCCCGCAATTTTACACACAAACCAAACTCGAATTTTGTTTGAATACTAACTCATTGGTGAGCGACAACAAAGTACGACAATCCAGACAACAACCGGCAAGATGGGTATGTGCTCAGTTCAGTCGCTATAAGTTCTGCGATTCTGTGTTTCCTATATCGCCCCAACAGAACAATGACAGTTATGCGAACAGGGGTTGGCGAGTTCAAAAGGGCTGACATTCAACTCTTACCAGGTATCGATCTCGACCGCCATCACGTTAAGAACTCCCATCGCAAGGCGCCCAAGAGCGATAATGTCTACCTCAAGCTCTTGGTGAAGCTCTACCGCTTCCTTGCACGTGAGTGACCTATTTCATTCAGAACCTGAATACCGCAAGACTGTTGGAAGGAATTTTGGGAATCAGATTCTGACAAAAGATATCAATAGGTCGCACGGACTCGAACTTCAACAAGGTCATCCTCCGACGTCTCTTCATGTCTAAGATCAACCGGCCACCTATGTCGATCTCTCGCATTGTTTCAATCGCAGCAAACAAGAACAGTGGTGAAGCACACAAGGGAAAGACCATCGTCATCGTTGGAACCGTTACCGATGACAACCGCCTACTCGAGGTCCCACAACTCTCTGTTGCTGCTCTCAAATTTACTGCTACGGCTAAGGCTAGAATTGAGAAGGCTGGTGGTGAGACCATTACTTTGGATCAATTGGCATTGAAGAGCCCTAAGGGAGAGAACACACTGTTGTTGAGAGGACCAAAGAACGCCCGCGAGGCCGTCAAGCACTTCGGATTTGGACCACACAAGCACAAGGTAGAAATTCTAGAACCCGCTGAAATGACACGAATGACTAACACTCTGATTTACAGAAACCATACATCGAGAGCAAGGGCCGAAAGTTCGAGAAAGCTCGTGGTCGCAGAAGGTCCCGTGGTTTCAAGGTTTAAGGGATTTTACGATGATGTTGGTGATGACTCTGGTGAGGGCGAGATAGATGGGAGTCTGGAAAAATTTCTAGGTACCCGATGTGGTAGGACTATGGTCATACACTGTGGGCCGAGAACAAGAATCCGAAAAGCAAAGTTTACGACAAGATCAGCGTTGTCCTCTTATGTGTATGCTGGAATGAGGCTTTCCCTATTGCTGCATTCAGGTCGGTCGAGAGAAATTACATATCTTTTCCCAACAACGGGAGAAATCTTTCATCTTCCTCGTGACTCGCAGGCAGATATCTGAATGCAAAAAAGAATTCAAAAATAAGATTTATGCTCATGGTGAACTGGAGAATTACTTTTCTCTAATTTGTCTAATTTTGTCTTCCCCGATCCGATACCTTTTGGCCATATTCTCCCTCCTCCCTGTCCTATCTCACTCCTCATCGCGTGCCTTCACCCCATGCTGAATATTTAAACCTGTACTCCATTGCACCTTTTCAAAAACCCAATTTCTTGTGCTTATAAACCCTGGCTCCCTCACCATACATCACAGCCGTCTGTCCACTTCCCCTGATCAAATACTTATATATTGTCAACCCCTCCAATCCTACGGGCCCTCTGCTATGAATCTTGTTCGTACTAATACCGACCTCTGTTCCAAATCCATATCTCATTCCATCAGCAAACCGCGTGCTTGCGTTCCAATATACACCTGCAGAATCAACGCTCGCGAAAAAACGATCGGCAAGGTCTTTGGATGTGGTGAGAATAACGTCAGTGTGATGGGAGGAATGGGCGTTGATGTGGGATATAGCGGCATCGACGGCGGCGATTTCACCAAAAGTGGAGGGAATGGTTTTAATGGCGAGTATCAGATCGAGAAATTCGGTAGAGTAGTCGGATTCGGTAGAGTCTTGGAGGAGAGCTGCTGACGAGGCAGGGAGTGCTGAGGAGAGCGCCGCCTTCGAGGCTGCATCGCAACGAAGTGAAACACCCCTGGATAGGAGATCTGTGGCGATTGGAGGGAGAACAGTGGTTAACGAATCTTGGTGGACAAGAAGTGTTTCTACAGCATTGCAGGCGGCGGGGTAACCGCATTTTGAATCTGCGAGAATCGGGACTGCAATGGCTGGATCGGCATCGGAGTGTACGTAGATCGCACAGAGGCCATCAGCATGACCCAGGACGGGGATCTTAGTGTGATCTTTGCAGTACTTGACGAGCTCATTACCACCTCGGGGAATGACGAGGTCGATGTATTGGTCAAGACCCAGGAGCTGATCTATCACATCTCTTGTTTTGACAAGCTGAATAGCAGCATTGGGGACAGCAGTCTCTGAGAGTGTCCTTGATATTACATTTGAGATTGCTTGGAAGGACTGCGTAGATTCTTTCCCTCCTTTTAATATGGCTGCATTTCCTGATTTAATCGCCAATGAGGCTATGTTGGCAATCACCTCCGGACGAGCTTCGAAGATGATTAAAAGAACACCAATTGGACAGGACACTCGTTCAAGCTCGAGACCATCGTCTAACTCTGTTCGTAGTGTCACTTTACCAATTGGATCTTCTAGCTCTCGTACGTCTAAGATACCCCTAAGCATATCTTCATATTTCCCCGGTCGTGTAAGGTCCAGTCTCTTAAATGTACTTTGACGTAATTCGCCATTTTCCGTAGCTTTCTTTGCAGCCTCTAGATCCAATCTATTTGCTTCTAATATTGTAGGCTTCTCTCTTAGAAGCGCATCATGCAAAGCAGCGAGAGCTTCGTTTCTCTTTTCCGTAGAGAGTGTCGCAAGTGTCCGAGATGCGATTGAGGCCTGCTTGGCCGCTTCTACCGGGGAAGATTCTGTTAATGACATGGCAGGGAGTGTCTTGATCGCTGATAGATATAACAGAGTTATAAATATGCACCAAACCAGAGATATCAAAAGATTCAACACCGTCCCATAGAGGTGAGTGACTTTGTATAGTAACCCCACGAAATGACTACAGTAACTGCTGGATATTTTTTAACCCCAATTTTGTCGGAATTCTGCCTACCGATAGGGAACTCGTCCCGGCGGTCAAAGGAGAACCCTCAGCGTCACACTCAGAAGCACCGCATCACCGTCCACCATGTGCATGCCATAGCAACTGTTCAAATCCGTACTGGTAATTTCACCTCACACGCATGGGCGGCTGTCTGTGCATTGATACTCCGGTCGATATATGGTTGATTAGCCTTAACTTTCCTGGAGATAGTGAGATCTTACCGGTCGTGCAACTCAATACATTCTCATGCTGATGATGTCGTGCTCGTGACGACCGCACAGCTGCGATCTTGAAACGCTTTCCAACAGTCACAATATTCTTTTAAAGATGGAAAGTCTTCTCCCCCAGATATTCTCATTTCCTCCGCCATCGCCGGTCAGCGACAATGAATATGATAAACAGGCCAAGCAACTTGTGAAAGCGCTTGGAGAGGCAGGATCAGATGTGCTGCTTGAGAGAACGCCTGATGGCCAGGAGCTTTTGAGTGTATGAATTGAGATTACTAGCCAAACTATCATATTACTGACCTTTGGAAAGCTTCTCAACCCCTCAGAGAACACAATTGCCTACATGGCTGTACTGGCCCCGAAGATATCGGCGCAACAGGGAAAAGCTAGTCAAGGACTCCCAGCTACTCTCTTACCTGATGGGACGTTATATGAAAAGATAGTGCTGTTTCTCGAAGCCTTTGACCCAATACAGATTCGATATGTTGGTTCGAGTTTGACAGCCTTGCTTGACATAGTCGTGAAAGCATCGGAACAAAGCTCTCAGGTTTGCCTTCCATTTCTTTATGATAAATCCATTCTGACAGTCTATAGCCTTTCATAGTGCTACCAATATTACGAGATGTCATCCTTCGACTGGACCCGAGCTCCTCGACCCTGACCACGACACATCTGCATTTTGTTTACTTATGTCTGCGACTGAAGTTGTATCGAGAGGCGCTCCCAATACTCGCCCTTAATATCTATAATGTGCCACATTTACACGGGCGACAGTCACCAATTCTTTGTGCTCAAGGGTCGAGCGCATCGTATTTAACATCAGCCACAGGCTTAACGAACGAGATAACCACCCGGGATTATTTGCAGTATTTTCTGTATGGGGCCCTGATATCTATCGCCTTACGGCAGTGGGAGCAAGCTTTGCTCTTCCTTGAGACTGTGTTGACCACGCCGACCTACGGCAGTGCATCACTCATACAAGTCGAGGCTTATAAGAAATACGTCTTAATTGGACTACTTTTGAAAGGAACAGTGGGTAATCTCGAGAAGCCTATAAATTTCTCTTCGCTTCTAACAATCTTTAGTCTCAATCCCTCCCAAAGATAATACATCAGCAAACATTAAAGAACATCAAGGCTCTATCAAGACCTTATGATGTTATTGCAGAAACCTTTAGTGCAAGGGATCCCTTGCGGTTACAGTTAGATATCGAAGCAGGCCGCCAAGATGGTATATGGGCAAGGGACTACAACCTTGGCCTCATCAGTGAAGTCTACAAAGCGTACCGCCAGTTTGCCGTTCTACGGCTCGCGAATACTTTTGCGGCTCTTCCGATCACGGAAGTCGCTCAACGAACATCTCCAGATCCGACAGATCTCACGGAAACGACTCAGTACATATCCGATCTTATCGTCTCCGGAGACCTCAAAGCCTTCATAAGCCCAGACACTCCCCCCACACTACGGTTCTTACCGTCCGAATGCACTACCAAAACCGAAACACAGCTTCAAATCGAAATCGAAACCCACAAAGCGAAACTTGCATGTCTTCTCGAATTAATCTCGAACAATGACCATCTTCTCGAACTCAATAAAGAATATATCGAACACCTCCAAAGATTGAAGAGATCAAGAGATGACGAAGAGAAATCAGCGAAAGCATCAGGAGCAGCCGGTAATGGAAGAAACGGTCAACCATCAGGTCTAATGGACCCATTTGACGAAGATGTCATGGCGGATGGTTGAGATCACCGAGCATATCGAATGTTGATGACCCGGGCTGACCGAGAGCAATGAAATACCCATGAGCAGACCAATGATAACGATACAACGTTCGCTATTGCAGCGAAACGCAGTATTCATGTTCATTGATCAGCTTTGAAATCGATTCTGACCCGAGCTATCTGCCTACCCAAAATAGCTAGAAATACAACATATCATTACAAATCATCCTTCCCTCCGTCCCTACCTACCTACCTACCTATTCAACCGACATCTTGTAATCTCTCTCCACGTGAAAGACCCCTTACTACATTAAATTCCTCCTATACTACTCTATCCAAATCCCTCAATTGTCCCCAATCCCTTTCCTCACGTATCAAACCACCACCACCATCTTCCTTCCTTCCACCTTCCATCTACATCTCAGTCTCTCAGTCTCTCAGCCACTGTATATCGCTATCGATATATATACCTATCCCCAGTAAAACTCCAGAATATATATATCCTTCTATCTCTTCTATCTCTTCTAAAATATGGAAATGGAATCTATCAACCTTGGAACATGTTTCCCTCGTTGATTTCACTTCTTTGCCTTCGATTTGATTTTGTTTCAATAACGCTTGAAGTCCTAAGAACAATTGGAATTTTTTTTCTGAGATATTAGAACGGTTTTCCAATATGTGGTCAAGTGAGGAAAGATGTTACTGTATTGGAATTCTAGGGGGTTTTTTTTTTTCAATAATTATATGAGGAATTGAGTAGTTTCGGGATTCGATTCGATTCAGTTCTCTTCTCTTGTTTTCTTGCCT
>LCWF01000186.1:0-45480 GCA_001006345.1 Phaeomoniella chlamydospora | reverse complement strand
TACGGGTATGGATGGGTACGGGGTTGGACAGGCAACTTTTACATCCGGAACGATGGAAATTGAGGGAATATTGTAAATGAAATGAAGAGATCGTTCGTCAGACCACTTGTGAAGTCACTCAATCGCTCATTATTGTCGTACAAGATCCTGAAACAGGGGGGGGGGGGGGGGAGGGAGAGGAATCTATCCTATCCGGATATTCCTAAATTACCCTACTAAATACTATGTACAAGAGATGAATAAGAAAAATTTCTGGGCAGGAATTTCTTGTCAAAGCTACTGATGTTGTAACTTCTTCAAGCGTCTTGTGGATTCCACGGCCACAACGGCAAAGATCGCGCCGACGAATAAACAAACACTAATGGCATTTGGGGCTTCCTTTTTCAGATCTAGCCATTTGCTGTCCTCGGGTTGTCCGTTTCCTGAATCTTCTTGTTTGGACGGTTCCAAGATACTAAAGACGATCCAGGCTACAAAGGTGCCCACAAACTGTGGGAGGGTGGTGTAAACATTGAGCACCCCCAAATAGATCCCTGCGAGCTCGCCAGTAGAGGGAGGATCGGCGGCATCGCTATCATGGCGTAGCCGTAGGATACCATCAGATGTATTTCGAGCCCGATGATGCGATTGGATGTCTCGTCGGCCAATTTCTGCGAGTTCTGTCTCCAGCATCTCCTGCTCTAGCTCGTGTACAGGAACCTGTTGATAGGTAGGTCCGCTAGTCGTGACCAGGGCATGTGTACCGCGGGGGTCAAGCCCAGTCCCTGAGGCAAGTTTGTTGATTTCAACCCCCATTTCGGAAAACGGTGCCCAGCAAACAATTGCCCAAGGGAGGCCGGCTATGCCGACAAGGACGGTTGCCATATGAACGGAATGGACAAAAGGGGCGAATGCCATGGTGACGGCGAATATCGCATGCGCGAACCCCCAGGTAGTAACGAGATCGGGTCGAAGGTTGACAACTCGGTGCAGTTGTTTGGCGATTGATGGCGGTGGGCGATATGTGTACGAGGGAACTTCAGGAGTTGAGACTGCGTGAGGGAGAGTAACCGCCGCTATAAAGGATACGATCGAGAAGATGACTAAGGAGAGGGATCCGAGACGACCAATATCGCCCAGTGTGTCGGAAGACGCCGAGCTTGCTGACTGTTTAGGAGCGTCATATCTGAAATATGTTTCGCCAACCCATGTTGACGAGTAAAAGAGGAATATGAACCACCCTAACCAACTCCAGAATTGAACCCAACAAATGGCCTGGATACGTGCAGGCAGATATATAGTGCGATGGATTAGTGTTGATAACACTTTGAAGGAAGATGTCTCGCGTTCTGAAGCACTGTAATGAATGTAAGTAATCCGGAGACCTTTGTACTAGATAGACAACATACGCGGGCTCTACTAATATTCGTTCCCGAACTGCCCAGCATGTGACTCCGACCGAAAAGAGGAAGAATGCCGCTGAGATGATACACATTTTCTTGAACTGTGTGTCTCCGAGAAAGGTTCCAAAGATGGCAACCATATCAAGCGTGCCAATGAAGTAGCCCACCAAGTGACCAACGGTAGATAATCTGGTTGCTATAGGACGTAAGAAAACCAGTAGGGGTTGGGTGAGAAAGGAAAGAAGCCCTTACCCCAGGCACTGCCGGCTTGTTGAGAAGATATGGGCAGCGTATCCACGATCAAACTCCTAGAACATGCTTGAACTGCATTGATGGCGAAATCAAGTACGTAAATTGAGAGCACTGCTACAATGACGGTGACCGATTTCCGCTGTGTAGCATGTCAGCGCCTTGGGCTTCATGGAATGCCAGATATCAAACGCACTGTATCTTCATTACGAATGAATAGGCCGACAATCTCGGAGGTCCATCCCAACATGATCAGGCAAAAGCTGACAATGATTGTACCCATCACCATGAAGGGGCGCCGTCGACCGTACTTGGACGTTGATCGATCTGCAATCACACCAACCACGGGCTGCATTATAAGTCCAGATAAAGGCCCAGCTATCCATACTAAGGATGTTCTTGATTTTGAGAGGCCGAGTTGAAGGAGGTATGGTGTACAATCTGGGATGTCGCAATCAGGAGGAAGCTCAGAGCCTCAAGGGGTCTTGTGCATACAAGTCATCTCAATCCCCCAAGTAAAGCTGGACAGCCATTAGTGTTCACTATCGCGCAGGCAGTAGAGGCGGTATATAC
This sequence comes from Phaeomoniella chlamydospora, assembly GCA_001006345.1. NCBI lineage: Eukaryota > Fungi > Ascomycota > Eurotiomycetes > Phaeomoniellales > Phaeomoniellaceae > Phaeomoniella > Phaeomoniella chlamydospora. Next base: position 43,276 of record LCWF01000186.1, on the reverse strand, counting down.
TCACGTTAAACCAATCATGCTAAATGTAAGCAATGCATATCGCACCGACTCTGTTGAGCCTTTGATGGAGGGAGCGCCACTCCATGAGGCTGTCTGCCGCATGATCGCCAGAAACTGGAATGAAATCACAAATCACGCCGAGACTTGTCTTCCAAAATGATGCCTGCTTAGCATGGTGAAGAGCAAGGCTGCAGAATTATCTGGCAATAGTCTGGCGTTTGTGGAAACAGAGGAAGATGGATAGGACGATCGGTCTGGTTGCGCTGGCCCTGGAGCTTACTCCGTGCTCCAGCTGTCACTTTTGGGAACCCTGTTCTGTTTACGCAACACTCACTATCAAGGGATCCACAAACGATCGTCACCGCTAGAAGCTTATTACCCAAGGTCCTCTGTGCAGTAATTACCTAGGTACTGTACCTAGGTACCTATTAGGCGTGTTATTCAGAGTTGGAAGTACCTGGAACACTTGATGCTAAAGACGAAAATAGCACACCTTAGACCCTGGAGTAGCTTTACGATCAACTGCGATCCGAGATTTTCTCCCCAAGAAATATTGACACCCATTGAATTCCTGACAAGATTAACCCTCTGATGATTTTTCAGATGAATCGAAATTTGGATTGTCGCATTTCTAGACAGCATGCTGTGTACTCCAGTACATGACATTCGGGACACACCGCAGCCCGTTACAATATGTACATAGTACAGATCTCGTGCTTACGTGTATGTATCACATCTTGTTGGACGCCAATCCTCTATCCCTCCCACACTACCTCGAGGATAGCCGAGTTAGAGCCTGGCGGTTGCGTCACGCCTTGGAATTTGAAGCTTTCATCAGCCTGTGAAAACAGATCCTTCCATTCCTCAATTTCGCGCTCTTTGGCATTCGCGACTTCGAAGCATGGTGAGATCCCACGACATCAACAGAATCATATTAATACAGTCGGGCTCTAGTCATCAAATGATGTACTCACCTGAGCTCTCGCTCAATAATGTTGGGAAGCGTGCCGGCAGGAGGATCCAAGAAGCTTGCTCTACTCTAGATACAACAAGCTTCCACACATTCATAATTCGAATATTAAACAAATTCGGTATCTCTTCTAATCTCTTGATGATATTGAGTCTGGCCATACTATCTAAGCTGGGTAAATCTTGTCGGCTACTTAAATAAGTTTGTAGTTGACGAGTAAATAACCTTTGAGCTGGCTCCGCTTGTTCTCTTAATTGCTTCACTTGAAAGGATTGCTGTTCATAATTACGACAGCATTGCTCGAATTCAGAAGCCACTTGATTTTGTTGATCCCACTCTCTATTAGAGAGTATATTTTCCTCGAGGACGTTCAACTACCTAGGAAACTCGAGTCCCCACGACGTTCGGGTATTGTTGAATGTGCCGAGTATGGGTTCAACGCGAGTAGCCGTTGATTGAGCCGAATGTCGTGCCGAACGAATTGCTTTTTGGTTCGACATTTGTCGGGACAATCCCGAGAACATACCCTTGGCTATGGACGGGTTGGTGAAGTCAATATGATCGAGGTTAAAAGGACGTGCTTCGTCCTTAAAGAACTTCGGGTACAGGACAGACAAGATGGGCTCGATACCTGAAGACGGTGTCAAGCAGTCAGCGCCCTGTCCGACCACCGGACAAACGCTCATCGAAAACGATCTTGAGGGAAGACTTGCGTTGATCACGGGGCGTCAGGAGGGTTCGAATACCCCAGGTCTTTTGAGGGTTTCAAGAAACGACCGCTGACAAAATATGCTCACAGCATAGGATTAAGCATCGCTCAATCACTTTTCGCCGAGGGTGTATCATTAGCCTTGACGTACTGGACCAACAAAGCCAGTCTTGAGGGCTTAGTAGACGGACTCACTACAAAGGAACGAGGGCAGAAGGTCTCGTTACACCATATTGATGTATCTTCGCAATCGGATCTAGAAAGACTATTCGAAGAAATCGAACAGGGCTACGGGCGCAGACCTGACATTCTGATCTCTAACGCGGGATATGGAAAAAGAATTTCCGATATTATGGACATTCCTATCGAAGAATTCGACAAGATGATTCGTATCAATTTACGTCCAAGTTTCATTCTCTCCAAGCTTGCTGTTCCACACATGGTCTCACAAGGCTGGGGTCGTATCATCTTCGTTACCTCCATCGCTGCAATCGGTGGTGGAATCAATGGATGTCATTACGCCGCGTCGAAAGCAGGCTTGACGGGATTAATGAAGAATCTGTCATCGAAATTGGCGAAAGACGGTGTCACCGTCAACGATGTCTCACCAGCTATGATCGGCGATACTGGGATGATACCTGATGCGAAGATGTTGGCCGGCACGGCAGGAGACCCGAAGAACATCCCGGTCGGAAGGTTGGGGACACCTCAGGAGTGCGCAAACGTCGTCAATATGCTGTGTAAGACGGGGTACTTGACGGGTCAAAGCATATTATTGGCCGGTGGTCTCAGATAGTGGTCGTCGTCGTCGTCTTGAAGTCATGGTGCGAATGTGAAGATAGCGAGGGAAAGATATTCGGTTGTAAATAGACCTTTTTCGAATAACAATCTAATAGGTAATCACATAACCTTCAGAAGAAATTGAACTGCTGTATGTCAGTCTTGGTACTCATGTACCTAGAACCAGCAGCCCCAAATCCTGGTTCTCCCCAATCACTCGACCGACTACCAGTTGACTTAGTAAGTAAACCCTTTACTCTTCCACAGATGTAACAATGCCCAACACCAAACTGCCCCATCCCAAGCCCGATTCCTTATTCCTCTAGACAAGATATTCTTATAAATAAGATCCTCCCCTCCCCTCACCTCCAACGGATCTACCTAGCCCCAAGACCTCGCTTCATCAAGCCCCTTCTTGTCCATCCGTCTCGCTCACCCACTTGGAGGATCGGCATCCAGTAGTCCCTCGATGCCTTCTCCTCAAGCATTCTAAGGCATCAAGGGTACCTAAGTGATCATAATCATGGCGTCCACTGTTCAGCTCATTTCCACTCCAGTGCACGTCACATCACGTCACGTCACACCACACCACTCCACTCCACATCTCGTGACCACGCCTGTGTTTTGTTTTAAAGGGAGAATATAGAAGAGGCCAGACGCTGTAGTAGTGATGGTGATAGGTGAGGAATTGTACTAGGCTGACGGATTGATGAGGAAAGGATTAAGAGGGTTGATTGTGAAAGTTTCCTGGAAGTAGGTCACATAAGTAGAAGGAGATGCAATATGGGGGAAATCGCAATTGGAGGTTATATGTTCAGGTATGTACGGGTTGTTTGTGTTGCTGAGCTGAACGGAAGGGAGAAGGAGGTAAGATATGATGTGAGCTGTGTATGCTTTAGGGATGCGATGCTCGTGCTCAATAATATCAGATCCGGAGTTATGGGTGCTGTTGGACGACGGAATTATGGTTCCTTCTTCTTGGGGCTGAATCTTGTAGTTTACTGTAGATAAGTTGGAAGATAGAAGTAGAGGAGATTCTGATGCGAGAAAATGATCTTGTTTGATCGATGCTATATTGGTTGTAGTCTTTCTAGTTTCATAGTTTCCAAGGCTTTTCCTTTTCGAAGATCACACATCATGATTTGTATTTTCCACTACGTCCACCTCTTCCTTTGGGCGATCTAACGCATAGGTAACGGCTGCGTTTCCTTTGGCAAAGAGTCTGTCAACGTCTTCGAGCTCGAGTCCTGGAGAGACAATGATTGTTAGTGTTTGCAAAGTTGTTTGGTGGATGGTGATGACATGGGTGTAAGAATACGTACCTTTGGTTTCAGGGAAGAACAAATAAATGATTGGAACCCATACAGTATTTAAAATGGCGAAGATGATGTATGTTTTCCAGCCAATGTTTTGGATTGCGGGAGGTGTGATTTGAACTATCATGTAGTTCATGATCCAATTAGAGGCAGTACTTATAGAAGAGCCCCTTTGACGAAGTCTGAGAGGAAGAATTTCACTAGGATATACCTAGAACGCCTACATTAGTCTTCTGCCCCCCTAAACATGTGAAGTCCTGAAGAATTGATACTTACCCAGACAGTTGCTTGAAACCCGATAGTGAAGGCACCTTGAAAAACGAACAGCATAATAGCGGCGCCAATGCCCGAGGCATGGGATATAGACGTCTTATGTTGAACTTGATAGATGAGAGCAGCCTGAACGGCCATGACTACAGCCATGACAGAGATCATAGACAATAACAGAGGTCGACGGCCAATTCTATCAATCAGGAGCCAGGGGATGAACGAAGCCAAAAAGAACCATGTTTGCAAAAAGCCAGACATGAGACTCGACGTATGGGCGCTGAATTCGACGGACTTCAGGAAAATAGTCGAACTGTAGTAAATGATAGCATTGACGCCGCCAAGTTGTTGGAAGGCCTGAATACCACAAGCGATGAGCAATCTACGTTGACTCTGAATACTATCATTCTTGAGCAGATCTTTCCACGAACCAGCACCGATCGATTTCTCAACATTGACAGTGCGAACAATATCCTCGTGAGTGGCACGGAGATCGGCATCATCGGAATTATGGCTCTTCAATCTTCGAAGGACCTCCAAGGCCTCCTCATACCGGTCGTCAGCCGCGAGCCATCGCGGCGTTTCATCGATAAGCCATATGAGAACAAGCATTGGGAACAAGAAGACGCATTGCAAGATGACGGGCACTCTCCAAGCAAAGCTTCCACTATGAAAGGAAAACCCATAGTCCATCCAGTAGACGAAGAATATTCCAAAGTTCAGAGTTGTGAGCTGCATACACACATCTGTAATCGTCTGCAATCAGTAATTACACGTAGGTGGTCGATATCAGATCTTACAGAGTCCTCTGGTTGCCTTCGGGGCGAATTCGGCCTGTAAGACAGGAACAGTTGAGTTGACTATACCCAGGCCAACTCCTACGACGACCCGAGCAACAATTAAATGAGGACGAGTGAATGCTGTTGACTGAAGGATGGAACCAATCACCATAATGACAACACCTATGGCAACGCTCTTGCGACGACCAAGTTGCTCGCCGACAGCAGCTGAGAGCAAGGAGCCAGCCAATGAATGCACCAACTTCCATGATAGAAACAATCAAACCAAGCATAGTCGAACCTGGTGAGTCAAAAGTCTTCAAAAATGCCCTTTCGTTAATGAGACCTCCCATGAGACCATTGTCAAAGCTGTCGCTGAATTAACTGTCTGATTGCTAAGAACGACGAGTTATGGCATACCCAATTTGCATGCAACCGAGAGCAGTCAAGCAGGTGACCGCTCCAAAAAGGGAATTACCCCGAAGGTGAGCCATCCTGATAGGAGTTTCCTGAGGCGTCGCTGTGGCTAGATTGAAAGGTGCCGATGCTCTTAAGCTGCGTTCTTACGCAGCAGCAGAGACTGTGTGTTCAAAAATATACGTTCATTGCACTGGCCCTCCATGGGCATATCTTAGAGCTGTGGAGAGAGATCATTGGTCTACCAATGAAAGCCTCACGGTATCGGACCGGGAAGAGATGGAAGAAATCAATGAAAATCCGACACAGTCATGGGCATATAATAGTCTGGTCGATATGCACTTTATCTCTACCGTTCAAAACCCCGGAACGGGGACGAATGGGAGGAGCCCCACGATTCTGGGGTTATGGCGAAAGAGAACTGTCTAGGCCAAAGAGATCTGCAGTTCCAGGTAAATTGTGACCCATCTGCATGCCGGAATGCTCTAGACAAGTGAGCTAAGGAAGCTTCTAAAGCATGGCGAGACCTTAATTGTTAAGCTGTCAGAAAACTAGTCCGGCTCCCGACCAGAGAAGTTTTCCTGGCCTAATCGTGGCCCGATAGAGCCAGTGTTCAAATCGGAACCATTGGTGGCATCTTTCCATTCGCCGACAATTGCTTCGGCCTTTGATTCGACAGGTTGAATACGGCGTTGTGCGCGTATGGGGGCCAATCACTACGACAACGCTTCCCGTGATCTCAGCTGACGGGAAGGTGCTATCTATGAGCATGCAGAGCTGGGCACAGACTCTGCCGTGAGAAAGGAACTGGCGGACGAATCAAGCTCGACGTGCCATGAGCTGCGACCTCATCAACGAATCTTGCAATGCCCCTACTGCACAACGCTTTTGAGATACTGTTCTGCACGAGTTGAGCCCATACTTGACCAACATGAATGTCAAATTCATTTCTCATCATCCGGATTTTGATGCCATAACTGGCAGCAATCCAATCGCCATTCTTCTAGCCGAAACTGATTCAAGCTCCAAACTACCCCTGTTCCATGAGGCATGCGTGTTCCATGCCCCATCTCAGAGTGTGTTTGTGACATCAAATCATTACCCTTCCGAGATCTCCCATGCAACCACGAGCAACAAGCAAGTCCGCCTTTCCCGGGTATATGATGACGGTGCTCAACAAGATGAATTTGGTAGAGCGAAGGTCGAGGACGTGACGCCTCCCAGTCTCCAGTGGTCGATGTTGAATGGAGGCGTCAATTATGGTCAAGATGCCATTCTGTTATGCGCACAAGGCTCGCTTGAAGCTCAAGACCCCTCAGGCCTTGTCTCGATCAAAGTGACATCGCTCGCAGTAGATCCTACCATTCAGCCAGTCGTGACCAACTTCCATTCGATCGTATTCAACTCTGTCAACGACGTGATCATACACCCAACAGACGGGTCGATATGGTTTACAGATCCATGTTATGGGCATCACCAAGGGATAAGGCCTCCACCACGGCTGCCCAACCAAGTCTATCGCTTTGACCCTCAAACAAAAACGATCCGAGCAATAGCCGATGGCTTCACAAGACCTAATGGCCTTGCCTTCTCCCCAGACCTAACTATCTTGTATATCACCGATACCGGTGCCCTACATGGTTCTCCTGAAATTCCTATTGACTTCACTGGACCGTCGCATATATATGCTTTCGATATCATTCAGGACGACTCAGGACATCCTTTCCTGACAAACCGAAGATTGTTCGCATTCGCTCCCGGCCGAATTCCGGATGGAATCAAATGTGATACCAAAGGGAATGTCTATTCCGGTTGTGGTGACGGGGTCGAGGTATGGAACAGTCACGGTGTTCTGTTAGGTGTGATCAAAGTGCCCGGAGGTGTAGCGAATTTCTGCTTCGGAGAGAAAGGTACAATGTACCTGTGCAATAAGACAAGATTGTGGAAAATTAGATTGACGGGTCAGGACATTAAAGGTGCCTTGCTTGGTATATAGCCTGCTTGAGCAGGCTTTCGGCTTGGTATAGCCTGTATGGAGATACCATGTCAACCAGTGCTCGCAATCGTTATCATTTTCTAATTCTAACTGATGTCGACGCTGGTCATGGTCTCTGTAAGAAGAGGATTTCTGCTCATTTAGGTCCTCGTCCTCGCCTTGTACTAAATTTTTGCCGACAATGCTTATCCGAATATGAGCAAATGAAATACCTAGAGTGTCCCATCAATGACTTTCCAGATAAAAGGCTTTATTATCGATATGGCATTGAAGATACCTGCCATAAGACTGAAGTTGAGATGGCGGATCATCAATCGATCTTTATAGCGATCATGCTCGAAGGAACTTGACATAAGTTACATTCATTTTTATTGACCTCGCTATTGCTAACATCATATAACGTTCGATCATATTCATTGTTTCATGATTTTGGCTACATTATCTATCTCCTGCATGGGCCTGAAATGTGTGATACTTGTTACAATGCAGCCTGGATTCGCCTCGAGAAAATGACTTTCAATCATAAGCGACGGACACTACCAGATTAGTTGTCGAGATCCAGAAAGTATCAACTCTCTCTGTAACATAACAATGCTGATTCAGGCGAAACCAATGCTACTCCTAAAGCTCCCATTTTCCGGTCCTTGGTGGCCAAGCAGTTGTTTATAGCTTTTGTGGAGCTACATCTGTCATTGGCCATTGATAGCCAGCAGCATCACTGAACTTGTAGCCGTATGATTGTGTGAAATCGTCAAGTACAGATGGGCCACGGGATCCTGTCGATTGTCAGTAAACCGCAAAGGATGGGGGTTTCTGGGGAGAATAATCATGTGTAGAAAGGGGCATTGAATTGGATCGGTACTTACCATATGGATATTCCATAGGTACAATCTCCTTCTTTTCATCGAGGTAATGAAGTAGAGGAGTGAAGATTCTCCAACTAGCATCGAGCTCATCTGCCCGCACAAATTGCGAATGGTCGCCTGTTGGAAAACAAAGTCAGATGATTTACTAAACGATTGGGAGCAACCTTACCTTTGAGACAGTCCAGGATCAATGATTCGTAAGCTTCCGGAATCTTAAGGTCAGAGAAACGTCGTCGGTATGTGAGGTCCAGTTCTGTAACAACGGTCTGCATGGACAACCCAGGCAGCTTGGAGTTCATCTTAATGTAAACTGACTCGTTTGGCTGAACGCGAATGACTAGCTCATTTCTTGGGATGTCCTTAAAAATACCGGACGTAACATCTTTGAATTGGATACGAACTTCCGTTTTCTGCTCGTTGAGAGCTTTTCCGGCCTTGAGAATGAATGGCACGCCATCCCACCTCTCATTTTTGATGAATAAGGTCATGGCGCAGAATGTTGGACACCTGGAATCCTTAGGTACGGTATCGTCTTCTTTGTATGCGGGCTTTGTGCCGTCAAGAGACCTGCCGTACTGCCCGATGATGACATTTTTGGGTTCGATGGCAGGAATGCCTCGAAGGACTCTGACTTTCTCATCCCGGATATCCTCTGCCGAGAATGAGATTGGACGTTCCATGGCCAACAACGTTAAGACTTGAAGTAAGTGGTTTTGCATAACGTCACGAATGATTCCGAATTCATCGAAATATCCTCCACGTCCTTCCGTACCAAATGGTTCCTTGAAAGAGATTTGAACATTGTCGATATGGTTGCGATTCCATGTTGCGCCGAAGAATTCGTTGCCAAATCTGAGGATGAGAAGGTTCTTTACCATCTCTTTTCCGAGATAGTGATCTATTCTCCACAATTGGGATTCATCCCAATCAGGTTCTAATGCTTTCTGAAGTTCGCGAGAGCTTTGGAGGTCTTTGCCGAATGGTTTCTCGACCTAACAAGAAGAGAGGTTAGCAAATACAGAAAAATCAAGGAACATGACAACGAAGATCAAGAGGCAATGAATCCCCAAATGGTGGAAACATACAATGACTCGTGCGATTCCATTCTTTGGGTAGCAATTTCTCTTTAGGTGCTGTGAGACTGTGGTGAACACGCTGGGAGGAAGCGCCATGTAGAAAAGGCGGTGGGCTTCCTTCTGACCCTTCTCGAGCTCTTGGAGATGTTTTTCCAGCTCTTGGAAAGACTCATCTTGGTCGTACTGGCCAGACACATACGTGCACAACTCGCAGAATTGGTTTAGTTGTTCCTCCACCTCTTTGGTCGGTGTTTTGATATACGATCTCACTCTCTTTAGATACTCTTGATGATCCATTTTTGTTCGGGCGTAGCCGACAATCTTGATGCCATTGGGTAAGAACTTGTTGCGAAACTATAGTTGCTTCGTTAGTGTTGCAAATTAGCCAGCAAGCTATGAGCAACCTACAAGACCGAACAAGGCGGGAAAGGTTTTCTTCTTCGCAAGGTCGCCTGAAGCACCGAGTACGACGATATTGGTGTTATCCTTGAGCTCGATGGACCTGTCAAGAGATGTTAGCAAGATGTTGTAAATTGTGGTTCATCCAGTGCGAAGGCGAGCTTCAAGCCAATGACGTCCGCGGAGAATGGCGGGGAGATCGGGTTCCACGTACGCATCATTTGTGTGAGGATCACGGGGTTGTATAACAGTGTCTGCCATTGTAAATACCTGTTTGTCGATCGCTTGGGAGGAGGCCAGGTGCAGAGAGAAGGTCGAAGAGGGAGATAGGTAGGTAGTGACAGGGTAAAATGTTGAGGCACAGGGTAAGTTACTTAAGGACTCAAGATTCTCGGAGATGGTGGGGCAAAAGAAGATGAAGCAATGCTGATTACGGTACGCAGCGCCAGTACTGCACTACTAACCCCCCAATTCAAAAACCATTGACGTAGTACTCTCAGGAACTGCTGTGAGTAGGTACCTCTACCGGGCCGAAGTAAATGTTACACTACCTAGGGGCTCGCCCTTATTCCTCCACCACAGCGTATTCACTTCCTACCAGAAAAGCCTGCCCTGAATTCTCACTCGGGGATCCACGCAGCAGTGCAGCAGTCTGCTAGGATATACCTCATCGATGGGGATTCCAAAAAGTCGCAAAAATTGAGCGAGCGCCGAGTACGGCTACCGGTCCAGATACTATGTAGGTGGTACCCATGTTTCTGGCTTGTCTGGTGGGTGGACATTTCAATTTTGCCGTACGTTTCTATTTTACCGATGTGACTAAGCATTTCCGCCAGCGACCGTCGCTCTTCAACCAGTAAGCCTCATTGACTCCATAGTATTCCGAGTACAAATCCCGCGGCGAAGTCGGCGATGGTTGAGCGTGACAAGTTATTTGAACAGTCTCTCATTGTGCCTGATGGAAAAGAGCAACAGATTGACGGAAAACTCAGTATCGCCCCAAGTGCCTTGTAATCCTCATTGCTTTCGTCTTTTCCTTTTTTTCAGTTTTGGGGGAATATCAAAATCTTTGGGTGGCTTGAGACGATGGTGACATCGATATCGGAGAATGGTTCATGAAATCGATGGATCCTTGGGATACTGCGGAACTGTACTTGCCACTGGTGCGGAATTTCGTTGTCCGGAAAAGTTCTACGGTGTGCTCTAAAGGCCACTCTAGCAAGTGGTCTTGGCGCACCTACATCGTGAGCTAGTCCCAAAGTAGTACCATATCCCACAAAGCAAAATTTAGAAGGGCCACAACTTCCATCTTGTGAATTCGACGACACAATAGAAGACCCTCGACAACCACGACACTTTGGGTCTCGACCGACTTTCATTCTTTTCGACAACCCATTCCCCTTCGACGACAGTCAAGATGCCTACAGAAGCCGGTCACAGATGTGAGTACCGCTCAGGAATCTCAAGCGCAGGCATACAATTTGGCGACACCGAGTGTTCTCTTGCGCTCGAGCAACAGATGGGATCTGAACTGACATTGTTTTCTCTCTAGTATACGTCAAGGGCAAGCACTTGTCTTACCAGCGTGGCAAGCGCAACACCAACCCAAACACCTCCCTTCTCAAGCTCGAGGGTGTCGACGACACCAGGGCCGCACAGTACGTAAAATCTCCTCTTACCGACCCAAGCAAGGTTACGACGACGAAAAGGACGTTTCTGGATGTCCATAATAGCGTGCTTCTCTCTTGGAACACTGGATGAGATTACTGACATTGACGCTTCATCGTAGATTCTACCTCGGAAAGAAGGTCGCATTTGTCTACCGAGCATCAAAAGAGAGACAGGGTTCCAAGATCAGAGTAATTTGGGGCAAGGTTACAAGACCACACGGAAACAACGGCGTCGTCAGAGCGAAGTTCAGACACAACCTCCCACCAAAGAGCTTCGGTGCCACCGTCAGAGTTATGCTTTACCCAAGTAACATCTAAGGGGTCGGATGGCGAAGGTGCAGCAGAGGTGGATGTGTGGATGTTTCAGTGGAGGAATGGTTCGAGGAGCATGGTTATGGGCGTGCGGTTAAAACTCAGTGATGAGGCGACAAATACCCAACCTCACGATATGAGTTACGTCAAGGGTTTCGAGCCTCGAAATTTGGCTTCAGTAAAACGGATTCGATACAGCGTTCGATGAGCCATTTTAACAAAATAAATACATGACTTCAAACTTCAGCAACTCCACATGTTGTTTGAAACATGTGATAGTCGCGATTGCGGCATCAATAGGACAACTAAATCATTGCCAACAAGGACAATCTCTTTTTGTATATCTTTTCTGTTGCAACTATGTTCCTGGAGGCTCATCTGAATTGTTATGTTGCCTCTCTAGGCATCCGTTTCCCCAATCCTTTAATTCGCACCCAATCGTATACATTCCATGTGTTTCTTTCTCAACCCCTTCGTCTTCTTCAAGTTCGCAGCACTGTCCAAATTATCCCGAACTCTTTTGTTATGCTGACATTGTATGAAAATGGTGTTGCCTACCAATCAGTGCAAAGCTTTCTACTTATGTCGAACCTAAGCGTGATGAAGCAAGATATTCGTGAACTAGTGACTGAAAATATCTCATCTTCACAACTGATGAATAAGCGATGCACGTTCACTAAGCCTATGACACATAGCCCGTTTGATTCCGCCTCAGGCACTGCGACACAAGCTGTTGATCTGTCCAGCCTGTGGCATTGTCTCCAAAAGGTGTCAAACTGAGAACATAGCTCGTTGCAAAAGAGCCAGCACCCCAACCAACATAGCCCAGATAAACATCACTATTTCTGTCCAGGAACATCAATGCTGAGCAGATATGCTTTAGGCAAGAAGTCTCATTGGCACCACCTCCAAATTCCGATAGGATAGCCATCCGGTTGTTTGCGCGAAGATACTTTGCGAGAGGAGAGAAGGCTGCAGAAATCTGATCGGAAACACATGTAGCATGCGTACCAGAATTGTCGCTGTCAAAGTATTTGTGGACGTCGAATATCAAGTTTGTGGTTGTTCCGTCGAGATTGGTAACAGTACTTAGTGCTGCTGCACTACCACTTGACACGAACGATCCAGCTGAGGTATAATTATTGCCAGATAGTAAGCACATCTGGGTCGTTGCACCGGCTCGACGAATGGCTGTGACAGCGGCTTGAACGGTTTGGGCCCATGTCTTGATGTTGGGTATATCATGCGGCTAGATTATCGTTAGTGATGAGCAATGCACCAAACAAGTACGGCATACCTCGTTCATTATGCCAAAGACCATATTCGATTCATTGACATAGTGGATTGCCAATTGACTCCAAAGACCTGCGAATTGCTCGTCTGTCGGACCTCCCTGACCGATAATGGTTCCATTCCATCGCGCATAGTTATGAATATCGATGATGCAGTGCGCACCAGTCGCAAGACAAGATTGCACAAGATCATCATATTGAGCGAAATTGGTAGTATCTAACGTGCCTCCTAGGTTGTTATTGACAAGGAATTGCCAACTGACTGGCAGTCGAAACATGTTCATGTTGTCTGCTGCTGTGAAATGGGCCATCTGCCCAGGCCCATCCGAGCCACCTGCGGCAGCGACTGGACCAACTGAGCCGGACAGCTTGCAAACACCAGCTGTAGAACAACCAAAGTCGAAGCCTGCGATATTCACCCCTCCAAACTGGACTGTACGAAAAGCAGTGGAAAAGAGCGTGCCAACTGTCATAAGGGAAGGCATCTTTCCAGAGATGCCGCATTACACGATAACAAAATGTACAATGAAAATCAGGCGCTTCTAAATGAAGCCATTGAGACGACAAAACATCGTAGACGTGAAGATATCCCTACCTATCCCTAATTGTCCATGGTGGTCTAATTGTTTTTGTCATTACGCGTTACATCTTCTGGATTGGAGTGTGATAGCATCGCAGCACTACATGAAGTGTACGATATACGGAGCAAGTGTCTCAAGAATGATATTGGAAGTTGAGGAATTTATGCATTGGGCTAAGCCTTTCACCCAGGAGCCGGACTATTCAAATATCGGCTTCAACGCTTTCGGAATGGGGAATAAAAATCATGCCCTAGACCACCATGTTTACTGTCTGTCAGCTCCATTTGATGAACACTCGAATGACACCTAGAATCGACAATGATTATCTGTCACTCGGTTGATTGATCTGGTCTTGTCTTAGGTCGTTGTTGTTGTGGAACATCATGTCAGCAGACGTCACCCTACAAAATTCCAATATTGGCTGAGGCTGGTGTGAGAGCAACCAATTGAATCAGAGGTAAGCTATGCTTCAAGACTGTACTGGCCGTCAACTTTCAGGCGCAGGACTGTTATTCCAGAGCGAATAGCTCAGTGTCAATGCCAATTCTCTATCTATGAAGCAGCTAGATTCTCTCATGTTCTGTTTGATTTCCTTGCAGGCGCCAGTTTATTACAAGACGCTCCCGGACGTTTAATAGTACTCATGAGATAACCACTCGGCGGCCACTCGGGTACAATGATGATCAGATAAGGATGAACATCGGCTTTCTGGGACTTGCCGTTTTGTCCTTGCTGAGGTTCAGTCCCTAAGATAAGTACATGATGTGATCGGGAAGCGAAGCCGATCGGGCGCTGTTGATCAGCGGGTTAATCCGCAATACAGCCTCATCGACTTGTCGTATAGTTACTGAAACCATTTGATGAATATAGGATGGAGAGCTATCGTCGATACATTCGACCAAGTGCTTCACCCTGATCCGACTCACCAATCCATCGAACATGCCTCAGGAGATATATCCCAGTGGCATCAGTGTCCGCGAAGCCTGTCGTGAAGGCACATACACAACCGTCACTTCAGGTCTAGCACCTTCCCATATCCAAGCAAACCTCATCGTTCTTCCATCCCGCTATGCCTCAGACTTTCGACGACTGTGTCTTCGTAACCCCGTCCCTTGTCCACTTCTAGCCGAATCATCATCACCAGGCTCCTTCTCGTCCGTGAAATCCCACATCCCCAACGTCTCTCCCGAATCCATAGCTCAAGACCTCGACATCCGCCGAGACTGTCCCAAATACATCGTCTACCAGAACAGTCAACCAACATCGACCTCACCATCCTTCGACATCATCCCTGAATGGTCCTCCGACCACATCGGCTTCCTAATAGGCTGTTCCTTCAGCTTCGAAACTGCTCTCTTAGCCTCTAATCTGCCACCAGCACACATCCTCCACAACCGAACCGTTCCTATGTACCGAACCAACATCCCCTTATGCCCAGCCGGAGTCTTCACCAATTCAACGTACGTCGTATCGATGCGTATGTACCGTAAATCCCAACTCGAAGCTGTCCGAGAAATCACGAAACCATATCTGGCAACTCACGGAGAACCTATTGCTTGGGGGTGGGACGGAGCAGAAAGAATCGGAGTCAAGGACATTGCAGAACCAGACTGGGGTGACCCACCCGTTACCGTCTCCGGCGAGATCGCTGCACATCAGAAACCAAATGATCCAAACAAGGATTCTTGGATCCCCATGTTCTGGGGTTGCGGTGTTACACCTCAAGAAGCTGTCATGAGGGCCGAATTGAAGGGAACGATTATGGGCCATGTAAGTTTTGCCCTTTTCTTTTCTATCCTTCGTAAATTCCCCGATCGATTATCATGGGGAGTCTGAAAACCTGACTAATGTACTCTTCTCTCTCTCTCTCCAAAGGCTCCAGGACATATGCTTCTTTTGGATTTGAGGGAAGACGAATTGTTGAAATGTACTGATGTTTAATGAACGAACAAAATGACCTAATTGATGTGATGAATAAGTAGATAAATGGATGATGAAAATTACATATATATAACTGAGAACAAAAGACTGTCGAATCATCATCGGAAATTCATACTTCGTAAGATAAAATTCCTCGTTAACATCCATCCATCAACTGTCCATACGATACACCAAATCAATCAATCAAGCAATCATTCATTCATGGGCGGACTCTCTCAACGCCTCTTCAATCCAATCGAAATCCATCGTCGCCCCAAGATTCCCCGATGCTTCTTCCCACATCCTTAACTCGTCGGGGCCAGTCAAACCGAAAGAAGGATCGTCCACTCCAAATGACATGTCTTCTCCAAAACTGGTGGAAGGTTGCATGAGAATGGCAGTTGGTTCGGCCGGACCGCCTAAAGGTGCTGTGGTTTGTGAATAGATGATCGATGTCATGTTTGTAGTTGTTGGGTGGTGTGTATCGTTGGAAGTACTTGCTCTGTTATCGGCGGGACCGACTTTTAGTTCTTGGAGCATGGAAAGACGCTTGTCGACGTGGGTATTTCCGCGGTCAGCAATACTGCGTAGTAATGCTAGGGCGGCGTCGGAGGCTGTGACGTTGTCTTCGGAAGGTGGGAAAGCGAGATTCGTCATCACGAGGACGAGCGCGGCGGAAAAGGCATGTTCTTGGTCCATGAAGCCATACACAGCTTGGATGGTTAGGAGGGGTACGTTGAGGATTTGATGCTGACTTACCAACAAGGTTCTGTTTAAATGCTTCGGTCATCATTTGTATGGTACCGCGTGCGCTGGTGATGCATTTTTCGATCACTTGGACAGCCTCGGGTGCTAGACCAAGTCGCCAGTCTTGAGTAGTATCGTGATGGTCACGAAGTCTTTTCCGAATGATGTGGAACATCAAAGGCCGAGCTACCATGTTGATGCATTGGTGGTAGTGTAGGAATATAGAGACTGATTCACGTGGTATTGGTCCTTCAAGGTTGTTGTAATCTGATTGGATTTGCTGAGGGAGTTTTCGAAACCAAGTGGATAGTTCAGACATTATGTTTTGAACGGCAAGCATCAAGTTGGGACCACTATTGTGAGCTTTCCTATACACTCCCTCCATTATCTTCCCTAATATCTTTGAGAGGTGCGTATAGCAGGATAGTACGGTAGCAACGTATTTATCCGATTCCACTCCGGGAAGTTGAGAGGGCATATTGACAGAGATATCAGCGTCTGCTATAGTAATAGGATTTCCGGATTTGATGCAAATGATTCGATCCATACTGTAAACGGACCACCAAACTCGTCGTCTATGCTCCCGTTCAACAACATCGATTTCAGGATCGGTGACTTCCTGATGTAGACCCAGGGATATTGCCATTCTCAATGCTACACCAATCTTGAATCAGTCAATCATGTGCTCTAGTCAATGTGGTATAAAGGGGCCACTCACGTAAAGGAATGCCGCGTCACGGCGGTTGAGATTCTGCATGTAATACCCTACCAGGCCAAGAACTTCGACAAACAAAATTGACCCTTCTTCATGTAACTCGGGGAGAAACTCAAGGGCCTGTATGAAATAATTGAACCCAGGAGGGCCTTCATTACCTGTCCACTGATTGACCGAATACGTAGTGCCATATGCGAAGACCATCAAGATTTGGGCGTAGATCAAGCGATCTTCGATGTCGTCGAAGTCGGTGTTTTGCAAATAGACCCAGTTAAGACGGGTCCGAAAGTCATCTGGACGTAAGAAAGAGAAAATTGTTCCAATGTAAGTATGCTGGACAGAAAACAGTCTTTGAGCGAAATTGACCGGTGGAAGTTGAGGCAATATTGACACTGAGCTACGCCGCGGCCATGGTGTTCCTTCATAAGTCTGAGGCTGACGGGAGTCCTCATGATTCACAGATGATGCTGGTCTGGCGAAATCGAATATGCGTTGGCCAAAACTGGTCGAGGATGAGTCGCTTATCTTCAGATCCTGCAAATCATCCAGCCAAGACTCGTCCACAACAGACTCGTCCGTTGAACCTGATCTGGGAAGCGCTTGACTTGCTGGTCGAGCTGCCGCATGTACTGTGAAGACATCAGCCTGTGGAAGAGCAACACCAAGTCATGAGAAGCGTTGCTTGTAAACCAGGCCGTGACAAACCTCTTTGGGGTCGAATTCGGGTTTCTAACTCATTAAGGTACCTTGAATCTTGTTAGAGAAAGTCACTCCAGACAGGTCAGGCACTTCCAATACCTTTCCGATACCAAAATTTTTCGATCTGTCAAAACATACACGCACTTCAGGCCCCTTTGCTCACATGTTGGACAAGGTTGACCGCCCAAGCATTTCTGCTTCCGACGTCGACAGGTATTACATGCTAGAGAGTTGCGTTTATATGGATCTGATCTTTGCTGTTGGCGAAGGCCGTACGAACTTCCAACTGATGACATGATTTAATCTGCATCATGGTGACAAAGAAGTTCCAGTTCGAGTCCACTATTGATATGTTTCGATATCCCAAATCCAGGGAAGGGGAAAATGAGATTCAGCCTTGTTGTCTGCCTGCCAATGTGATAGGCGGGGAAGGCTGGTGGACCGATCACAAATTAGTCTGTAGCAGCGTTGGACAAAGGCAAAGGGAACGGCGACCTTGGCCGCGGGATCGGAACGGTGAGATCCAGTAAAACCAACGCTCCCTGTTCATTGCGCCAAAGCCGTTGCCGGCCTAGGACAATGTAAGTTGAAGTTCCGACGTACTCAGAGTACACGGGGCTGACTTTGCTCAAGGTAGGTCGGCTGTCATAGCCAAAGCCTCGATGTATAGGATGAATCGGCGTTACGAACTTCGCTGTTAGATATAGGCATTTAGGAAATAGCTAATTATAGTATCCAGGTATGGTACCGTACTATGTACAGGAGGTAGGGCGGAGCTGCACCGAAAGGGAAGGCCATTCCTCGCGCCGTTTCACCTTCGCAGGAAGAAACAATTTATGCGATAGTATGGTAGATACCAAAAGATGGCTAGGAGGATCCAAAACACCGAGCTCAATGCTCCAGGAGCTGACTATGGGAATTAGGTACAGAACCTATCTTGTCACAATCCATCCGCACCCCTGTCCATCATTTATCGGCCCTTATCAATTTTGGACCTCGAATTCTGGGCATTCCCCATTGTGGATTCATCAAATGCAAAGCGTTGGTAGGGTTTGATCGGCATGGCTTCCCGATGGCTACCTACGGTACCCTTACCCCTACAAGAGCATCTATCTTATCGCTGGTCCAGCCACCACGGCACTTACTCAAGTCAATGAGCTACGCAAATGTGACGCTCCAAGCAGAGCATATCGGATCAGCAACATGATCGACATGGCTCCTCCTGGTCATTCTACCCAAGTACAAATTGCACGCGCTTCGCCGTGGTTTTATAGAATTATGAATTGCCATAGACATCATTCACGATGGCCGCCACAGAATCAATTGACGAGAAAGCATTGGGCAATGGCATGGCCAGAACCCCTACCCGAACTGAAGATGGAGAGTGCGAATCGGTCCAGATTGCACAAATCGATCCCGTCGAGGAACGCAAGTTACTCGCAAAATTGGATCTTGCTTTCATACCAGTAATTATGTTGGTCTACCTGTCATGCTTCCTCGATCGATCCAATATTGGTAGGTCGTAACTCTCGCCTATGACGGCCTGTGGTGCTAATGTTGGTAGGGAACGTCAAGGTTGCCGGTATGCCAGAGGATATTGGCGCCAACACAAATCAATATAATACTGCTGTGTCGATTTTCTACGCAACCTACGTCACCTTCGAGACGCCGTTTGCTATCTTGTTGAAGAAACTTACACCACGACTACTCCTGTCGAGTCTCTGCGTCGTATGGTCCCTGGTCACTATCTTCACTGGCTTCATCCAGACTCCCGGCGGCCTCTATGCCACTCGGCTCATTCTTGGCGCTTGCGAGGCCGGCTTGTTTCCTGGGTTGAATCTCTATTTGACCATGGTCTACCGTAGAGAGGAGCAGGCCAAGCGCGTAGCTTATCTATTCAGCTGCGCAGCCCTCAGCGGTGCATTCGGTGGTCTGCTCGCCTACGCTATTCTTCAAATGGATGGTGTTGCTGGTTACGCAGGCTGGCGGTAGGTTTCCTTCCCAGGCGAAGAGGCTACGTTGCTGATGCTATGCAGCTGGGTCTATATTATCGAAGGCCTCTTCTCTATCGTCATAACCCTCGTGGTTTGGTTTGGGCTTCCAACGAACCCCGCAGAATCTTGGTTCTTGACACCAGAACAGAAGGAAATGATGCGTATTCGACAGGCCCAGACGCGTCTTTACATGGGCAAGGACAAATTTGATTGGAGAGAGGTCAAGATTGCGTTCCGTGATCCCAAACTCTATCTCAGTGGCTGCATTCAATTTTGCCAAGACATGTAAGTCTATAGCCTTCATGATTCCCTGCCTCGTCGCTATGGCGGGCTTCGGAGGAAAAGGTGCTGACCATGGCATCCACAATAGTCTCTTGTACGGCTTCAGCACGTTCCTTCCCGCCATATTAAAAGGCTCCGGCTATGATTCACTGCAAAGCAACTATTTGACAATTCCTGTTTACATCTTCGGAGCCCTCACGTTCTATCTCTTCGCATACCTCTCCGATCGTTTCTTATATCGTTCGCCGGTAAGATAAGTCCTCTTCCCATCGAGAGGCCCTTCTACTAAAGCATGCTAATTGATCCATTTGTTCCCAGTTCCTTCTGTTTGCCAACTTGTTCGGGATAATCGGCTATATCATCCTTCTTACCGTTGACCGTAACGGCGTCAAATACTTTGCCACTTTCTTGGTCGCGATTGCGGTATACAATGGCCCAGGCTGCAACCTCGTCTGGCTCAATGTCAACGTAGCCCCTCACTATCGTCGAGCCACCGTCATCGGATTTCAACAGACAATGGGTAATTCCGGTAAGAGTCCATCTTCCTAAACCGCGGCCTGATATACTGACTCTGTTTCACCATATAGCCGGCATTGTAGCTGGACAAATATACCGTCAGACACCTTACACTCTCGGTCACGCATTTTCACTCGGATCTGTTATTGTATCTCAAATGTTGATCGTCGGCAAGGCATATTATATCTGGACCCAAAATAAGAAGAAAGAGAAGATCGCAAATGGAGAGATGGAAGACACAAGAAAGGTCCAGGATGGCGATAGAGCCGTTAATTTTAAGTATCATTTGTGATGGTCGACAGGGAAGAGAGAAGGAAGAGGATGAAGCGGGAGTTGGAAGGTTATTATCTTTGACGGACGTTTGAGTAATCGAGTCCAGGCAATAACAAGGAGCTGTAGTTCAAGGATGAAACAACCCATTTCGTATGCCATCACGTCTCATGATGAACCTAAACCATAGGGCGTTCGATAGACCAGTAGGGGAGGTATACACCTTCAATAAACTAGCCATTCACCTGAACATGCGCAGGACTGGACACCTCTCAAAGATCCAAAAGGATCAGCAGTAGCGGCTCCTAACTTGTTGGATCTGGAGCAGGGGAAGAAATGTGTGGTCTCATTTGAGTAGAGTTCTTCACTGGTCTGACTGACGTAGAGGCTCTCCATAAAGTTAGCCCTTTCTTGGTGCATTCCTTTCTAGATATCGACATAGTGGAAAAGTTTGCCTGAGGCCTCACGCATCTTGACATAATTAAATACATTCAGGAAGTGAACCCCTTTCGATGTCTTGAACATATCTCTTTGGACTATTGTACGTAGTATGCCTGTGGCTGTAATTACTTCGAATTCCGTCTGGCACACAGGACTAAATCTAAAGAAGCAAACTTCCCGCCTGACGCGACAGATAGTCCGCTTGGTACCGCACGCGCCACATTGAAATCCAGGCTTCTGGATCAAAACATTCAGGTATTAATTAGTATAATTACATGCGGTGACTCTTCTACGCGGGAGACTCACATTGTACGGGGCTTTATATACAGTAGTATACTTCTTCACATGCACGAGATGACATTGGGAATCTACAATTCGATATGACGGGAGCAGGTCGGAGCAGCAATTTCCATAACAACGATACTTGATATAAGGCAACCTATTCCCAGCGGCTATTATGGACGCTGTCGTTTTTGAAGAATCTCCATTAGCCAACTACATCGAAGGTTAGAATCAGACTTCTTTACGTGCGAGTAGCGGCTGACTATGGCTCAGGTCAGGGGAATGACGATGACGCATACCAGGGCAATTCGAGTAGTCCTTCAACCTCTAGCGAGCGACTGTCTTTTGCGCCGCGAGGGCTTGCTCGCTTCAAAGGGGCCTTGCCATCGCCTTTGAGAATTCCGAAACATTTCCAGAAGGGTGCGCAAGGTTCTAGAAGAAATGTATGTCACTTCCATGTGATTCGCATGAGTGCGCTAACGGTTGAAGGTGATACAACCTTCCGGGCGGCATTATCCTAAAGAAGACGAACCTTTCCTCGAACGATTTCGTTATACCATAGTTGCATCCCAACTCCTCGATGACCAGATCAGTACGGCTCATCATCGCCGCCGTTCAAGCAAACCGAAAATTGAACCGAGTGTTTCACCGACCTTCCAGCCAGCGTCAGACGTACCCACATACAGTACCCATGGTGCAGCAGTAGCGGTATTAACGCCATTTATATTGGTAGCAGCATATAAATTCAGCGTGCTGAAGACTTCCACTAGAACCTCTGGACTCCTCTGGTTGACGGGTAGCCGAATCATACTACTCGTCATTTTGGTCGCCCTGGGAATCTTCGCTTACTCTCGGTGGAAGTATGCAAAGGAGATCCGTCATAACTCCATCCAGAGCCTTAGAGATTTGATCGCTTCATCACAAGCATTCGATATCACCATAGCTGCCTCACTAAATTTTATACAGGAAGTGGAGATAGTATCTCGAGGTTACGATATGTAGGTCTTCCGCCACAAGAAACATGGTCGCGGGACTGACCATGACAGAACTTCTCCTTTACCACCGATAAGTCGCATTGAGGAGAAAACACAACAGCGTCGCTGCCTCAAGCTTAGACGAGAGGTTGCGAACTACCTCAGTGAATTATCTCAGCAATACATTGAGATTCATCGTGCATTTTCCCGATATGCACCAGAAGAAGTCGTGGAACAATATCATGACATTTATGACATTTCCAGGAGGGATTTCCAAGAAGTTGGTCTCTTATCACCTCAGCCCTTAGCCAGTGACCCGGAAGCTCTGAAGACTCTGAAAGTAACATTTGCAAAGCACTTCGTTGCGCGTAAAGTAATACTTTGTGACTTGCTGGCATTTTCATCGCACCAGGAAAATGATGAGCCAGAGAAATGGCATGTTGCTATTGGAGAAACTTCAACTCTTGCTAAGTCGATTGCTTCAATGACCGAGAAGATCAATGTCTTGTTGCAGTCAGAACAAGGTCCGCCACTACCAGATTCGGAACCTAGACCACAACCGGAAGACGCCCCTGGCTTGGGAATATCCCCGGGCCGACACACACCAGATCCGGAAAATGATGCCAATAGATTACAGGTTTCACGGCTCATTTCTCTGTCTCAAGGAGTTCGGACACTGGGTGCGAAATTGCACCTCTTCAAGGAGCAGGCCAACGAGGCTTTGGAGGATAGAACTCTCGCCGATGTCAATGCAATTCTGGCCCACCAATGGGACTCGATAGGAACTGATTTGAAATCTCTTCTTTCAGAATGGGAACGTGGAAAGCAATTGATGATCCTTCATGCTAACGGTCAACGAAGGACCTCGAACCGTATCTCCAACCGGCTTAGCAGATCACCCATGTCTCCCACACGCAGTCTAGGCGGCTCAACAGCCGTCGATGGTAGTCCATCGGACGCCCTCAAACGGTTGACTGGGGATTACGATTCGGATCCCTCAAGATCAACCCCAGACCCCGAAGCATCGGATGACGAAGTATTCGAAGCTATGGCCTTACCAAAACAAAGATCTACCCTGACTCGAGAAGAAAGACTTGCTAAAATGAGGGAAGAACGTCTCCAACGAGCCTTGAACCAGGAAAAACAAGAAGCAAGTACAAACATGCTTCGAGAATTGGAAACGGTTATCAAACACCGTCCTCGAGCCCGTACGCGTACCTCGTCAACACCAATGCGAAAGACGACCTTATGACTAATACCGCCCACAAATACATTTCGAAATCCACACTATTCAACTTCACACCCTCACTTTGCGCATAGTCATTGATGAACCGCAATGAAACCTTCTTCTAGATATTCCTTCCATGTTTTTTTTAGCGGTGTTCTACGAGACGGAAGGGAAGGGTCGGTATATAATTATATGATGATACCCCATGATTGTGTCTTGTTTTTGTTCTTGATATGAAGTGGAAAGAAAAGAAGAATGAAAACCCAGAAAGAAAGGAATATCTTTGTATGAAATGCTGCTAATTACCTAATGTTCATCTTCTTCTGGCGTTCCTGTTTTGTTATACAGTAAACTTCTGGTCTCAAGCCTTCATCTGGCCCTGTTTTTTGGGTCTTGTTCTCCTCCGAAATCATTATGCACAGCACAGCACAGCACTGCATACAGCGATCTATCAGCATCCTCTTTACTTAGTCTACGACATCATACCTAATCTAACGACTCTTTATATAAATCTTCCCCTTTTTTCTTAATTCTTTCCTCTACCTAGGTAGGTGATTATGTGGGATATGTTAAATTGGAAGAAGTATGTACTGTACTGTACTGTACTGTACTTACTTGCGTTGGAGCGGTAAAAGACGAGGGAAACAGGAGGAAGGGAGAGAGAGAGAGAGAGAGAGAGAGAGATGTATGTATGTATATATGTACTCTTATGGTTGGTTACGTTGCCCCATGATAATCAGAATCGGAATTATGGTGATTGATTGAGACATACACCAACCGATCAAATCCAGAAGGAAACAAAGCGGGCCAAACCCAACGCCCACGGAGCTCGCTTCGACAAAGAAACTCATAATTTCGTCTCCATTTTCATACTACTACCACTACTACTAGCTCTTCTCATTTCTTCCTTTCTTCCTTCAACATCTCTGATGATCAAATCCAAAATCAAGCGCCAAACATATTCACCGTAATCTCTGAACTGTTCGGCGTACATTTTCGCCGTGAGACCAGATGCTTGACCCATGACGTATCTGGCGGCGATGCCCTGCATGATCACGGCGCCTCGGAGACCGCCGAAACAATTTCCCCATTGCATTTCCGGAGAAGGGTCGTAGCCTGACGAGGTTGCGTACCAGGATTGGATTTGCGGGAGGGTGGGAAGGCCGGCGGTGCGGGTTGGGTGGAAGGGGTCGGTGGATGATGATGATGATGATGAAGAAGAAGAAGAAGAAGAATAGGGAGGAGCGTTGGTGCTGTTGTTGTTGTTGTTGTAGCTACCGGACATGATTCGGCTGCCTTTGCCCCAGGTGTATGGGCCAGTGAGGTTGACAAGGTCGGCTAGTGGGTGGCCGATGGTGGCGAGTTCCCAGTCGAGGATTCCGATGACTTGGGGGAGCGTGGGGTGGAAGACTAGGTTGTCGATTTTGTAGTCGCCGTGCATCAGACAGGCTCGGTCACGGGGTTGGTGGGTGGCGTCGGAGAAGAATTGGATCATGGAGTCGAAATGAGGGATTGAGCCGGAGTCTGAAGGGTTTGCTTTCTGGTGTTGGTTTATGGCCTCGGCCTGAGAATGAGATATTGTGGATAGGGTTTTGATTTGTCGGGTGTAGAATCCAGAGGGTTTACCGAAGGATGAGAGCCCGATGGATGCCGGGTCGATTGAGTGCAGTTTTGCGAGGGTTAGGACAGCGGATTTCCACCTAGAAATGGGATGTCAGGTACGAGGAGGAAGAAAAGGGGGCGAGTTATTGGTGAGAGGGAGAACAAAGAAAATAAGAGAAAATTGAGAAAGGATCGTCATATAGATCATGTTTGATCTTCGGTTTTCAGTGTTCAGTTCTTCATCCTCCATGGCCATCCCCTGGAAGTGAAACCAAAAAAAAAGTGGAAAACCAAAAGCACGAATCCAAATGAACCGAGTCAAACAAAAAGAAGGAAAGAAAAACTCACATCTCTTCCCTCTCACTCTCCCCCACTTCCGGAATCCAAGGTTCCGTAATCATCCTCCCCTCCAAGTACTCCATGACATAAAACTTGGTCCCGATGACCGATTCATCCTCACAGAGCACATAGGTTTTCGGTACGGGGACATCGGTATGTTTGGACAAGGCGTCGAGGATCTGGAATTCGCGTTCGACTTGGTGGGCGGTTTTTGAAAGGAGTTTTCCGGGCGGTTTCTTGCGGAGGACGACGTGATGCTGAGGCGATGAAGGTGAGGATGAGAGGGAGGTTAGGAGGTAGGTGGGGTTAGATTGGCCGAATCCGAACTGGAGATGGGGAGGAATTGTGTGAGCCAGTGAATGGAAGGGTTGGGATAGGTGGGTGATCGAAATCGGGAAATCAGGGAGATGGAATAGATACAGTGAGAAAAGAAAGCCCCCCCCCCCCGGGGTTTCGAAAATAGACAAAGCAAAGTAGAGTGTGCCCGTGAAGATCAGGGCATTGATTATAGACATAAAGTTACCTGTTTTATATCCAAAGGCGTCCTTATCTCCGGCACATTCTTCTCGAAATATCGTTCCAACGCATTCTGATCGATTGGCTGACGAATTGGACCGGCCATGCTTTAAAAGATCTTGACCCTTTTCCAGCTGGGATTGGATGATATATGTTACCCCTCCCCTGAGAACCTTTTTTTCTTCTTCTTGTCTTCAATTGTTGTTCTTCATGAATAACCACCAAAACCGAAAGATACGTTCGATATCACCTACAGGGAAATAGAAGGAAACCGAATAAAAGAAAGAAAGAAAAAAAAGAGTGATATGTAAGACTCAAGAAGCGATTGATTAGTTGCTTATATCATACGAATGAAGTGTTACCGAAAACAAACAGAGGTTGGAACGTCAATGTGAATGCTCCGCATTGGACTGGATGGATGAACCTCGGCTCGCAAAATACATAGTACTGTAATTGATACGTAATTATGGAACACACAGAATCTGGGGAAATCTCTTGGCAAAAATTCCTATTCTCTATTTATTGTAGTTATAGGAAATATGAGAATCGCTTTCACTGATATTAGTAGTATGGAGACAATGCATATATACTATACTATAGATGATGTCTATTCTTATCTGTCATCAAGTTTTTCCTTTCCCTGTTAGTTAGGACTTGTATGATAGTAGTGATTGTCTTTTAGCTGTAACGGTTGGAGGAGAGAGAAAAATGCAGAGTATGGTGTGTCGTGTTGGCATCTCAACTGCAGGATTTCTCGTGGTTTCTTTCGCTTATGTCGTGTTGGAATATCCTGAACCTTCTTGAATATTTTGCATACGTTAGTCTCAACCATATACAAAGTCGAGGAACTTGCAATAAATTGAGACTCAAAGAGATGTATTTTATTTGTCTAGTCCATACCATACTTTGTCGTAAAATATCTATCATTCCACCTAGTTATACACCATCCCATCAATAATCCCATAATACCTAGTTATATATTTTTTCTCTCTTCCGAATCACCTGTTGTACCATACTGTACTCCCCTCACACCTTTCCTCAAACACTTTCTTTCCTTTCAGTTTCCTGTACTTCCAAACCCTCCCGCTCCTCGAACACTCTCCTCCAATTCCTCCACGACAACAACGTCCGGAGTGTAAATTCTCTCCAACACCAATTGAGCGATACGATCACCCTGTTTGATCTGGAAATCTGCTTCGGCGTGATTGAATAGCAAAACTTTGACTTGGCCGCGGTAATCAGCGTCGATGACACCGGCACCGGTATCGATGAAATGTTTGCTGGCGAGACCGGAACGGGGGGCTATGCGGCCGTCTATGAGAGGGGGGGCGGGTGGTTAGTAATTTGACGTATGTCTCAGGAAAGGATTGGAAGAGAGGGGACGCAGAGGAGAAACGCAGAAAATGTGACGGGAAGAAAGTCAACATACAAGTTCCCTCCGGCACCGCAATCGCCAGATCCGTATCCACGAGCGCCTTTCCCCTTCCAGGAATGACTGTATCATGCGCCGAATAGATATCGTAACCCGCTGCGAAATCCGATCCACGAGTCGGTGCCTGAGCCTTGGGAGATAGTCTCTTGATTAGAAGGGGCGGAGAGGCGGAGAGAGGGGCTACTGATGGAGTGGAGGCCGACATCGTATTTGTCGTTGAGGGGGCTTGAGTCGTGGTGCTTGTGTCGGTGTGTTTGGGTCTCTTGGGTAGAGGGGAAGATGGGAGGGAGGGCGGTTGATGGTCAGTGGTTGTTATGTTGGATGTTGAAGGAGGAGGCGGTGGTGTGATGGGTCTTGTCATGCTATCGTAAGGCAAGGTAGAACTTGTAATGATGAAGTGAAGAGAAATAGAACCCAGAGTTCAATCGGTGTGGTACTCACTCTGTAGATAGTAATGATTTGGCCAGTTAAATGACTGCGCAGAAAGTCGCGTCGTGTTAGGTGTGGGGACGTGTTAAGTGGAAATTGAAACGCGTTGTAATTATGTCTCTGTACGTACAGTACAATATCAATGATATTCTAATTAACTTAATTGGAAACATAGATGGATAGTTTGGACGGAAGTCTTCCGTGGGGGTGGACTACAGGAGAGACACTGTCGAATACTGTATCATGAATGTAGGGAAATAAATACAACGGGACACAAGATGTATCTCCATGGATTTCTTCTAGAATAGTCAGACGGATAGAAGGATGATCTTGATGGCGCTATATAGCGAGATACTGTATGGTACTTTACTCGAAACAGACTCGGTGCTCGAAGTAAGTAGTCATCAGGTAGGTAGGTATGTGACTACCCAGGAAGGTAGAGGGTGTAGGTAGGTGGGCAGGTATGTAATTAACGAAGGTAGATTTCGAATTCCCAATCTAAACACGCAGACTTTGATGACTATCCGCCAGCAGATCGTTATTTGAATCCATCTATATATCCATCCATACCCACACAAGTTGTAAATACCACAGAAAAGACAGCCTTTGGCTCCCTTTCGGGGGGGCCATCGCAGAATTGGACGAAGAATCCAATAGACTTCCAGACTAAGATCCGTCCCAAGTTCTATATAGCCTCCCGGCACAAATGAGGCCTGTTCAAAGAAGTGTAGATGACACAAATGAAACGAAACGAATCGCGTGGCCATTGCGAGGCGAGAGTTCAGCAGAAAATCCAAATTCAAAACCAAGTCAAAACGTGCAGCTCACGAGATCGTACACATATGTATGAGCTTTCTATTCATCAACCAGCCGCCCGTAATCATCAAGATAGCTAGAAATAAGAGTTAGTATAATCCCATCTCATCCCACATTTACGTAAGCCAGAGTAATTGACTCACTGTTGTAAATACGGTGTCAACCTATACCCCGGCATCCTCGACGCCCTCCTCAAATACCTCAATGCCCGGCGAAAATACTCTTCATTGACATTCGAGTAGGAGACGTTACCCAAGCTCATGAATGCTTCAGCTGCCAGAGCCAAAAGATTCCCCGTGAGCACATTTTGACTCTCGGCATTTTCCACCGCTCGTGAAAAGTATTCGGTGGCTGGAAGAAGCATGCCTCGAGCTTCGACGTAATCTGCGGTATGGAGGCGAGCGTCGGCTTCTTGGATTGCTCGCGCTGTATCCCGCGCTTCATCGACGGAGGTATATGGACGGCCAGGAGCGCCAATTAATGCTGCTGAGCTGCCCCCACTAGAAGACGAACTGGCTTCATTGTGGTGTATTCTTGCCAAACATGGTTGCGATCGCAAAAGCCATGCTTGACCCAACCCTAGAACCAGTGTTAAGTTTGGATTCGCCTAATCGAGACAAAAATTGTGCATATTTGAGAGTCTGACATACCTCGAAGCGCCCCCACTTGATTTGGATCTCGTTGTATGATCTGAAGCCATCGTGAGACACACCACTGTGCAATGTCCTGTGCACCTCCTGTGTCCGCATCGAAGTATGCAAGTCGCTGCAAGACATCTAGTAGCCATATCTGCTCCGCCTCTTGTCTTGCCTGCCGAAAGAAACGAATGTCGCCCATAATCCGCATCACCCTAAGAGCTAAATGAACCATAGATTCGAAATCATTTTCATCGTCATCAAGAAATCTTTCGATCCGTTGGACATGTGGTCTTACAAACTCTATAAAATCGCCTCCTGGACCGTTCCTCATGTCTCTTCCTGCCATTTTTGACTATAAGGTAATGTGGTATGGTAGGACATTATCTAAGAAACATTAGGCAAATTTATATGCCCAACAGAAGCCAACGTGCCTTGTTAAAATGTGCCAACGCCGAACACGTCGAAGGGGACTGTGTCAATAGGGAAGAGGGGGCAAAATCTTCGAGGCAGTAATGTTCGATGGACCTATTAGACTTAGTTGTGCAAGAAGTAGTTGCCACGATGTCAGACTAGGACGAATGGAGAAGAAGAGCTGAGCTTGAACCAAACCACAAAGAAGTATGAAAGATAACCGCAATACCTTTGCTAGCCGGATTTCGGTGTTGAGCAGGGGAGAAAACAGTAGTAGAGAAATGGTTTGTCATCATTTAAACGATAAGCATCTAGTCAAACCATACCAACGGGAAGAGAACCTTTGAGAATCTCAGGCATGCGTATAAGGAAAACAGTGATAGGAACGGACGGAAAGAACAAGAACGTCAATGAAAGAGCCAGCATATTCCGGCCGAGATCGTCAGCCTAATGTTCCATCAAGCCAAGTGTGCTAGCACCGGTCGATGGGAACTGTAAGTCCGTCGAGCGGATCTCCAGGTAGGGCAGAGCGGGATGTCAGGGTCCAGAAGACCATAGATGGATGGAAGCCACCATTTCGACCTGTATCGACGAAGTCATCTAGATCAAGCTAATCAGTGGCAAGCTATACTTAGCCCATGGCTTGATCCCCGAAGACGGAACGAATGGAGTGATGTGGATTTGATAGACGATTCGCGAAGGGTCTTGGCACTCTCGGAACCACGTTTCCTGGATCCGCTGCTCCATGCCTCTGGGACAAGATTATTGCAGACCAAAGTCTTTAACCGGGATGTCAATGGCATATGTACCCTTGTGTCTGACCACTTCTGCATAAGCCGACATCAGAAACGCATATATCGCGAAGAATGACTCATCGAGACCATCAGCGAAAGAAAGATGATCGGCGGGCAACCTTGGATGATGTACCGTAGACTGCGCCAGTCAATACTAGGCAGACAAATGCTGAGACGTCCACCGGGTCACGAGGCCATAGGCAGATTCGGGTGCGTGATACTCATAGACCAACGGCGTTTGGTAACAGCCGGCACGATGCCGTCGGAGCCGACCACACATCCTGCAACCCCGTAGAGACCATTGTCACCAAGCGTGTTAATCTTTTCTAGAAATCAAACAGAAAAGTCTGGAAGGTTGTTGATGAAGTCTTAATCATCAAAGAGAGATCTTACCATATCGACTTGCTCGTAGAAGCATGATGTACCGACGTAGACAGCAAGAGAATGTATGGCAGAGAAGATTTGAAATACGAATGTAAAGTCTTCAAATCGCTCATAATAACGGGTGTTGTAAAGAAGCTCTGGAGCTTCCGCATTGCCCGAAAGCCGCGGTCGATCGGGCTTATGACCTTTCTTTTTCGGCTTGATTGTGGCTTGTAATGAGCCCTTTCTCCATTCCTTATCTGCACAAATCATACAGTATGAATCTAGAGTCTTTTCCCGCTTAACGCCTTGTGACTCTTAGAAAGATTGATGTGTAATTGCTTATGAATATTCATGCAAGTTTTCTATTTATTCATTGTCCGCCTATGAGGAACGATGCTTTTTGGGAGACAGACACAGAACTGCTTACCACATTAGCCACACGACCTGGTCGGACTGTTCGGGCTCCGGTTCTTCGAGATAACCTGTTATGCTACCAACAGTAGGTAGGGACAATGCTTACCTGCTTTACGAAAACGAGGAATCTCAAAACAATGGTCCCGAATCCATACTGATACCTATGGCAACGTCAGACGATTCCGCCAGGCATGACTCGGTTTTCATGTGAGAGGTATGAGGGTATGTAGAAAACATTGTTACAATCATATTACGATCTCTATCAGATGTCTCCTACTCATCAAACTGAATTGAATATCTTAATAGAACTTTTTTGATTCCATCATGCTATCGTGTCTGAAGCTACTTCGTGAATAGTGACTCTAGCAATTACATACGTAAATACCAGAAGCCTGGTATCATGTTTAAAGTGAACCCTGGTACAACACTGAAAGAAATCGCTCGACCAAATGCCGCATTAAACGCCGGATCCGACTTCACATTCCTTCCTTTGATGGAAGACAGGTGAGACGAGTACTCTAGTCAACCTCCTCCATAGTCGACTCGCCAGTAGCCTCAGCTGGAGCAGCATCCTCCTCGGCCTTCTCGTCGCTGGTCTCAGCATCTTCATCGACGTTGAGTCCAAGAGAGACAAGCTTATGGATTCTCTCGGCGAAACCAGCTGGCTCCTCAATGGTGAAACCGGAGACGAGGAGAGAAGTCTCGAAAAGCAGTTGGGTGATTGACTTGACAGTGCGGTCGTTCTCACCATCAGCCTCAACCTTCTTCTTAAGCTCCTTGATAATTGGAGACTTTGGTGAGATCTCGAAAGTCTTCTTGGAAGACATGTAGGAAGACATGGAAGTGTCACGAAGAGCTTGAGCCTTCATGATACGCTCCATGTTGGCTGACCAACCAAATTGACCAGTACGGATAGCACATGGGGAGCCGATCAACTTGTGGGAAACGACAACCTTCTCGACCTTGTCTCCGAGGACGTTCTTCAAGCTCTTGGCGAGTTCCTCGTACTCCTTCTCCTCAGCCTCACGCTCCTTCTTTTCTTCCTCGGTCTCCTCAAGCTCGAAGTCCTTGGTGATGTCGACAAGCTTCTTGCCATCGAACTCCTTAAGTTGAGTCATGGCATACTCATCAATGGGGTCGACCAAGAAAAGAACCTCAAAGTCCTTTTGCTTGAGGGAGTCAAGGAATGGTGACTTCTGAACAGCCTTGAGAGACTCGCCAGTAATGTAGTACATTTGCTTCTGGTGTTCTTGCATACGAGTGACATAGTCAGCAAGAGAGGTAGTCTCATCACCAGACTTGGTGGAGCTGAAGCGGAGGAGCTTGGCAAGAGATTGACGGTTCTGGCTGTCCTCATGGATACCGAGCTTGATGTTCTTGCTGAAGGCAGAGTAGAACTTGTCGAATTGCTCACGGTCTTCAGCGATCTCGTTGAAAAGTTCGAGGGTCTTCTTGACGATGTTCTTCTTGATAACCTTCATGATCTTGTTCTGTTGGAGAGTCTCACGAGACAAGTTCAATGGCAAGTCCTCGGAGTCAACAACACCCTTGATGAAGCTAAGCCATTCTGGGATCAAGTCGGTGGCATCGTCAGTGATGAACACACGACGGACGTACAACTTGATGTTGTTCTTGGTCTTCTTGGTCTCGAAGAGATCGAAAGGAGCACGCTTTGGAACGAAGAGGATGGCGCGGAATTCAAGTTGACCCTCAACAGAGAAGTGCTTGACGGCAAGGTGGTCTTCCCAGTCGTTGGACAATGACTTGTAGAACGAAGCATATTCTTCTTGTGTGATGTCTGATGGGTTGCGAGTCCAGATGGGCTTGGTCTTGTTGAGTTCTTCTTCTTCGATCTTGGACTCCTTGACCTTCTTGGTCTTCTTCTCCTTCTTTTCTTCCTCGTCATCGTCGACTTCCTCGATCTTGGCCTTCTTCTCCTCATCTTCTTCAGCCTCCTCGGCATCTTCATCTGGAACTTCCTTCTCAGTCTCCTTCAAGACGTGGAGGTAGATGGGGTATGAAATGAACTCAGAGTGCTTCTTGACAACCTCCTTGATCTTAGCCTCGTTCAAGTAGTCCGTTTGCTCTTCCTTGAGGTGAAGGACGATTCTGGTACCACGGCCGAGCGGTTCGCCAACATCTTGGGTGAGAGTGAAGGTACCACCAGCGCTGGACTCCCAGGTGTATTGCTCGTCATCATTGTTCTTCGAGGTGACAGTGACTTTGTCAGCAACAAGGTAAGCGGAGTAGAAACCGACACCAAATTGACCGATCATAGAGATATCAGCACCTGCAGTCAAGGCTTCCATGAACTGCTTGGTGCCTGATCGGGCAATTGTACCAAGGTTGTTGACAAGATCAGCTTTGGTCATACCAATACCGGTATCTTGGATCGTCAATGTCTTGTTCTCCTTGTCTGGGATGATATCGATTCTCAGATCCTTGCCGCTGTCGAGCTTGCTTGGGTCCGAGAGAGCTTCATATCTGATTTTGTCGAGAGCATCTGAAGCATTGGAGATCAATTCTCTCAAGAAGATTTCCTTGTTAGAGTAGACTGTGTTGATGATAAGGCCGAGCAGCTGTGAGATCTCAGCCTGAAACTCGAAGGTTTCGGAGGCCATGGTGAAGGTATGAGGTGAAAGATTCTGTTAAGAAGGTAGGATGTCAGCACAAGTATTGTCAAAAGTTGAGACGAGACAGAAAGCAGCAAGATTGAAAGACGGAAGAAATCGCGGGATCATGAAGGCCAGACTAGTCAGCAGGCCCCCAAAGGACTCAGCTGAACCAGCAACAAGCTTCAAAAAGTCGTAGCGATCTCCAATCGAGCGCAGGGGAAGCACGTACTCAGAGTGGATGTGAAATGTTGTGAATCTACAACGAGGGAGCTAACAACCTGCAAGTACGAATCTCTAGTGAGTTACACAAGAGCAGATGAGATGAAAAGAGGAAATGTGAAGTTGATATAATGGAGAGAGGGAGAAGGGTACAAACATAAAATATCTCCAGAGGAACTGAAATCGAGGCTGAAGCTTCATCCCCGAAAAGGAAAAGCGCGATAGAATTGAAAGTTCTCCAATATTCGAATGTCTTCCACCGTCCCCACAGAATTTCGACAAAGGCAATTCTCATTCATACTACAGAGTATTTACCAGGCCCCTATCGTCTTGCAGCTCTGTACCACAGTAATATCACACACAGTCAAGTGCAATCAGTGTCCATGGAAAAGCCGCCTTGTCCCACGCACCGCACACCCCAGAAAGTTCTTTCTGGGTGACAATCTATCTAATTTACCTGTAATACTCCGATAGGTTCGAGAGACATCTCTCTGGTCCCCACAACGACGGTGAAATTCTCGACTTTGCTGTGCATCAGATTCGAATTCCCACACAGAGTAAGCTGAGTGCAGTTGCGCCCAAGGAAAAGATGATTGCATGGCACTTGCAGATATTCTACCATAATGTCCTCATTCTATTGCTGCGTGAGGATGTGTGTGAAGAGGCAGACACCTTTCTATCATCGCGAATAACCACACCAATCCTGCTTGGGATTATTGAATCTCATGGCCCATGCACCATTTCGAGAGGGTTCTTTGGGGACCTCCATTTCACAGTCTATTCCCGATCTGTTATTGACAGTGGTATCTACCATAGTACATCCATACCTATCTGGACTGTTTCTGCGTAGAATGCGGTGATGCCATGAGAATGCTGTTCTGTCAGGCTGAAAGATAGATCTTGTGCGTGAATCACGTCAATAGTTTTAATCAATAGGGCAGACAAGCATGGCTAGTGAGGCCTGATATGCAGAGTGGCAAATAGGTATCTTGTACTATTCTGTGCTGTATCTCCAGATATATGACTTTTCATTGTTACGTATGGAATATTCCAACTCGGCCCATCCATCAATCATTCAAAACCACGTACGTTGTTGCGCCCATCAAGTATGCTCCAGGTATCAAGAAACAAGGGAAACCAAAATCGCCAACAACGGTAGACAGATAACCGCCCGAGGAAACACCCAATCCACCACCTTTGTGGTGCGACTCAGAATCACAGCCTCGTACTCGTCAGCTCTTCAGCTAGTCGAGTCGTGACTATCCACGCTAACACCAACTTCATTCCCATTGCCCTTGCCCATAGCAAGTCTTTTTTCTGCATCTTCCAACCTAGCCTTTGTATCCTGTAACTCTGCCTGAAGAGATCTGATGTAAAGAATGGCCATTTCCACAGTATTTGCCTTGCTTGTCGGCTGGTTGGACGATCCCGTTCCTTTCTCGGCCGATTCCTCTTCTGGAATTGCCAAAGAGTTTTTCTTGCTCATAGCAAGCAATGTTGGTGTTGGTGGTAGCAAGCCTTCTATCTCTTTCAATGCAGTGTTGATACGATTACGCCGGCCCTGCTCCGCAATCTTATGGCTTGTCCGTTTAGACGTCAAATTCTCTGCCAGCGCTTCAGGATAAGAGACACCAGGCAGATGTGTCCCGTCCAATATGTTCTGGTAATTCGACTTTGAAGCCAGGTATAAGGCATGTTGGTCAGCAGAGAATGCGCTGGGAGTCCCACTTGGCATTAAAGGTTTGATGCTTGGGCTTATCTTTGGCATAATGGCCGGACTGACCTGGGAAGAGTTGACACTTTGCCTTTTCTTGGTAGGACGGCCGTTAGATTTGGATCGTTTCATGTCAGTCTCGGAAGGTGAGGCAGGTCCTTTTGACATTGGCGTGAGAGCCATGGGAGTAGAAGAAGCGGACACAATAGCCGAGTCTGCGGGGGTCGCACTCTTAGGACCCTGAGCCGAAAGCCTTGGGGTGGATTGTTCGTCGAGAACGGCCGTTGTATTGATCGGAGTAATTGATGCTCCCCCCGAGGTCGCCGGTTCCGGCAGCATGATGTCCTCCATCACATCACCGTGAAGGTCCCTTACTTCTGACCGAGCACTCTTCAATGGAGATTGAGATTTACGAGCTTGTCTCAGGCGCATCAAAGTTGCCGGCGTCGCTGGCTCGTTACCTGAGAGGGATGGACTTGCCTTTTGAGCGTTGATAGCCGGCGATTTAGAAGGTAAGGCTGGAGGCGGCATCAAGGCTTCAGCGATCGCTTCTGGGGAGATAGAGTCCTGACCAGAACTCTCATCGCCAAATCTCTTGCCATTTGGACTCAAGTTGTCTTTGATTTTGGAATGGCAGAGTTCAGCAACAGCAGACGAACTCAATTTCAAATTCTGTTGTCTGCGTTTGCTTAGGGGTTTAACAACTGGTGATTGCCGCACACTCCGACCTGTACTCTTGCTAGCCGTACTTTGCCTTCGGTGATGTTTCGTGACGGTTGGGGTGGGAGGGCCTGACATGCCACCAGTATCTGTATTAAAATTAATAGGTGAGGTGGTTGCACCCGTCTCCGAACCGGACTGCGTA
Organism: Phaeomoniella chlamydospora; assembly: GCA_001006345.1. Taxonomy (NCBI): domain Eukaryota; kingdom Fungi; phylum Ascomycota; class Eurotiomycetes; order Phaeomoniellales; family Phaeomoniellaceae; genus Phaeomoniella; species Phaeomoniella chlamydospora. The sequence goes on along the minus strand of LCWF01000186.1, from coordinate 6,608 downwards.
TGATAAAGTCGATTGTAACCATTCTGTGCTTCGATAGCCGGAGACGCCAATGGACTGAAGTACTCTCCAGGCACTGCATAATCCGGCATGTGAAAAGACGCATCTGCTGGAGTCACAGCAGGCGATACGAGTGGTGTAAAAGACATCTAAATCAACATCAGTACCCATTGATCGAGCGAAAACCTATTTAGCCTTACCTGGTCATCCTTGCTATGATATTGATCATATACATAATGAGCAGTCCCATTGTTGTAATACGCCGCGACACCTCCGTGAATCTCTCCACTCGTTGGTGTCGGCGGAATAATCGTCTGTCGCCTTTGCGAATGTGTCGCATGCTGATACAGGTGGGACTGACCATGGTTGCGAGACTGCATCTGCTGCTGCCCTCTATCCTGCATATGCATATGGTGGTTCTGCTGCATAAAGTCCATATTCACACCGTCGTCCAATCCCACCTGTTGTCCCAAATTGAGATCATAGCCTTCCATGCCAGTATCCAGCTGGACGTGCTGAGCCTGTACATCTTCAAACCCAGAAAAATCCAGATCGAGATCGAGGTAGTTGGTGAAATCGTCCCCCGCCGAGGCAGGGGGGATCAGATTCTCTTCATGGAGGGTTTGAGGCCATATCTCTGCCGGATCGGAATTCATTGCCAAAGATAACGAACGGAAATTCCAGCGACCAATCTATCCTGCCTTCTTCTCTTGTCTGAGTCTTCCTTCTAAGCGAGCGAACAATCGAAGACGTATGATAATGATATTGGTGCTGATGTCGTCGTTGATTCGTATGGGCCGCAAGTGGCCTTGCGGGGTCTAATGGGTCTCACAATCGCAAGTCCATACTGCTGATAAGGAGAGATTATCGGTCCAAGCGATATCGCACAATCACCAGTGAACCGAAGACTGAGATCGCGTTGATGGGTTTTGTTTGTCTTCGACTTCAAATCGCAGGTTTCGTATCGGACGATGTCAGGTTAGAGGACGAGAGAAATTAGATGCCGCTTGGAGGGGAGAGCGGCGGCCTTTTGCAGAACCGCGACTGAGCACATATTTCAGTGAACTTAATTAGTTACAGTACCTGCTCCAAGAGGTAACAGCAAGACCAAAATTACTGTATTTTACTAGTACTGTAACGGTATCTTAGCCGGTCCCTGACCCACTGCCACGCACTCGGGTAACAAAACAAAGTTTTCAAAATCAAAGGAATCAATTCAACGCCCGAATCCTTCGATATGCATTCCTCGATGTAAAATATATTTGTACAGAACATGCACAAATTGTATCTACGGTATATTACCTCGATCAAATGGGGAGACCTGTTCATAAATGCTTTGATATGTTCGCTAATCTGGTCCAGCATCCCTGAAAACGAAAGACTCCCCGGTCCGCCCTCCCAAGCTCCAAGCTGGCTTGTTTCTCATTTACACGTGATTTCTCCTATATGCTCATCTGTCCATGTAATTTCAAATGACTCGACTGCATAGTTGAACATCATTGATCATAGTGATAGTCCTTCCACCTTTTTTCTCAATCCCCCTGCCCTTCGAACTTGAGCCTTCCAGCCTAATTTCCTAGGTAGGCCATCGTCATCTTCACTACTCTCCACGCCGTCCGCCCCCTTCGTAGTCCCCGATACCCTGGTCGCACTTATGAAAGATGATTGAGGCAAACCAACGAATCGATTGATCCAGTCAAGGACCACTCGGTGCCAAACGAGACTGTTTTCTTGTTTGAGGACCCAATGATTCTCATCTGGAAATGTTAAGAACCGACTCTCGACCCCTCTCATTTGCAAGACATTGAAAGCCGACAATCCTTCGGCAATAGTCAACCTATAATCCAGTTCATTATGTATCACGAGTTGCGGAGTGGACCAATTTCCGCAAAATCGAGAGGGATCCCATTGAGCATAGTTCTCGGGCACCTCCCAAATCGGACCTTTGAGATCATGAAGGGGGAAGTACTGTTCTTCGGAAGCGAGTTGTCCCGTCATGCTGAACACGCCATCGTGACAAACAAGAGCTTTGAATCTTCGACCCAGTTCATGACCCTGGATCCAATTGACCATATAGCCACCATAACTAGCCCCTGCGGCGATCATGCGGTCTTTATCAACGAAAGCGAGTGACGATTCGATGTATTCGATACCTTTGACTAGGTCTTCATAAGGTTTGCCGCCCCAGGAATTTTGGATGTCGTCTGTGAACTTCTTTCCGTAGGAAGTTGAGCCGGTTGGATTCGGGCATATAACCACGTAACCTTGTTCGGCGAATACAGCCGGATTCCATCGAGTTCCCCATGAATCTAACCAGGCTCCTTGGGGGCCACCATGTATGAGATAGGCAAGGGGGTATCTCTTCTCGGACGAGAAGTTTGAAGGTTTCATCATCCATGCATGGATAGGTTGATCATCGCTTCCTTTCCACCAAAGCTCAGACACTTGTTTGCGTGAAAGACCAAAGAAGGATCCGTCATGGGTCAATGAGGACACCTTCTGTACTGCGTCTGTCTTGGAATCTGGGTCTAATATTACAAATGTGCTGTTATCGACAAGTGAAGAGCTCGATATGAACAACTTGGATGAAGTTGCAGATGCTGGTGCGATGTCGACCACGGTCCCACTGTCCGTTAACTTTGAGGGCGAGTCGACCAAGGACGCTGTTAAGGATCCATTGAGAGGTATCTTGAACAGGCATCCACGACCAATATCTTCCGCTTGAGCATAGATGTTCTTCCCATCATTCGACCACATGATAGCGGACGGACTCCTGTCCCACGACCCCCTCTCATCATCTGTGAATAGTGTATATCCCTTTCCTTCTGCAGCCACCTTGGGGAAAACCACGATGTGATTCTTGTCGCTCTCGTACCCATCTTCCGTCATCTGTAAGAAAGCGATACTTTCGCCATCTGGAGAGAAGACAGGAGATGTTGCAGCACCTTTTAAGAACGACACAGAAAGCTGTTTCGGAGTTGCCGAGAACGTTTCGAGAAAAGACGAAACGGGCACGTAGTAGGTGTTGCATTTCGTATGCGTTGCAGGGTCAAGCTCGGAATCCTTTGACACGAAAACCACACCCTTGGGACTGATATCGAAATTATCCGACCCTCCGAAAGGAGGGATGGGCGATTCAAGGCTTGTATCTTTCAAGACATTCACCAAGCCGATCAGACTGAAGCGACCCTTTCTTTCCGTAACTTTCGAAGAGGCCTTTTGCAGAACTCCTGTCCATATCACATTCTTTTGTGCCTCGACATACGAGTCCCAATGTCGAACAAAAAGGGAGTCATATATTTTGGCAGTTGTGCGGGATGTTGGGGCATCTTTCGGGTTGTATAGTGTTCCATCGGGATTTGCGAGACCGGAGACGGCGATTGCGACTTTGTCATCCTCCAGCGTGCATAGTTTGAGATTCGATATCCCTCCCGCAACTGTACCGGCAGCATATGTCTTGCCGAGTTCATCGGCATCGGTGACCACAAAGGTAGTGTTCCCGTTGTCCCCTGCTTTGAGCCAGACAACCTCGTGTCCGGTTCCCAACCATTTGGGTTCACTCGCCTTGGGATCCGACGAAAGCACTGTGACTTTGCCGGTGGCTATTTCCAAGACCTGGATTTCGACAGTCTTGACACTCGTCTCGAATGAATAGGTCGATTGGATATAAAGCGCAAGGGTCCCATCCGCGCTGGGGGCTGCTGCGGATCGTCTAGGAGCGCTCAAGAGCGTTCTAGCGTTGAAGGGCATCGTGTCAGTAACAGATTTTGGATGACCAATTGGCGCCAGCAGGGGGATGTAGAGGACAGGGTGCTGCGATAAGAGCAAGACAGCTGATAGATAATTGGGAGGGTGAATCTGCTTTCCAATGAAAACCGACAATGACCGACTTACTCTGGAGAGAACTTCTTGACTCGTACAGTCATTGTGTCACCTACTTATTATGAAACCCCTATTTCGATGTGGTTTCTATTTGAATGAACGGAGAGAGGTTGATTGAATACGCGTGACACCAAGCAAGATCATATCCGGGTCGATCAATCAACATAACGAGGTATTCATATAGTCAGATACTGGTGTAGGTCAGTAGACAAGGCAAGGTCCCCTCCTGTACTCCGCAGGTTAGGTTCTCGGGGACCAGATGGGGTCAGCAATGAGATTACCGCATATCATGGCGTAGTATGGTCTCCATCTGGTGGGGCTTGTTCTGTGGTCTCGATGAGAGTAATTATAAGAGTATCATACCGAGTAGTATTTCTGTTGTCTTTTTCTGTTGGACCTGGGGAAGAGGCGGCTAGGCGCGACCTAAGCACTAATCTAAAGGCACCATCCTCAACAGTCGACAGGGTATTTTGGAGCACGAGCGAGTCATCAAAGCCCAATCAGAAATCCCCATTGAGCCAGAACCAGAAATCAGCAAGGCCAATGTCAAATTGCCACACAAGCGGACAGCAACTGGAAGTCTGGGGAAGTGGGAATTCTTGCAAGTTCCCCGAGAGGAAGGTTACAGTATGTACATAGGAGTACCTTCATGGAAGGGCCGATGAAAAGGCAGTTTTTGTGCTTTCTGTGGGTTCGAGAGAAAAATTGATGACGAGTCCTTTTCCATAACCTCATCCAATCCATTGGGGTTTGCAGGGATTCCTTATGAAAGGTTGCCTTTTAATTGCAGCACTGTACAGAGTATCCAGCAAGAATTGGCTGAGGGAACGATTGATGGATGAGGAGTGCAGTGTCACGGGGTGAATGAACCTTGAACGGGCACTGTGATGTTAGGTATTAATCAAGTCCTGTAGTAGGTACTGTACTATGGTAATTAGGTACTGTAAGTCAACCTACCCAGATTTAGACCACCCTAGATTTAGACTACCCAACCAACAACTTCAAACTTCATACCTATACACTTCATTATCCTATAACTCAACAACTACTATTATTATAAAAACCAAATCGCAAGAGAAAAATCAGACGATTCAGAAGGCTCTGATCGCCTATTTAAATAGAGAATTTATATCGATATAAATATATATAAAAATATTTAACATACCTAAATCGACTTTATAGAATTATATTAATAAAATCTAAAACGTATTAATTAGTTATATAGTATAATAACTATTAACTCCTATATAAGAAGAGATACTTATCTAATGGATTTTAGATTTAAATTTATAAAGTCATACTTCTATATCTATTTAAGTATATAAAATAGTTTAAATTATTTAAGTCTGTAGTGGAGTATTTAAACCTATACCTCTACTTAGCTATAATTAATTTATACGTTTTAGATAACGTAATCCTATAGTTTTTATAGTTATAAATAAGATTTTAGATACTATTAGAATATAAGGCATAAATTTTAATATTTTAAGTAAGTGGTTTACTCGATTCTATAAAATAATGACTGAAAATCGAATTTAGTTGGAAGATATATATAATATAGATAAAATAAGTTTATTTATTAGTATAAAATAAAATCAATATATACTTAAAAAGCCTAAAAAGACTTATATCTATATTAAAATACTAAATAATAAAGAATAGATCTCTATAATCGAAACTATCGTAATAGATAATTAGGTTTTATAATCTTTAATTATTTTTAAAGGATAGAACCTTCAATCGACTTAATTTCTAAAGGATACTATTCCTAAATAGAAATATACGGTATTAAATAAAGGCTAAATCTTAAATAAAATCGCTTTAGATTAGTTATAAGATATATTCATCTTAGAAACCTTAGAAACCTAATCTATTCGCTTATTAATTATAGATAGCTATAAAACCCATTATTCCATAGATTTTATATAAAAATACTATTAAAATAGGATTATAGTCTTATATTTATCTATTTATTTATTTTATATTATATAATTATTAGATTTAACTTGTTTCTCGTCTCTAAAACAGTTTTATAGATATTAAATGATGATTTCTATATTATTTGATAGTTCTATACTAATCTAGAAAATCTAATTCGTTTAATTATATTAAAAAGCTTATGATGACGCTTTTAAATAATCTATTATTCTTAACGTATAGAAAGCTGCTGGTTTGGTTTTTTATAATTTAGATAAGATTTATAATAGTCGATTGACTAGAGCTAGACATCAAAACAGTTCTATATCTAACCCTGGAAGTCCGAAAACGCCTCAAAAGACCTAATTAACTAATAAATAGACTTTAATAATGATACCCTATAATTCTTATTAATTAGATACTTTAATTAGGGCTCTTTTAACAGCTATTAAACCTAATCAATCTATTCGAATTTAAATAGGCAAAGTTTAGAAGGGTTTTTAGATATTAAATATCTACGAGGTAACTATTATTTATACCTATAAAGGTATATAAATAAAATTAAACTCTATACGAGATAAGAGAGATCGAATAAAGGTTTTTATCGATCTTAATATTATATTTATAAATATCGATACCATAAAGACATCACAAAAGAAAAAACAGACTAAAATAACCTAATACCAGACCTAAAACCCAGAAACCAGCCTTATAGAGACTTCCTAAATAGTTTAGAATACTCTTATATAGTTGTTTATGTATAATTACTAATTATAATATTGTTGTTGTACGTTGAATTGCTTATTATATGG
>LCWF01000185.1:0-163266 GCA_001006345.1 Phaeomoniella chlamydospora | reverse complement strand
TGCAATACAGCCATAATTACGATCTCCCCGTTTGGTCCCGCGTGCAAACAAAGTATATAATTTCAGGTTTTTGCCAAGACATTTACAGATTTTTGCAAATAACTGTACAGTACTACCGTATGTATCACCAACTTCTCCACCAAAAATCATCTGGAAATAAATTTGAGTCATGGCGGGGCGAAAGGGAATCAATCAGTAAGAGAGCCCAATACATATTATGGGCTTCACAATGTTATGAAAAAAAAGTCAACACTCCCATTACACTCGCAATTTCGTCTATGGAGGTAAGGATTGTCAAGGGTCGTGATTACTTTTGAAGAGCTTTATATCCTGATCCAACAGTACTACTGCATGATAAGCACTTCTCAGAATGTCTGCTTATAGTGGTGGTCTTGCTGATGGCCACACACCTACTCACCGATACATTCCTAATCAAGGATATGTAACACATGATGAACCTGACAATGAGACGGGTGGCGTCGACCTGAAAGAAGGCGACAATGGACCTGAGAACGCAGAAGACGAAGAGGAAGATTTCGAAGATATTTTTGAAGAGGAGGAAGATGTAGACGAAGAAGAATTCACATCATTGAACCCTGCTGATTATACAAAATCTTACAACAGACGGCGGAAGTTGCAGGAAGTCGCCTCAGTCTCAAATGCCCCCCGATCTTCATACCCTAAGGCCAACCCTCAAAAACCATCCGCGAATACCTTTGCCTCCGTTGACGACCAAATCTCCTCTTTAGCAAGGCATGCTACCAAACTCAAACTGGGTGACAGAGAATCAGGATTAGGAGGCCGCTCTCATGGTGGCGCAGAGAAGAGCGACAGGGCAACATCCGAGCAGGTCTTGGATCCAAGAACGCGCATGCTCCTTCTACAAATGATAAATCGCAACATTGTCTCCGAAATAAACGGAGTGATCTCAACGGGAAAAGAAGCAAACGTCTACCATGCTTTATCGATAAGTGATGATGGAGCCGAAAGACAGCGCGCTGTCAAAGTCTACAAGACGAGCATCCTCGTGTTCAAAGATAGAGATAAATACGTGACAGGAGAATTTCGTTTCAGACAAGGTTACAATAAGAGCAGCAATCGAGCAATGGTGAAGGTCTGGGCAGAAAAAGAGATGCGAAATCTGAGAAGAATACATGCTGCTGGCATACCAAGTCCGGAACCGCTCTACCTGCGGCTCCATGTCTTGGCTATGGACTTTATCGGCGACTCTAAGGGAAACCCAGCACCACGTCTGAAAGATGTCGAATTCGTTGGCGAGGATCCTGAGTCCAGATGGCGATCGGTCTATATTGAATTGGTTGCGTACATGCGGGTCATGTATCAGACTTGCCGCTTGGTCCATGCGGATCTGAGCGAATACAACATTCTCTATCACAAGCACAAGCCATATATAATCGACGTCAGTCAAAGTGTTGAACACGATCATCCTCGCAGCCTAGACTTCCTCCGCATGGATATCAAGAATGTCAGCGACTTTTTCCGTCGCAAGGACATTCCTATCCTTACCGAAAGAACATTATTCGAATTCATAACAACCAGTGAATCATCCATTGATGTGGAAGCCATGCGTACAAAAATCGAGAAGCTTTTGTCCGAAAAGTCGCAAACAGCTAATGAGGTTGATGCTGAAGAAGTCGAAAACGAAGTTTTCCGCAAACAGTATATTCCACAGACTCTAGAACAAGTCTATGATGTTGAGCGTGACACCGACCAGCTCCAGGCCGGCGGTGGATCTACTCTTGTCTACAAGGATTTATTGGCGGAGAAAGTAGTCCGTACTCCTATTCCAGCATTCATGGCCGATGAAGGACCTTCGGAACAATCACCTCGCATCTCCAACTCTGAGGATGGACCATCTGCAGATGAGGAGGAAGGTGGCAGAAATGACAATGATTCAGAATCCGGCTCATTCTCTGATGATCAGAAAGCGCCCAGGGGTAAGCGTTTCCAAGATAAATCTGAGAAGAAAGCCCACAAACAAGCCGTCAAAGAAGAAAAGAGGGAGAAACGGGTTACAAAGATGCCCAAACATGTCAAGAAGAAGTTGGTAAATCAGAGTAGCAGGCATAAGCGATGATTTACGATTGTCTACTCTCAATCACATCCATGCATGGGCGCAAAAAGAGGCAAAATCATCAAAGCCAAAGGGGAAAAAGTGAAACGAAGTAATGAGATAGCACATAGAGAGCTAGGTACGTCCCCTAGAAAGCCATGGGAAAACACACATACACACCAAAATCATGAACAAAAAGTCAAAAGTCATCTTCCCCCCTGTTCCCTCTCCAGTCCTTCCCCCCCCTTCTCCCAAGCTCCTGCCCAAGAAAAGAAAAAGAAAAAGAAAAAGACCTTGTCATGAAGACAAATACCAAACTATCACTTGAAATGAGTTCCCTCTATCCTCCATATCTATCTACGTACATCGTTCATTCAACACCTAGAAAGAGGCTGAAATCCATCGGTTTGGATTGGCGATGGTTTTTTTTCTTCTACCTTGATGGAAGGAGATAAACCTTGCTTTTCTCACCATGGGATTTCTTTTCTTCTTCTTGGTGTTTGTCTACCTGGATACATATGTTTGTATGGACGTGATATGATGTGATGAGGATTGGTGGGAACGATGAAATTCAAAGAGAGCACTGAATACAAGGATTTTTCATTTTATCTTTTTCGAATCGAGATCAATGTTGTTGAGGCTAATTCGCTAAGAAACAAGACTTTCATGAATTATCTATCTGGAATACTGACTTCTTGTGGCAAAATTAGTAGCAGTATTGCCGCCGCCCGCGGCAAAATATCTTACTCTTCTCTTTGCATCTTCTACTTTATCCTTGGGTAATCCTGGGATTGTATTCTCTTCTCCCTCAACTTTCTCAATTACCCATCTTGCGGGTGGATCCGCCAGACCAGGCCAGATATCGCTAGGTAAATAATCACCTTGGTCGTGACGAAAAGCTTCTCGTTCGGCTAGATCGTCTTCATAGAGGCTTTGGAGTTGGGTTTGGGCTTCACGGACAATCGAGTTCATATGTTGATTAAAGCGTTTACGACGGTCAACCTCGACTATAAGACCAAAATAAGCGGAGATGAAATGGGTGTAAACATCTCGGAGATCGGAGAGAGAGTTAAGGGAGTCATTGATTTGCATTTCGTGGTCAGCCCAGGTGGTGCGGAACCTATTGGCTTGTGAAGTGTAGTGGGGGAGCTTGGTGGCGAGGGCTTCCAGGCGGTGAAAAGAGGTGGATATGGCACTCGAGGTGCGAAGTGTACGGTCCCGATGGGTTAAAATTTGGTCGAGTTGAAGTTCCATTTCTGAAATTCGGTCTTGAACTTCAGTGACAACGTCATCGACTTCTGAGGCATCGTTGTTGAGTACAGTTAGCATCTCGATGTGCTCTTCAGGGGATATGGAATGAGTTGGGATGTTGAGAACGTGGTTCTCCATGTCGAGACCTTCGGGCAAATCGCCAGTGATCATATTATGGGCCGCTGCACCTCCTCCTTCCGTATGACGGATAGCTGTTACACATAGATCGAAATGCTTCACTAGACTCTCTATACTAACTGCCATTTCCTTTGCATGATCTTCCATATCATGGATGATGGCGGTGAGAGGAGGGTTTTTGAGATTGAAAGACTCTACTGAATCTTCACCTTTACCGTAAGTAGAGTTGGCCAAAGCATCTTTGATGCTTGATAATTCGTTTTCAAAGGCCGTATTCTCCTCTGTTAAGACATTGATGGCATTATCGAGACCCTCAATGCCATTTCTTAGATTCTCCCGAATCTCTTCAACTGGTTTTTCATCGACAAAATCGACAAGTGTCTTAGTAACTTGCTCATGAGGGCGGAATGCTTGATCGACAACTGTGTTTCGGAGCCCATTGACGGCAGACTCCAATTGAGCATTTGCTTCATCGAGTTCTGTCACGACCAGTCTGAAGTCTGATTGTCCTTGCCATGCCAGCGAAGCCAATTGGCTCTGTACAGTCTCCAGTATCCGTATTTGAGATGTAAGACTGCGACGGAGGAATGCGGACCGTGCGGATGTCACAGCCGTCCTTTCTAGCGTTGAACGCGCTTCCGAAATTATGGTAGAGGCTCGATGGAGATGGCCCACAGCGCTCAAGGATCGTTTAGAGGCTAGTAGGTGTCCAACCAGGACATCAAGACTAGGGGTGTTGGTATGGGGGATAGGGGACGGAGAGTGAGAAACAGGTTGTAGCGAGCGGTGGAGGGAAGAGGCAGAAGAGGTGGAAGAAACAGCAGAGGATGATGCCATTGCCAGATTGAATGATGAGATTGTTTGTTTTGGCGTAATATAGACTTTGCAGGGCATCAAAACATGAGTGATCCCACCAACCGGAAGACGACGGTCTACATGTTGATCAGCTGCATCCCTGAACGATCGATCATCTCAAGGTTGTCGGTCAGGAATCTGTCGATTGCAGGATTGCTCTCCTCAAAATTGTCAGAAACAAATGCCGCGTATTGGTAATCGAAGAAGTGATGTGATTAGCAAATGTACAAATAGGAAACCCGGAAAAGCCACAGCTGCGTAGGCGTCTACCCCAGGTTTCTAGGTTTCTGGCTGCTGGGTGATGGTGGAGCCTGATTTACGGAATCTCTTCAATCGGCTTCAGGAACATCCCCCTGACGTGAAAGCCAACCTGTTTCAAGCAAGAGTACAACAACATCAAGCAGAAAGTGGATTGGTTCTGGAATCGATGGCGTGCTATGAGGTGCTCCTTGGGTGAGCAGGGTGTGGCACTAGTGTACGATTTGCGTTCCTTGAGATGTGGTCACGCCATATTGCCATCGTTTGGCGGAATAAATATTTCTGCCACTATTCACCGCCCTACTGCCACCACAGGCCGCCTCGTCACTTCGTTTTATCGCAACTGAAAGTCATCGCTGAGGAGGTGATACCACTTCTTGCAACTATTCCATCAGCACCACCCTAGTGGATCCATTCCTCTCCTAACTGAGACCTCATATCTTCTTTGCCTGTTATCTTACCATCCCTTTCAATTCGCTTGTCTAACTCAACAATACCGTCATATTCAGAGCCCAACGCAACATAGCACTCGATGACCATAATTATATAGACCTGTCCCAGCAGGTGGCTTAAAGGACGACAAGCCCACTTCGTCGCTCCAGCTCATGGTCCTCAAGGAATTCATGGCGACTAAAATGCACACATCAGCAGAATTGGATCAAGACTGGCCGGAACCAGCTGCTAAACGTCCTCGCCGCTCGGGTACATTTCTCGGGTCTCTGAACGGACCTGAAGATGCTGACGCCGCTTTGTTACGATCAGCTACTGCTGAACACGATTTTCAACATGACAGCCAATCTTTGTTCGATAAAGAAAAGGCGATAGCTCTTGCCTCAACGTCGAAGCATGCAGACTTGTCTGTTGCGCCATTTCTTGCGAGACACATCCCAACTCAGTACAACCCCTTGGGAAAACCAGATCAGCCTACACTTGGGACGAACAAGAACCCAAATACAAGATTTTGTTATCGACACAGACCAGATCTGAAATGTAGGCGACAGGCCGACGAGCCGTCTATGGACCAGTTGCAGCGAGTAAGTTCTGTATTCCCTTAGTTCAAACATTAGTGACTAATCACAAGCAGGATCTTGAAACCCTTTCACAAGAGGACCGTCAAGGCATAGCCCATGTATGGTCTCTCTTCTCCGCTGCTCCGTCGAAACACCGAAACCTCATGCTTCAAGGCATCCTTGCTCAGTGCTGTTTTCCGCAATTGTCCTATCTCTCCGGCAACATCAAAGATCTGATCAGAATTGATTTCTTATCCGCACTGCCTGCAGAAATATCGTATAAGATCCTTTGTTATTTAGATACCACCTCGCTCTGCAAGGCCGCACAGGTCTCGCGGAGATGGCGACAACTTGCGGATGATGACGTGGTCTGGCACCGAATGTGTGAACAACACATTGATCGGAAATGTACAAAGTGCGGATGGGGGTTGCCTCTTCTAGAAAGAAAGCGATTGAGGGCAACGAAGAGACAAATACAATTGAGGGCGACTGGCCGCGGCCTAAATCAATGGTCTCCAGAGATCACACCTCAGCCAGAAGAGAAGCGAGTCGCTACTAGCGATGATTCAACTCAAATCGAGGAATCTACTTCCACGAGTACAGACGCTGGCAGAGATGAAGGGGATCACCCATTGACGAGAAAAAGACCTGCGCTGCATCATACTGAGACCGATACCCTCAGGCGGACGCGTCCCTGGAAAGAAGTATACAAGGATCGATTCAAGGTCGGGACCAACTGGAAGTATGGGAGGTATAAATTGAAGGTGTTCAAGGGTCATACCAATGGAGTCATGTGTTTACAGTTCCTGGACAATATTCTAGCCACAGGCTCTTATGATGCGAAGATAAAGATATGGGATTTAGAAACTGGCAACGAAATTCGAACCCTACACGGACACGAGAAAGGCATTCGTTGCCTGCAATTTGACGACACTAAGTTGATTTCAGGAAGCTTGGACAATACCATTCGAGTTTGGAACTGGCGAACCGGCGAGTGCATCTCACAATATCATGGCCATGAGGGTGGCGTTATTGGCCTCCACTTCGATGGCAACCTGTTGGCTTCTGGATCCGTTGACCAAAAGATAAAGATATGGAATTTCCAAGATAAGACTGTCTTTTCTCTTTGTGGTCACAAGGAATGGGTCAATTCCGTCAAAATTGATTCGTTGTCGCGCACTGTATTTTCTGCATCCGACGATTGTACCGTCCGGCTATGGGATCTTGACACTCGATCAGTCATCCGAGTCTTCAAGGGCCACGTTGGACAAGTTCAACAAGTCTTGCCACTACCGAGGGAATTCGAACTCGACGAAGAAGAGCTCAATCACAATCACGAGCACTCGGACGATGACGAAAGTCCTGAGAGTTCTACAACCGAATTGCCGCCTCTGCTTCACCGAGTGCTGTCTAACTCTAGCTCTCGATCACTCGGGGAGCCAACAATCAATGGCGACTTCGATCGTCCCTCGCCTCCCAAGTATATGCTCACTGGTGCTTTAGACAACACGATTAGGCTTTGGGATACCGCCACCGGTCGTTGCATTCGTACTTTCTGGGGACATGTTGAGGGTATCTGGGCGCTAGCTGCTGATACACTCCGATTGGTCTCAGGCGCCGAAGATGGAATGGTGAAGGTTTGGGATCCAAGGACGGGAAAATGTGATATGACACTTACTGGCCATCGTGGTCCGGCAACCTGTGTGGCTTTAGGAGATTGGGGCTTGGCTAGCGGTGGTGAAGACGGTGAGATTCGTGTGTATAGCTTCAAGAGTACGTGACACGCTGGCTCAATACTTGGCATCGACTTCTTGTTATCGCATTAGCGAAAAATATATATACTTTAGCATGGTATTGGTTCGGCGCAAGGAACCGGCCGCTGTTTTTTCTTAGAACCCAATCGGTGACTCCTGGGGGTTAAGTATGTAGTTGACGTGAGTATAAGTCACATTACCGTGCCGAATCATCTGCTCGGTCATCTCGGAGTATCTACCTTGATATCTAATGCACGTACGCTTTAAATGACATCGATTCATGTTATAGTGTATCGCTTGCGCAACGGAATGCAGATCAAAGTCTTGTCTTCGGAAAAACAGTGGCATAAGTGCTTGGGTTCCGCCGACGATATCCCGGCTATAAGAAGTTCCGCGAGCCTCTCAGATATGAGGTGGTAGAGCTTTCTTTCAAATCTCTACAACGTATTCTGGGTGCCTTATCGATGACCTGAGCGGTTTGAGTGAATCCCCATGTTTCTCTGCTGGTCTTTTTCGACGTCCTTCTATGGTCTGTTGTAGTTTGTACGCATTTGTGATGATGGAAGAATACAATTCGTCATGATACCAAGAGAACTCAGAGAACTCAGAGAACTCAGAGAACTCAGAGAACGATTGAGAGATACATGGCTCGCTACACAACACGATTTACACGCAGAGAGCCTGACAGAGAGCAAGATGTGACCCGACGTTCTCAGAAAACGGCCCGAATAGCTTGACCTAGACAGCATCTCGGGACGATTGCTACTGATGGTATGTGAGCTCTAGTGCATTTACACATTCGTGGTTTTCTATATGCAGCGCAATTGAGCAGACGGTTACGAATGCAACGACAGCTGCGAAGATTTATCATTCAGCCTTCCATCGATCATGCAAACAATGGTTCAGAATAGAATGCGGTCCCGAATCCGCTCACCACTAATGGAAAGGAATGAGCGACTGATGTCTCGGGTGGAATTGTTCCAAGATAGTGGCGGCAAACGACATGAGATATAAAAGCGCGACGACGATCCTGCATTGAGCAGATCTTGGATGTGGATTGAGTCTGGACTGAGAGACTTTTCCTACCTATTCCGACTGTTGTTAACAGAGTATGCTGTGATGGCCGGAGTAAGTCTGATTGAAAACTGATGTGGCTTGGATACTCAATTTAAGTTTGCGGGTTGCCAGACTTCTCCGCGCGCGCGTGTTGATGGGAGATTCAGCCGGTCGAGATTCGAGAACAGCTGAATGGCCCGATGACGACAGGAGCTTATACATACTTTCATCAATCTTGGTCTCAATCACCGCAACTCAAAGATCGTCCGTTCCTTCATCAGCGTGGTTGCGCAGACAGCGCCAAGCCCTCCGCTTGTATTGATTTCAAGTTCTAGTCGCCTCGCTGGAAGTGGTTGTGACCCGTGAGCAGAGGTGAACTATGACCTCCGAGAAAGCAGAAAATGAGGCCTCAAACACAAAAACCGCGCGAACAATCTCTCGAAGAGCTTGTGATGCTTGCCGCTTGAGGAAGATAAAATGTGAGCCATTGGAAGAAGCGGCTTCACCGCCGCCTGGCTCGTCGACTTCAACGGCAGATAGCTCACGGAAGAGGTCTCGAGGACCAGAAACAAAGCCATGTAAAGCATGCGCCGCTGTTCCACTGGAATGCACCCACAGTATGCCGGTCAAGAGGCGAGGTCCTCCGAATCGCTTAGCACAGCAAGCCAAAGCATTGGCCGCCCAGCACCAGTCTTCCCCTCTGACTCCAGACTCGGGCGATGCCGCAAAAGCAAGCGTCGGTCATTGGTCTGATCGTCTCTCATCACATTCGGGCTCATCTGGCCATGGCACTTACCCTTTGCACCAGAATCCAGACTTCGAACCAGGTTTATATCGTCTCAGTGATAATGGAACACATCGCTCGCAAGGTTTAGGAGAACCTCGTTCTGTCCCGACGCCGGTCGCCGCTGCTCAATTTTCACTATTGAGACTTCCGACCGTGTTGGATGGTGTCTTCAATATTCAGCTCATTTGCTCGAAGAACCTGTTTGATGTAATGATGGAGGATTATATCAACATACTTCATCCAATAAATCCGCTCGTTCATGTGCCCACCTTCCGCTCAGACCTCCGCCGCCAACGTTATGATTATGATTTCAAATTCTGGGCACTGACGATCTCGGTCTGTGCCTACGTTGTTGGTGCACTACCGCGGAAGTTTCATGAGTATCACATCTATGATCCTACTTTCCGTTTCAAATCAAGGCTAGAAATGGTTGACTATTGTTTGAAGCTTCTCGAACTCGGTAAACCGAGCAATTATATGGAACGTCCAAACCAGGAAACGTGGGCGGTGTCTTTGTTTGCTAGCATCTCCGCGCTTCATGTCAATTTACAAAATCGCTCATGGGCAATGATCAGAGAGTGCTACCTGCTCTCACAACATCTTGGGGCGCACAGAATCAGCAGCTATCGTGGTTTGGATTGTGTGGAAGCTCAACTACGAAAGAAATCCTACTGGGTCACCTTATACGCCTTTGTCCACTCTCGGGTTCTGGACGAGAGATGGCCGAACGTCTCAGATCGGATGTATTGGGAACACACAGACGGAGAACAAGTAATGCCGCTGGAAGTTGACGACGAGTATATTACTCGGACGGAGGTATTGCCTCAACCACCCTTCAAAACCTCATTAGTTGTCTCTTTCAATGCTGTCACTCGCATATTTTGTTGTTTGCTGCCAGCTATAAGGGATAGATCTCTACCAACTGTTCGGTCAACAGCGCGAAACGAAGAAACTGCCGATGCTATTGGTCTATGCGACTGCGGAAGAGGAGTTCGCCCCGCTACACCAAGAGAGGTGATCCTAGCTATGTTGGACAAGATTCGATATGTCATTGATGACCTCCCGCCAGAGTTTGGCCCCTGGCACAGCAATGCTCAAGGTGGCCCTGAGATACGTGATGAAATCACGTTCGGAAACTATGAGTCGATGAGGGCGAACATTCATGCTACTCATTTGTGGGCTCAGAGTATTCTCACGGAACGTCTGATAGATTGCAACCATCGAGTCCCACAAGACGAAGAAGACAGCCGGCTAGTCTGGTCACTAAGAGAGGATCTCTGTCGCCAATTATTACAGGTGCTTTACAATATTCGGCAGTCTAACCTTGAACCTAATGGCTGCATCTTAACGATGAAAATTCGTGAAGTCGCATCAACACTATTAGAATGCCCTTTTGAAGAGCAGAGCCATGTCGCACGGCGAGCACGTTCGTACATCAGCAAATTTGTGGATCTTCTTGCTCGTTTGGACAGTAACCCAGAGCCTGCAATGGAACTTTCACTGTGGAATAATCTTGACTCGCAGCCGCGCACATTCCCAACCCATTTCGTAACCTGACATACTCAATTCTTGCTGAACGGTTTTGACCGCGCAATCTCAGGTTACAATGGCGGCCGACGCTCAAGATGCTACGAACCGCTTTGGACTTGCGGGTAGATAAGCAATCCCCCGGTTCTACGCACAAGTGCTGCGCTGAACTCCGCTGTGAAGCAAGGTATTTGAACATGCGCAGTAGGAAGTGTGTGGTATATGCTGCCTGTCTTGAACTATCTGCATTACACAAAAGAAAAATCTAGGTCAACAAATTTCTGGCAGCATGGGTTCCTTTGCAAACGGAAGCATCGCCATATTCTCAATGGCGAGCTATAGATGAGCCTCGCTCCATTCGCGTTGGGATTATTGGCTGTGGTGTTTCTGGAATTGGTATCTATATTCGACTACGACAATACGTTCCAGATGCGACAATCACCATATTCGAAAAGAATCCATCTGTCGGAGGGACCTGGTACGAAAATAAGTATCCGGGTGTGGCTTGTGACATACCCAGTCACACGTACCAGTACACGTATGAACCGAACACTCAGTGGTCGAAGTTTTTCTCTCCAGGCCAAGAGATTTTGGAATACGTGAAGGGGGTCTCGCACAAGTATCAAGTCAACGATGCCGTAAAACTTGATTCTAGAGTCCTCGGAGCAGTCTGGAATAACGATCGGGGAATGTGGCAAGTCCGAGTTCAACATGGAGGTGCAGACTCCCCCGAAAGCGAGAGCTACGATTTTGAAGTTCTGATAAGTGCTGTTGGAATTTTGAATAATTGGCGTTGGCCTGATATCAAGGGTCTCCATGACTTCAAAGGACACTTGCTGCATAGTGCCAATTGGGATAGCAGCTGGTAAGATCCACGAAATTGTTCAGTTGATAAAGGGACTCAGTGCTATTAGGGACTGGTCTAACAAGAACGTTGCCCTTATCGGAGCGGGCTCTTCTGCTATCCAAATGTTGCCTCATCTACAGCGTTTAGCGAAGAATGTCTACAACTTCGCTCGGACGGGAACGTATATCAGCCAGCCTTTCGGCGGATCGACAACAATGGCTGCCATTGCCACCGAACCTGACTCCGGAAATCACAAATACACCTTGAAAGAACTTGCACAGTTTCGAGATGATCCAGAATACTATTGGAAATATCGGAAGGAAATCGAGGCATCTATCAATGCCGATTACCCTTGTCTCTTTCCAGGTACTCCAGATCAAATCAGTAGTACGGCACGTATCAAAGCCAATATGCAGCAGAAGCTGGCCGGGAAACCGGAAATCCTTGCAGGCCTTCAGTCTGACTTTTTGCCTGGATGTCGGAGATTAACTCCTGGTCCAGGGTATCTGGAGGCTCTGGTTCAGGATAACGTACATTTTACAACAGAGCCAATAGTCCAAGTTACACAGGAAGTAAGTAGACATCTCGAATGATCATTCTCAAATGCTGACGACACTCTCCTAACTAGTCTATCATCACTGCCAGTGGTCAAGTGCATAAAGTGGATGCAATAGCTTGTGCTACTGGCTTCAATTCCAGTTTCATGCCTAGATTCCCTATCATAGGGAGAAACGGCTCCAATCTGGCGGAACGCTGGGAGAATGATGGCGGGGCGTCAGCATACTTGTCACATTCCATACCGGGATTTCCCAATTATTTCATGGTTGGGGGACCTAACAGTTTGACCGGCGGCGGCTCATCCCTCATTCAATTAGAGGCAATAATCACGTACGCGGTGAAAGCTACGCAAAAAATTTCCCGAGAAAAAATCCAAAGCATGGAGGTCAAGGAATCTGCGTTGCTGGGATGGATCAGGTTCATGGAGAACCACTGGCCCAAAACCGTGCATGTGGGCAATTGTTCATCCTGGTACAAGGTGAACGGTAAGATCTCAGGGCTTTGGCCTGGCAGCAGTAATCATGTTATGAAAACACTGGAGAATCCACGTTGGGAGGACTATGAATACACTCGACAAGATGGGGAGGAAGACTTTGATTGGCTAGGAGAAGGATGGACAATCGCGGACAAGACGAGAGCAAATCTGGGTGGCTATCTGGATCATGTTGATTTTCCCCCGATACCAGCGTAGGCGCGCGTCGTGATTTCTTGGTACAGTGCTGTACTTGATTATAGACATAGACCAGGCAAGGTGCGGCTGGACATCCATTGGCAATTTCAACGATCTAGAGTACAGTATCTGAATTGCAATGATTCATATCCAATCCTTAAAAGGGATTTTACTGTACGAGTGCGAAGAGGAGCCTGTGTCTTGGCATTTGTTTGGTGATGCGGAGTCCCTCGTCAATTTCCGCGCGACTGGGGGCGCGTATTTTGTTAGTCTCGAATACTGTAAATCGGACGGTCATATGCTCGGACCAAGTTTATAACCTAGGGGTGCAAACAAACAGCAACCACAGATACAGGGCAAATAATCAAAGAATTCTCCATATGACAATATCTAGAATCACAGACCGTCGGCTGAGACCAAGGACAATTATGAACCCATCTCATGGGTATAACGAGACCTACAATCGATAACTGTTCCCGCCGTGGTGTCCTAACTGACCTTCCGTGGCAATGACTGACTTTCGACCGGGAGACATTGTCGCAATTCCTAACAGCAAAACACCTGGCGTCGTGCGCTATGCAGGAACCACGGCATTCGCCGATGGGGTCTGGGTGGGAATCGAGTTGGAATCACCAGATGGGAAAAACGACGGCTCGGTTAGAGGTCAACGATACTTCGCTTGTAGACCTATGCATGGGATGTTCGTGAAGCCACATACTGTCACGTTGATTGAGAGGACAAGTGCTGGAGCGAATGGAAAGACAAGTGTTAATGGGGCGCCGAAGAAACCCAGGACTTCGACCGTTGCTCCGACAGATGCGACGAAGAGGAGGCAAACCGTCGCACCAAGTCCAAGTACAGGCTCAAGGTTGTCTATGCGTGTAAGTCTTCCTGAAGTGGATGGGCGACCCGGGGTTAACAGGTTAGTCTCCTACGAAGTCGCCAACAAAGGCTCTCCCAGCCTCAACACCGTCTACTCGTCCTGCACCTCGCACAAGCGTCGCCCCTGGTACGCGACCAACATCGGGGATTGTTGCGAGGACGCGAGCCAGTGTCAGTGGTGTCCGACAGTCTATGGGACCCCCTTCAGCCCAAGTTGACGTAGCACAACCACCGCTACGAAGAACTTCAATGGCTCCCTCGAAAGCGATAGCATCATCAGCTAGAACAAGTTCGACACCTAGGTCATCAGGTGGGCGAAGCTCTCAAGAAGTGACCGATCTATCTGGAGCTACGAGCAACAATAGTGATGATGAGATACTGTCACCATCGCCAATCGAGGCGGCCGGATTACACGCCGAGGAGCATGAAACCTCACGCGTTCAATCTCCAAAGGCCCACTCGAAGATTCAGAATACACCTAATACGAGACCGACGAGGGCGGATGCTGTAAAACCATCCTCGAACACTATTTCGCCGCGACCTAAAGCGCCGGCATCCTCACTCTCTGCGACTTCATCTGCGGCTGCAAAAAAGATCGAGCAGCTCGAGGCCCAGGTCAGGATAATGGAGAGAAAGCGTATGGAGGACCGTGAAAAGCTGAAAAGTCTACCCCAACTTCAGGAAGAGAAGCGTAGACTGGAAGACATACTGCAGAAGCTGCAGAAAAAATATCAACCTCAGCAGCAGGAACTCGATGAATTGCGGAAGCAACTAGCAAATGTGGAGAGCCTAGTCGATGGGGTCGAGCGAATGGAGGCTGAAAAGGACTCTGAGATCGAGATGGCAAATTTAGATCGTGAAATGGCAGAAGAAATGGCGGAGTCGTTCAAGTCTGAACTGGAAGCTTTACGAGCGAAGACTCAAGATTTGGAACTAGAGATTGAAGTACTTCGCGAAGAGAATGACCTTTTCAATGAAGAGACCCCAGCAGCTGACAGATCAAGCCAGAGCTGGATACACATGGAAAAGGAAAAGACGAGGCTGAAGGAAGCACTGATCAGACTCCGAGAATTAAGCCAGGATAAGGAAGAAGAGCTTAAAGATCAAATTGGTGAACTTGAAGCTGATTTGAAAGATTTTGAAGCGGTCAGGAATCAATACGAAGCTGTCCAAGAACGGCTGCGGAAATCTGAGGAGACAATTGGGGAGTTACGAGAGCAGCTGGATGCCGCTGATGCCCAAGAAGAGGTTATAGAGAATTTGACCGAGACAAATGCGCGGCTGCAGACGGAAATGGGCGATTTACGTGGACTAATACAAGACCTAGAGGATATTCAAGCCGTCAACGATGAACTTGAAGCGGATCACCAAGCTACCCAGAAAGAATTGCAAGCCGAGTTGGATTACAGGGAAAGCCTCATCATGGACCATAGGCGGGAGTTTGCGACTCAGATGCGACATATTGAGGAGTTGGAATTCATGGTCGGGAAATATAAAGACACTATGGCCGCAGTTCAGAAGGACTTCGATGATATGCGTGAAACGCGGCAGATTACAGAAACTGAAGCAGCTGACTTCAACGAACGATCTCGCACAGTTATGGATCTGCAACTGAAGCTGCAGACCTCTGAGAGCAAAGCACAGATGAAAAAGATTGATATGGAGCTGCAGAAGCTGAAGGCAGAGGAGACACAGCAACACTTAACGATTCTGCAGAACTTTATAGTAGAGTCCTTCGAAAAAGACAGAAAGCCAGTCGAGGCGTTGTTAAGGTTCAGAAGAATAGCCTTCAAAGCTTTGATCATGAAGTCTGTTTTGCGTGATCAAGGTGGCACCAAAGAAAACCGAGACTCTACAAACGACCTACTAAGATTCGAGATTCAAGAAAAACTTGAGTGGATTAACGCAACGTCCACGCGTTTCATCACTTTTGGATCGCATTGTACTGTTCAAGAGTTCAGCACGCTAGGCCAGGCTTACTATGAGGTCGAGGCGCTTGAACGAGCTCTGAATGTTTGGATCGAATCCTTGCGCACGAATGAACTTGACGTTCGCTATTGCGCTACAGAACTCAACAAGTTCAAGGCTATCATGCTTGACTTAGGCGAGAAATTGATACCGTCAACACTGGCTACAGAGGCGGATGCACTGCATTGTCAGACCCTTATGGTTGAGAGCTATCTTGAGACTGTAGTAACGGTGCTTCCAGTGGTGAAGGACATTGTCTTAGCAGTTGCTTCGGTCGAGGATGATGTTGAAGCCAACGCCCAATCCAGTTCTTTCACTCGTAAACTCCAAGATCTCGAGTTCCAGACGCGGTCTACCAAGGTTGTTGCAGGCAAGGTAGCTAAAGCCTTGGAAGAGATGATACAAAGATCTGACTCTTTCAATGGCGCCTCCAGCGAGATGTTTGAGCCCGCAGAAACTCTTGCTCAGGAGCTTTCCTTGGCTGTCAGGCGGATCATGGGTGCTGTCCAAACAGTTGCACTCGATGACAGCCGTGAAATAAATATATCTCATTCGGAGCTACACACTATCATGACTGATGCCGTGCGAGGTATACTGAAGAGCAGCCATCACCAAACCGATGTTTTTACTGCAATGACGGCCGTCATTGAAGACCTCCACACTAGGCTACTTGAGCTGAACAATGCGGCTACTGATATCACTCGGGCGACGGAATTCGAACGTGGGCCGTCTCCGTGGACCACACGCGCTAAGGAGTTGAAAGCCAGTAGGGAATTGTCGGCAGAAACGGAGGAAACTCTCCGGCGATTGCAATCTGACATTCAATCGAAATCAGAGATACTTGCCGCAAAGGATCGGCAGCTCGAAGAACAGCATATAAGAATCGAGCTTCTTGAATCTCGTACGAAGGAGGTCAAATCACAGGCTGCGATTGTCAGAAATCTGGAATCAGAGCTCGAAAAAGCCCGCAACGCAACCCATAAAGCGCAAAAAGAGTATTCTGACATGGCTATAGAGCATGAAAGGTTGCAAGGCGAACGAGACGCAGATCGCTCTCAGCTGGAGACATTGCGTCGAGCTCAACTTGCAGACGGTGGAGATTCTGTCCTTCCGATGGTCGACAAATCTGCAGCGTTGGCCATGGAACAACAGTTGTCTGCCGTGAAACTAGAAATTGACAGTTTACAAGCAGCAGTCCGATACCTCAAAGAAGAGAACCACCGACTCCAACTACCGCTGGGCCAATTCGACCTCACAATGAGTAATCATGCTTGGTTAACATCTCCTCTACCAACATCCAGGCGCTCGAAGTCAGCCTTATCAACCACCAACCCCGACTCCCCTAGCACTACAGCATCATCAATAGCCCAAGAATCCAAAGAACTTTTCAACCAACTTTTAGAAGCAGCAGATCATTTCCCACCCGTTGATCTCCGTAAATCAATGCCCATAACCAGCCTCCCCCAACATCCCAAGGAGACGCAACAACTTCCACAGGACCAATCCCAAAACCCCTTACCTCAAAAGTCCACTTGGCGACCCATCAAATCTACTCCTCGCTATCAAGTCCTCAAACAACGCGAAGAACTTGAACGCTGGGACGAACTAGTTCGCGACCTGGTATCGAAACAAAAATATGGGTTTTCCATCAAAAAGCGAAGATGGTACAATGCCAGAGAGGGAGAAGGAGACTATACTCTTAGTTCTGACGCTGCTGATACCGCTACTGGATTGAAGAAGGAATTCAACGGAGTCCTCGAGATTGTTAGTCACTGAAACAGGGGGGCAGGACAGGGCTGGACAAGACCGTCTGTATCTTCCTCTCCTTTGTTCTAATAGTGCATGGACGATGAGTAGAAAGAGAAAAAAAGATCACCTCGTTCACTCACTCCATATAATAAAGTTGGGGAGAAATTCACAACACGATTTCCTCTCTCTCTCTCTTTCTTTCTTTCTCCTCTGTTTCCTCTTATAATCTTTTTGATGTAACTTAAATGATAACTATAACTAACTACGTTAACTATATTATGTATATCCGCGTGTTAAATACCCCTCTACCAATCTACTTTAGTAAATTCAAGTTTCTTTTCTTGTCACTTTTATTATATTCTTAAAGCTTCTTACTATATACATATTAGGTGGAGAGAGAGAGAGAGAGAGAGAGAGAATATATCTTATTTCTTTCTTTGTAGACAAATCGAGTATTTTTGATCCCCAGAAACCTGATTCAAGTTGTTGTTTCCAGATATTTTGTTTTTCCCGACTACTACAGTTATATTTCGTCAAGTTTCTGATCTAATCTAATTGAATCGAATCGAATCGAATCGAATCGAGGACTCTTGTCATATCAATCAATTGACCAATCAATCAATCGGAATATGATTTCAATCCATTGCATATTTCGAGTCGATTCATTTCTTTAACCCTTCTCCAATTTCTTTCAATTCATCCATTCCCGGACTATCCGCCCAGTTCTCTTTTCCTTTACTCGTTACACTTCGAACCGCGGATCTGGCTTTGAATTTCCAGTCTTTTGCTACTGGGGGTCCTGTTGCTTCCTCGATCGTTTGGGTTTCTCCGGCTTCCTTGTCGTTGATTGTAGCGGTCATAGAGCCCAGTCCTTCTTTGGGTAGGGGGCCGAGTTCTTCGTATGCTTGAACAAGTCTTTTAGTTCCGGTGATAACT
Organism: Phaeomoniella chlamydospora; assembly: GCA_001006345.1. Lineage (NCBI taxonomy): Eukaryota > Fungi > Ascomycota > Eurotiomycetes > Phaeomoniellales > Phaeomoniellaceae > Phaeomoniella > Phaeomoniella chlamydospora. The sequence continues at coordinate 144,946 of LCWF01000185.1, read as the reverse complement.
TCGTTGAAATCGGTTTCAGTTGCGAAGGCGTTAGGTCTGTTGAGGATGATTCTCCAGGCTTTTTCTTCGGTATCGAGAGCGGACGATGGACGATTGCGCCAGCGATGGACTTGAGATAGTAGATACCAGAGTTCTGGAGTGGTTGTTATCAGGGGTGTGATGTGTTTGTCTAGAAGGGTGAGGAGGAGGGATTGTACTGTTACTCGTGAGGGGATATTTTCGCCACTGGAAGAGGATGTTGATGAAGACGATGGATGGAAAGGTTGAGATGTTACATGCTTGATTATATGAGTGAGTATTGAGATGTCAATGTTCGCTTCGGAGGGGCGAAGGGTTAGGAGCTTTATGTATGCTTGTATAAAACGGGACCATGGAGTTAAGGAAGGAGGAAGGGTAGCGAGAACAGTCAGATAATTGTCCCACAGGCGAACATCGGTGGACTTGAGTGTTAGAGCACGTTCGAGAGCTAGGCGAGCAGAAAGGCGGTTATGATATTGCTTTGCGGCCTGGTCTGAGGCATCTTGTGTTTGTAATTCCTCCTCTTCATCGGAAGCAGGCGGAGTCGACGTGATTATTGTTGTCGGGATTGCTGACGTTGGCATCCGCAGTAAAGCTACTGCAAGATTCGACCAGCCTTCCGCATCGGAGTCGTCGAGTCGGACCATTTGTGTAAAGCTTTCTGCTGCGCCTGGATAGTCTTCTAGGTGGAGTTGAACGCATCCTAATGAGAACCAAGTTGACGCATTTGTTCGATTTGCTTGCAAAGACTTTTTATACGCTTCTATGGCGAGCTCGTAGGATTTCTCTTTCGAGTATAGCCGTGCCAAAGACCTTTGGGCCCGGGCATAATGGCCTTTAGAAACCTCCCAGGCTCGAGTATAATGCTGGATTGCATGTTCGGATTCTAGGTCACCGAGAATGCAGAAAAGACGTGGGGCATCGGTGGGAAGGGTAGGCAGTTCGGGCCCTGTGAAGTCTTCTTCGCCTATGCCTTCGAAGAGTTGTTTACGGACCACATCAATTGCCTTCTTTTCTTGGTCTGTCGCGGCAAGACACAGAGCGACTTCAGGCCACATCTGTAATCTTTCATATATTTCTAAAGCACTCCTAAGACCTCCTAGACTGATCCATCTTGACGCTAGTTCAGCCTCTAATGTCCAACGGAACGGAGTAGAAAGAGAAAATATGTATTTCAACCGTTCTTCCGCGGGTGCAGATTCTTCTGTCTTTGGTTTGGGTAAGAAGGTTGTGGGAGCTTCTGATGATCCTGTTCCAGATGCGGTGGTGTCAGCGGTGACTTGGTCGACCAGGGCTTGAAGTTGTATGAGTCCTCTTTCAGTGGTCCGGGAATTAAAGCCCTCGATTCTGCTGCGAACGAGAAGAGCTTGAGTATAAATTTGCCAATTGGAACTCCCCCCTTCGAGCACTCGCAAAGCATAGGGCAAGGTCTCTTCCCGTGTTAGCCCGTCCGCAGGCGAAGTATTAGTAATACTGGAAGCAATGGATAGGAGAATGACCGAGTCCTGTGGGGATAATAGTGGCTGATTTTCAGGGTCCAGAGATGATAAGGTTAGGGGAAGGGAAGATGACTCCATGATGCTGGGAAAATTTTCTGTCTTATTTGCCTTTTGGAAAGAAATAGATTCTAATAGAGTGTCGTCGTTTAAGGCAATGTTCTCCGGTTTTGGTTGAGATTTGGCCGACTCTTCTATTTCTCCTGTTTCTGAAACAACATTCGGGACATCTTCGTTAGCTTCAGAATCTGCGCTACGAGCAAGAACGACGAGTTGGCTTAGGTCATACTGCTGGAACTTCGTTCTCTTCCCAAGTAATCCAGTCAGTGCAAAATCAAAGCCGCGTAACCTTGCGGCCGATGCAAGATCCTTTCGCGCCTCTCCATCAAGTCCATAGTAAGTATGTATAGCGGCCCTGTCGGTAAGAAACTCTGCCTTGAGGTTGGTGGATATATCAGAAGAGAAGAGTGTGGATTCCACTACCTTCAGGTCTGCAAATATCAATCGTTTCAGGGTGTCACTCTCTTCAAATAGCAGTTTCTGGTGAATGAAATTTGTTCTGGCTCGCTGTTTCTTTCCATCCACTGTGTTGGCGATCGTGTCATGGTTATGCAAGCATTTCGCAAACCAGAACAACTCGATGTTAGGTGTCAGCTCATAGACGGCTTCGCCATCAATGCTGAGACTTTCCAGTAGGTGTTTTCTCAACTCGGAGACCGTGGGCTCAGATATTTTATATGGTGATGGTAAAATAACTTCTGCAGAATCGAAGGAAAGCGGGGGCCCTGTGATGTTGGACTGCAAGAAAGCGTTTAAAGCAGCATTGCCAATATCCGTGAGGGGAGTAACATTTTCCGGATTGCGTAAAAGAAATTCTATTCGAGATATTACACCAGGGATGAATGGTGGACTATCTTCATCCAGAGATATATGATGACCGAGTACCTTCTGTGCGAGAGGCAGCCGTAACGTCCTCTCAATGTCCGTGACCATGGTGTCCAAATGTTGCCTTCCCCAGTGTCGGCAAATCTAAGGGACCAGGCTGTCAACGTGACATTTTTGAGTCCAGGTCTCTTCAAAGAGTGCTGAGACAACTCCGAATTAGCTCTTCGTCAAACCTGACTCCAGCCGTCTGGCACTATCGCCTGCATCAGTCCTGAAATTTTTGGAAATACATGGTGGGTCCCAGTCCAGAGTAGTAGGGAAAAAGTTTGGTGCCACATAATGGAACGCCACAGTGACGTTCTGCTGCGCCACATGGACTCTTCATGTGCTACTCTTCGGGATGTTGACGAGGTCAACTGAACACCTAGTCTACATTATGATTACCACCTCTTCATATACGAACCTCAAGCACTCACAGCAAGCGACATATATCCTTGAATCCATTTCATACATAATCAGAGACCAAAGTCAGCGTAAATATACACGACTGTCCCGATGGGTTCCAACCTGCCCTGTAAGTTTTCCCACTAGTAAATTCATCACTTGCGAGGAATACTAACAGCGATTTATAGATGCAGCTGACGCTGAGAGGTTGGCTACAAGACCTCGAATAATTCGCTTATGAGTTCTAATATAATCTAGTCCGTTGAAGCCCGCCGAGCTTCAGGTTCTCCGTGCTCAGTACGAGAAGGAAGGTGATTACGTCGGAGTACAGACAAAATTCAATTACGCATGGGTATGCTTCTATGTTGAACGGTTAACGATGCAAGAGTGCTGATGACACCGATCTCCAGGGTCTGATCAAATCCAATGTCCGAGCTGAACAACAAGAGGGTGTTCGTCTTCTTACAGACATCTTCCGCAGCGCGCCCGAGAGGCGAAGAGAATGCCTTTACTACTTGGCGCTTGGGAATTTTAAGCTGGGAAACTATGCGGAGGCAAGAAGATACAATGAGCTGCTTTTAGAAATCGAGCCGGGAAACATGCAGGCTGCTAGCTTGCGAAGTTTGATTGACGATAAGGTCGCCAAAGAGGGTCTCATGGGAGTTGCCATTGTGGGTGGTGTTGCTGTTGCAGCAGGTATTGTCGGCGGTTTGCTTATGAAAGGTTCACGAAGAAGATGATCAATGGCCGTGGCTCTGCTGGTATCTGTACAGCATAATTATGGCGTTCAAAGCGATTTCTTCAAAGCAATGCATCCGCATAGGCAGTTTCATGCCAGTCCTTCATCCATTTTTGTCATTTCTCATATGCTACATATCTGGCCTAGCCAGAATGGTTCTCGAGTATCAGGCTCCTTGCATCAGATGCCATATTGAATCGTGGACCGTCGGCCCTTATTCTTGAGCCTTCGCTTTGTAGACGAACATGTACAATTCAAGTGTCTTGATACTCCCATTTACGACAATCTCGGGCAATCAAAACCGGATATTTATTTTGGGAATCCAGTGCATTCACCGTTTCCTATCCATCCGGTACCAGCCTTGATAGATCTCACGGATCAGCGTACAGACCATGCTGGATGAGAGTGTAGATCGAGGGTGTTTCTCAGATTGTTGTGAGTACGGTATGGTACAGGTACTGTACCTGTGGTATGAACTGCATTTGCGGGGCACTTCGGTGATACAGGTCACCCAAATACACGCGGGTATACATAGAGTACCTAGAGTGTGCGTGTTTGATCGCCGACCCGCATGCGTCATCTGAACCTGATCACTTAATTAATTACCTGTACAGTCACCTTTGGCTTTATAGTTACCAGTAACTTTGAAGTGAAGCTGATTGTCTTTGCGAATCTTGCGATTACATTTAGGTACAGTGAATCATCCTGCCTAATCGTATACACCAATAGCCTTTTCTCATACTTCTTTCGTCCGGGCACCTATTCACACTGCTGACCTTTTCTTTGCCTGCTGTCTTCCTCTTACCTATTCTTCCACACCTTAAGACGACGGAATTGCTCATCTTTGCGACAAAGCGATACCTGAGAGCTGCGCCACTCGACTAGGGCTGAACCTGATCATCACTATCGGCATCGGGGGTCCCTATTTCGAATGGCTTCATGAGAACGCTGATCCCCACCATTGTGTGATCTTGTTCATACCACCTTGTCTTTCCACTCCCAAGCGCGGGCATGGCAGATTCCGCCCGCATCCAAGGAGAACGGGTCTTGTGTCATGAATGTCATAATCAGTGGGATAGAAATCATGGTGGCTTACAATGTCCTCGCTGTCGCTCCGAATTTGTGGAAATTGTTAGCATCACCTTTCCTCTGGCATAGCGCTCTGGCTAACCCTTCTTCAAGCTAGAAAACAACCAACCGCCTGATACTTCGAGATCGAACCAGCCAAGTCCAATAACATCACTCAATCACCCTTTGCATGGCCTTCATGACCATAATCCGTGGGATGCCCCGGATAATTTCCCCGATCCCGACGAGGCAGACATCAACACTGTCCGTTTCAACACTCGCTTAGGAAATGGTACCATATCGTTCACAACTATCTCCAGTAGAGGGCCAGGTCGTGGTGCGCGAGGGGACGATCCAGTTACCGCAGATGTGGGTAGAGACTTCGCAACAATGGTAGAGAATATCTTAGGCGCTGGAAACCTAGATAGGTCCAGAAGGAGAGGCGATCCGTTTCCCCCACTCTTCTTTGGCCCAGGGCCATCAAATCGAAGAGCTGGCTCAAATTTAGATGAACCAACAATGCCAGCAGCCCCCTTCGCACCGTGAGTGGAATCAGATTCGCATAGTCTTACGCATACTAAGATATTGCAGGATGTTCAGCGCATTGTTCAGCACGATGAACAATCTCCAGCCTGTTAACCAAACTCGCAGCCAAGATGGAACGCGCCCAATGCCAGCACATCCATTGATGTTGCTTCACCAGTTATTGAACCCACAGAATGCGGCACACGGTGATGCAGTGTTCTCACAAGAAGCCTTGGACCGGGTAATATCTCAACTGATGGAGCAGAATGCTGGAAGCAACGCACCTGGCCCAGCATCCGAAGAGGCTATCCAGTCGCTACCTAGGCGTCCCGTTGACGAAAGTATGCTTGGAAGTGATGGTAAAGCGGAGTGTTCCATATGCATGGAGAGTGTCGGGATTGGGGAAGAAGTCACATTTTTGCCATGTAACCATTGGTTTCACGGCCAATGCGTGACAGCTTGGCTGAAAGAACATGACACTTGTCCTCACTGCCGGAGAGGCATCACCAAATCATCAGACCCGCCTCAAGGGAATCAACCTGACTTAGGAGGATCTGGGGATCCAGGACACTCAGGGTTATCAGGGCAAGACTATCCACGTTCTACCCCTACATGGAGCCATGCGCCTGGCAGTGATCCAAGATTCCCTGGTTCCTTTCCCAACAGTTCTGATCGAACTCGCGGAGGAGATGTATACTACGATAGGTCGCCTAGACCATATATCTCTCGACGACAATCGAGAGCCGGGAGCAGGCGTAATAGTGGGCAATCAGGGGGTGGAGTTGGTAGCTGGCTCCGGAGTCATAACCCATTCAGTTCAAGCAGCTCTTGAGTTCATCTGCTAGATTGGCCGATATCCTGGAATGAATTTTGTTTCGTTGGAAAGGAATTTTGGGGCATGTTATGAGGCTCAACTGGTCCCTACAACCGCATAGCTTCGGCGTTAAGTTTGAGGGTGGACCACATCGCGACCATGAAAGGTACCTACTCATGATCGGATCAGTGAGATCGCCAGGTAGCGTCACTCTCAGATAGCTTCTATAATTCTAAAGTAACAAAGGACGCCACATGCCTGAGTCACCTTTCTACTTGTATTTCGGATCTCATGTTTCGCCTGTTGTTTCGACTCTGGAATGAACTGTGACAGCCTTGTCATGTGACTAAGCCTAAGGCGGCAAGGTTAGTTAGTGTGCATTGCTCCGCCTCCGGACCTGCCGTACGCCCAGCCTCATGATCTTATCCGACCCCACCACCAGCATATGGATACTGTATTTAAGATAAAGAATGGGAACGTTCAGTTCTCACGCTCAAGGCTGAGAACCGACGAAAGCTCACGATAGATGATCGTGCTGTGGCGTGTCGCATGGATAGATCTATTGCTGATGTGCTTTGGGCCAAGAACGTAGGATCAAGATTCCACCGAGACCAACCGCTTCCGGCTTACGGATTGAAACAAAGACAGCAGAAGAGCAATCGCCCCTACGAATAGACACAGAGGACCCAATCTGATGCCGGTATGGAAAGATTTGCGAGATCGTCTTCTCAATTTCTGTTTGCCTGTCAGAGAGCGACAGCACGATCATCGCCAAGACCTTGAAACTATTGATGTCAACATGGATAAAACTACCCGCCCGAAAGGGACGCCGAAGCCCGAATGGATCGAAACATTCGCAGAGCTAAGCGACGAAGAAGCGATCATGGAATTCTCTAAGCAGTTCGAAGATGAATTGGAATTATTGAAGACCGCCGAAAGCACCATCGAAAGGAATGACCAGCCTACGATTGGTGCTGATTCCGATGGCCTTACGCCCTCGAAACGTATATTCGGTGAAGATTATCCTGAAGTGAACAGAACTTGTGTCAGCATGCTCTGTCTCAAATGGCTGATGACACGCAATTACGATGCCTTCACAGCTAACCAGCCACAACCGGTGAAAATGTCTAGGGAATCTTTCGACGTTTTGTGCAATCTTGCGTCGGAGCCAACAAGGGTTGGCACAGGGAGTCGTGCAAAGGTCGATAGACAAGCTTTTACTGCCCTTCTAGTGGCTGTTGTGGTGGGTGATATCGGCAAAGACAAAAACTTCGAGCAGAGCGTGCTTGCAAAAGTCCAACAAAGAAATCTGGACGCTCTAGCCCATCCTTTGAACCATGACGAAATATTGTACCTGGCAGCACAGCAAGGTTTGATTCCATCGATGAAACGATTATTACGTCCTGAATACCAGGATATTGTCCTGCTGGGTCTAAGAGCTGGGTCGCTCGTCAACGTGTCACAATTAGCACAGGCCGAAAATGTGCCAGGAAGCCTTCGGCCCATCGAAGTTCTGAAAGGTAGGCAGCAAGCCTTTCTGCTGAAATATCTTGAGGTAATCCTCGATGTTTCCGGCGCCGGTGGCCATATCGACTCAAGGTCAGCTCTTCGTATGATAGAGCCAGTCTTTCAGGCATATGCAACCTGTCGCTATGCTCTGGAGGACATTATTGCAGGGAGAAAAAATCTCCGTCAAGCTTATGATCAAGTCCTTCAGCAACGAGGAAAGCTACTCGATGCAAAAGGATTCAAAAGACTAAGCGCCACCATTCCAAGCGAACGAGCACTCCTACGCCTCATGTGTATGGGTAGAGTAGACAACCCGCAGAACGCGGGATTAATGGCGACTGCGTTTGATGGTATGCGCAACACGTCTCGGCAAAAACTTATCGACGGACTCAGCGTTGATGGTATCGAAGACGGGGAAGCTATTCTCCTCTACTATATACCAGGTGTTTTTGCGGAGACTTTCAAGATCATGAGAGAAAGTTCAAACCCGAGGAAGATAGAAGCTCTTAGAAGTGTCATGCGCTTCATGGTTAAAGTTTATGGCGGTTCGAAACCACAGCCAGGGCAACCGGGAAAAATCACAGAACGTAATGTTGGCCTTGCGGCAAAAGACATAATTGCAACAGATGAGTTCAAGCACGACCCGTCGATTCTAGACGGATACGATCTCGTTGGTTCATGAAATGTTGCGACTGCAAATTGGAAACCCTAGAGCGATCTAGATTCGGCCTACGAAGGGTAGAACTAGTCCAGGCGCATCCAGGTGCCGCAATATCCGTGGCAGTCTCGGAGCGTAGCATGCCTGAAGTCGCTTGTGTAAGCCACGAGCATGATGCCGTAGCCATACATCAGTGAACAAGCTGTGCTGGCGCAAAACTATGCCATTACGTGATGGCAAAGGCTCTGGTTCTTGTGAGGAGTAGCCAGGGTCAATGTCTTCATTGTATGTGGTCATCCGAACGCATACCGCTCTGAAATCTAGGACAGCCTAGAGATGGCATCCACGCTTCTTGGATGCCATCACAATAGCACCGCTTCGTTGTTCCTAGAGCCGAAAGAATTTCCGCTAAACTGTGGCGAAATGGCTACTGGCATTCAATTTACAATGTCATGCTCCAGCATACTCTCTACCTCAAATCTTTGTCCACTGGTCAGAAGATATGCGACAATTTCATTGATCCACGCAATACACCACTCTTTGAACGTTGAAATCCACTGAAAGAATTGAATGGCCGCTTTCACGTAGTCAATAGGGGATGGGTTTCGGGAATGGCAACGATTGTCTCAGTTCGAAAGGCCCTTGAGTCTACATCATGAACACTATATCTCAGCGCTGGTTTTACTCTCTATATTCGGATTGCTGGGAGAACCTTCATGGCACGAGGATTGGATTAACGACTAGTTTTATCCTTATGGGAACTGGTAATCCAAGTTTTGGCCGTGATGCGGTTGCACTCATTGATTGTCATTAGCAGTCCTTACGCACTAGGACGTATAGTGTTTTCGACGGACGGAAAGTATCAAGTACCTAGGTGTACCCTTAAAAGGGACCGTTCTCGAGATAAGGCAAGGAGATATGTCCAGACTCCGGCTAACATGTTCCTGTAGTTCTTGCGGTATTACCGTGCATACCGAGATCTTACTATGACGCCATGGCCCATTTCCTTCATTCAAGCTAGAACGATTGCTCTACTCCCTGTAATAGAAGGGATGCAGCGACAACAACAAGCAGAGCCCATAACTAAGCCTCCTCCATCGTTACCTATAAGTAGAGCTGGTGCAACGATATCCGAGGGGTTAAAAATAACATACTATGCTCCATGGCTGCCCAAAACAAAGCCAACTTAAGATGACCCTTCATCAGGCCTCATCCATATACAACCTGTAGCTCAGACTTACATAAATCTAGAGAGCAACCACCAGAGTCGATCAAGCATCACCACAAAGACAGCTGCCTCGTTAGCTCTAAAGAGACCCCGCCTTTTAGATTGTCCTCTTCACTCCACTCTTGAATTCTTGAATCTCACATCCCCGGGATCAGGAACACGCTATAGGTCATATGCTCTGAAAAAGGTCCATCAACTGTAGCCAGTATACAGTTTAACCGGAGATTAGCTGAATAGATAGGCTCGGCACGCCGCAGCAGGCCTATGCGCTTGTTCGGGCCAGTGCCGGGGGAGTTGGGGTTCCACTCTGCGGATCTTCGGAGTGACTTGGATATATCTCGCTGGGAAGTCCCATTTTCAAGAGGGGTGAAGTGAACTTTGAGTCGGCTCGGATACTTGGTGGCTCTTGATGACATTTGAAGCTATACAGAAGTCCTAGTTATTGGTTTTGTTACTGCTGCTTCTTAATAATCCCGTGGTTGCCCGGACCCTGGAATTGAATAGACGGCAGTGAAGCCAAAGATGGCTTCTCTACCAAGAAATTGGTGGAGGACAGGAACATGCTACCAGATATGGCCAGCATCCTATAAGGATTCCAATGGCGATGGACTTGGTGACTTTCAAGGCATCATTTCGACCCTCGACTACCTTCAAGATCTAGGAGTCGACATCATCTGGATTTCACCCATCTTTGCCTCTCCACAGATTGATATGGGCTATGATATCAGTGATTACGAGGCAGTGGATCCACGATATGGCACGATGGAAGACATGGACAAGTTGATCCAGGCAGTTCACGAGAAGGGGATGAGGTTGATATTGGACTTGGTGATTAATCATACCAGTGACCAACACGCTTGGTTCGTGGAGAGCAAGAAGAGCAAGAACAACTTGAAAAGTGACTGGTATATCTGGCGTGATCCCAAATATGACTCGTTGGGTCATCGACAACCGCCGAATAACTGGGGATGCTTCTTTGGTGGAACTGCTTGGGAGTATGTTCCCTCTCGGGACCAGTACTACCTCCATCTGTTTGCCAAAGAGCAACCAGATATCAACTGGGAATCGGGGGAAGCAAGGAAAGCGATACGCGAATCTGCAATCGAATTTTGGCTGAAGAAAGGAATCGACGGCTTTCGGGTCGATACTGGCAACCTCTACTCCAAAGATCAAGACTTTCCCGATGCTGAGGTCACCGAGCTTTCGAGTCCATATCAGGACCCTAGGCCCTTTGTTGTCAACGGTCCTCGGATTCATGAATACATTCGCGAAATGCGGCATCTTGCTTTCGACAAATACGGCGACGTAATGCTCGTGGGCGAATGTGGATCTACCCCAGCATCCGAGGCTGTCCGCTATGTCTCTGCGTCATCTCACGAATATAGCATGATCATAGATTTCGATCTTGTTAGCCTTGGAGGCACACTTTCTCCTGACAAGCACGACCTTCAACCTCACACACTTTCCGAATTCAAGTGTGCACTCTCTAAACCTCAAACCCTGAATATCTCCATCCCGGCGTTTGCTGAGCGTGACGCCTGGCCTACAGTTTTCCTTGAAAACCATGATTGTTCCCGGTCCATCAATAGGTTTACTCCTGGATCTCTTCCTGAATACAGAGCACCTGCTGCAAAGCTTCTCGCTACACTCGTTACCACCCTCACGGGAACATTGTTCATCTACCAAGGCCAAGAGATTGGCATGACAAATGTCCCTGCTTCGTGGCCTGAGACCGAGCTCCGAGACATATCAGCCCTCAATTACCTTACGTCTCTCAAAGAACGGTTCCCTAACGATGCAGAAATCTACAAAAAAGGATTATTGGGTCTTAACGCCGTTGGTCGTGATAATGCTCGAACACCAATTCAATGGACTTCTCAGCCCCCATTTGCGGGCTTCATATCTCCAAGGGCGATGGAATCGAAGCCAGACGCTAAACCATGGATGCGCGTAAACGATAATTTCAAAGAAGTGAATGTTGAGATGTCCATCCAAGATCCCAACTCGGTTTTGAACTATTGGAGATACATGTTGAAACTTAGGAAAAAGTGGCAGGATGTTCTAAATTTCGGCGAATACGTGGAGTTCGGACATGAAGATCCGGCACTATATGTGTACATTAAAAGGACAGAGACCGACGAGGCAGGTGGTGCTGTGACAGCAGTCATAGCACTAAACTTTTCAAATCAGGGAAAGACCTGGCGAGTATACTGGCAGGAGTTCAAGGATAGCCTAGGATTGTTTAAAGGGGAGATAAAGGTGAAAAAATTGATTTCGAATTTGGATGATTTGGCAACAGTGGATTTTGACGGCAAAGAGAAAGACGATGATGAAACCGAGGTCCATACACATTTGAGGCCTTGGGAGGCCATAGTATATATAGTAAACATACCTATATAATATGACATTGGAAAAAGAAGATAACGTTATACGAAGCCAAGTTGTGAATGCTTATGCTTCCCAAATCAGACTAGTGTGCAATTTGTCGCAGCTTATCGATAGCGAGAAAGTTCATCTCTGGGGCAGTTTTTTCTCCACCAACGCAGAAAAAAGTTCAAGTCTGTGGCCATACGGAGGGTAATTCTTTCGGTGCTTGTTCGACAGCCTGCGCCATGGAGACACAAGCCAATCGGCCTCATAGAAAGCCGAAGGAGAAGAAGAAGGGGAAATCCAAAGATGGTTTGTAAAATTTGTTACATCGCATAGTAAGTGTGCTAACCTGGAGGCGCAGGACCAAATCCGAAGGCGTTCGCAGTTGCGAACCCAGGAAAGCTTGCAAAGCAAGGCGCACGATCACACGATGTACGGTTCATGCACACCTTATCATATCACAATCGCTGATGCTCGATAGATCAAAGAGAAGAGGCTTCATGTTCCTCTCGTCGATCGATTGCCCGAGGAAGCGCCACCGCTCGTTGTTGCGGTGGTTGGCCCACCAGGAGTATGTCCACTCTGTCACACGTTTGAGAACCTGTGTTAACATTCAAAAGGTCGGAAAGACAACCCTCATCAAATCACTGATCAGACGATATACCAAACAAACGCTCAGCTCTCCGAAAGGTCCATTAACAGTCGTGACATCAAAACGGCGACGCCTCACGTTCCTTGAATGCCCCTCACACTCGCTTTCAGCCATGATTGACATATCAAAAATTGCCGACATTGTTCTTTTAATGATTGATGGTAACTACGGATTCGAAATGGAGACTATGGAGTTTCTCAATGCGTTGTCATCGGCGGGTATGCCTGGAAACGTATTTGGAATTTTGACGCACCTCGACCTATTCCGAAAACAGAGCACTCTAGCAGCGACCAAAAAAAGATTGAAGCACCGTTTTTGGAGCGAACTTTATCAGGGAGCTAAGCTCTTCTACCTATCCGGTGTAATCAACGGGAGGTATCCAGACCGAGAAGTCCACAACCTCTCCAGATTTTTATCGGTGATGAAGAACCCACGGCCGTTGATTTGGAGGAACTCCCATCCTTACTGCTTGGCAGACCGCTTCTTAGATATCACACCCCCCACGGCTATCGAAGAGAACCCAAAATGTGACAGAACTGTGGCACTGTATGGATACCTGAGAGGCACGAATTTTCCAGCGGTAGATGCAAGGGTACATGTACCTGGAGTTGGGGATCTGAGAGTTTCGCATGTGGAAGCACTTCCTGATCCTTGTCCTACTCCGTTCATGGACCAAGCAATGGCGCAAGCAACAGGCAAGAAAGGACGCAGAAGATTGGGAGAGAAACAGAAAATCCTCTTTGCCCCAATGTCTGATGTAGGAGGCGTCCTGGTTGATAAGGACGCTGTCTATATAGACATTAAAAGTAGTACTTTTGATCGAGATGCAGAGGATGTCGAAGATCGGGGGTTTGGAGAACAGATGATGCTTGGACTACAGAGCGAGCGGCGTTTGCTCGGCGAAGCAAATGACGGCGTACGCCTGTTTCAAGGAGGCAACACAGTGAATGGTACGAATACGGGACTTGATGCTACTGGAGACGAAGGTCGAAAACAGAAACGCCATGCTCGCCTTTCAGAAGCCGACCAGGACGATGAAGCGGATGATGATGAAGGGTCCGAAGATGGGGACGAACCGGGATCAGAAAGCGACGACGAGAACGACTTGGGTGCCCCGCGACAATTCTCGTCGTGGAACAAAGAAAACGAAGACGAGGTTGATGGAGATGGAGAACTTGCATTTGCCGACAGCGATTCGGATCTCGGATCTGTTTCTTCCGTAGATAATCAAGAGTTTGACCGGGAAGATGACTTGGATGAAAATGGAGAATCCGATGAAGGCGAATTTGATGATGATGATGACAAAGAAGAAGACAACGACGACGACGGTGGTTTGCGGTGGAAGGAGAGAATGGCCGACAATGTTAAAAGATTAAATGCTATCAAAATCGCATATCGAGCTGTGGATCTGTCCAGAATGATGTATGACGACACATTAAGTGCAGCCGATGTCGTGCGGCGGTGGAAAGGTCAGGACTCTACTTCTATGGATGGAGCAGCAGACAGTGACGAAGAGGATGACTTTTTCAAGAAGACTGGAGACGAGGATCAGCAGGATGGCGAAGACCGAACGATCCCAATCTATAACTACGAAGAGCTTGCCCGTAAATGGCAAGACATTGACGAGATCGAATCATTGAGGCGCAGGTTTGCGAAAACCTCAGTCCGAGAAGGAGAAGACGGTTCAGACGATAGTGCGGGGTCCGACGGTTCAGATGAGTTCGGATTCGACGACGAAGACGATGATTCAGAAGGTGATGGCGAATTTGAAGATCTCGAGACAGGTGAAAAGGTCGAAAATGAGCCCAATGACGAGAAAATCAATCTTGCAGCCGAACGTGAAGCAAATGCTCGAAGGAAAGAGGAGTTGAAATTACGGTTCGAGGAAGAAGACAGAGAAGGGTTTGGGAAACGGCCAGAGCTCAAAGATGGGAATGCAGAAGCAGAACAAGAGTTCGGAGAAGATGATTGGTACGATGCTCAAAAAGCCGCATTGCAGAAACAAGCGGACATCAATAATATGGAACTGTCAACTCTGGATCCTGCGGCCCGCGCACGTGCATCTGGGTTTCGGGCCGGGACCTATGCCCGTATTGTCCTAGAGAACGTGCCTTACGAGTTCTCACGATTGTTTTCGCCAATGTATCCGGTCATTATTGGCGGCCTGGCCCCTACTGAAGAGCGGTTCGGCTATGTTCAAGTGCGTATCAAGCGCCATAGATGGCACAAGAAGATCTTGAAAACAAACGATCCTCTGATATTCTCTCTTGGCTGGCGTCGATTCCAAAGTCTGCCGATCTACAGTATCTCAGACAGTCGGACGAGAAACCGCATGTTGAAATACACGCCAGAACACATGCATTGTTTCGGAACATTCTGGGGACCTCTTGTGGCTCCAAACACAGGTTTCTGCGCGGTACAGTCATTCAATAACTCCAATCCAGGTTTCCGTATCGCTGCGACCGGAACGGTCTTGAACGTGGACAGCAATACCGAGATTGTGAAGAAGCTTAAGCTGACTGGTTATCCGTACAAAATCTTCCGCAATACTGCATTTATCAAGGACATGTTCAGTACATCGCTCGAGATAGCCAAGTTCGAAGGTGCCAGCATTCGTACTGTCAGTGGTATTCGAGGTCAGATCAAGAGAGCTCTAGCAAAACCTGAAGGTCATTTCCGTGCCACCTTTGAGGACAAAATACTCATGTCCGACATTGTTTTCCTCCGTGCATGGTATCCGGTGAAGCCTCACCGGTTCTACAACCCTGTCACCGATCTTCTAGACGTTGACCCCGAGGCTGCTACAAATGAGGAAGGCGAGGGACAAGACTCGCAGGCCACTTCAAAACAGGACAAATCAAGTTGGGCTGCTATGAGATTAACCGGACAGATCCGTCGTGAACTCGGTATCCCGACACCGCTTCAGAAAGACTCCAAATATACCCCTGTAGTCAGGCCAACTCGACATTTCAATCCTTTACGGGTTCCTCGTCAGCTTGCCGCGAATCTCCCTTTCAAGTCACAAATTACAACCATGAAACCTCATAGCAAAATCAAGGGCAATCAAACGTACCTCCAAAAACGGGCAGTCGTTGTCAGAGGAGAAGAAAAGAAAGCCCGTGATCTGATGCAGAAACTGCAGACCATGCGGAACGAAAAGGTTGCCAAGAGGGCGGCGAAGAAGGAAGAAAAAAGAGCCGAGTATCGGAAGAAAGTGGCTGAAAATGAGGGAAAGAGGGAGGAAAGAGAGAAGAGGGAGCGTGATGATTACTGGAGAAGAGAAGGTAGGAAGAGAAAGGGTGATTCGCAAGGTGGAGGGGCCAAAAGGTTGAAAACTTGAGATAGTCAGTATCCCATCTAAAGATCAATACGTCCTTAGTATTGAGAACATCAACAATACTTTTCATCTGATGATCTTTTTTCGAAATGTCATTACCCAGTTGTACTGTAGTATATCATATGTCATAAGGAGGCTGGAGTAGCCATGTACTCTGAGTATATTGTATTAATATATTCGATTCGTACCCTCCCTCCATCTCTCCAACTTTTCGCCACAGCATGCATTACAGTACAGTACATGTATAGTTTCCTCCGGCCATTGCTTAAGTACTTACCCGGTACCGTTCTCCTCGATCTCGCATTCCGATTGCTTACTTCGTATTACAGTATTAGTATGTACTCACTAGAGTGAGATCATCACCGGGAATTGGAAGGGTAAGCGGCTATTCTATTCTACAGTGTCATGACCTACGCCCGTTCAACGCTGTATGGAATCAGTACTACAGTACCATAGTTGATTACCTTTTTTTTCTTTCGACATTTTGTTACTAAGGCATAAAAACGACCACGCACAACTGCAGGGGTCTTTTTTTCGTCTTGAAAAAAGAATTAGTAAAGTGTGAACAACTCTGATTTCGAGATTTACGCCTGATCGCTATTTCTTGCGTTGATTTGAAGTCTGCAATATTCAGACGTTCTCATCTGCGGATCCGGACGTTACATAGGGAGTGTGCAGGGGCGGCGCCATGTACTGTACAGTACCTCTCTCACGTTGGCGCGGCATCACCTCGTACTCGCCGTAGGCCCGTGCCTTGAGCGCCCGGACCGAGACCCATGACCTGCGGGGCCAAGCAGACGGAGTGAGTGCAATGTAGTTCCGGTGAAGTGTATGAGAGGTTTTTTTTTTTTTTTTGTCTTTTGGTTTTTCCAGATGATTTGCTCAGGAAGTCATACAGTATCATGTTTCTTCGAGTTTCGTGGTCTGGTCTGGTCTTCTGATGCTATGTAAAAGGTGGGGGATTCTTACATAGGACGGGACGTTCGAACGGTACGGTCGACACGAAAACCTGGATTGAGCTATATGCCACACGTTACAGGATCTTAAATCAGGCCAGGCCAGGTCAGGATAGGATGAATGGGCTCTTGCGGGAAGAGATCAGGAAAACCCAATCCCCCTTTCCCCGGGATCTTCACTCACCAATTCGCAAAATCAAAAACAGATAACTTATTTCTCATTTATAAAATCCCTGGATACACGAGATTATGGGATCATAGGAGAGGTTTTTCGACGGGTTCACTTTTACTGTGCTGCTGAAGTTTAGATAAGTATTGTTCTGTTGTGTTTTGTCGGAGATACAGTATGTAGGGGAGAGGGATGGAGAGGAGAGGAGAGGAGGAAAAAAAAAGGGGGAGGTTGGTTGATATAGGTGGATGGAATGGTAGTTAAGGGATAGAAAAAAGGAGAATAAAATGAGAAAGGAGGTGAGCTGTTGTGTTGTATTCATTCGATTCCATGGTCTATCTATGTTTTATGACCTTTACGAAAACTTTTTTTCATTGATGGTTTAGAATTGGGCTGTTTCGTTTTCTTCCAACCTTTGTATTTATATCATCCCCCTAAACCTCTCATCCTCGCTCTTCCCTCTCCCGGTTTAACTATTCATCCAACCAGCCAACAAGCCAGCAAACAATAATTATCCTCCAAGAGACCCATCTAATGACCCTCCGCCATCTTCCTCCCCTTCTCCTCCAACACCTTCTTCACTGCCGGTCGTTCCAATAGCCCACTCATCCACCTCTCGTACTCCGTGTTCTTTCCATCGGTTTCCAACTTCTCTTCCCCGAGAATAAAGGGAATCATGACATGCCATGTGACGAAACTGAGATCTGCGTAGGAGATCTTGTCGCCAAGGAGGTATTTTTTACCTTTGAGAGCGGAGTTGAGGACCGTGTTGACGCGGTTGATTTCGTTGATGTAGCGGGATTTGGCGCTGGGGAGGGATTCGGGATGGAAACGGGAGAACCATGCGGCTATAAGGAGGGAGAAGAGGAGGGTTGTTAGTTGATGTAAATGTGGGATTTGAGGTTGATAAGGGAAATCTGGGAAAACGAGGGGGTCGGAAATAGTACGGTACTCACCTTGTCCGAAATACGGACCTTGACCGGACATTTGAAATTGAAGCCATTGGTTCTCAATATATTTCTCATCACCCGGTTTATGGCTGATTTTTCCCTCGGTGTCGTAGCGATCAACAAGATATTGGACTATAGCACCCGATTCCCAAATGGTGAAGTTACCGTTGTTGGGATCGACGAGGGTCGGTGTTCGTCCATTGGGGTTCATCGATTCATATTCTAGTGTCTTTAGATCGGCGAACTCCCAATATTTGGATTCGTAGGGAAGGCCCAGCTCTTCGAGAATGATGGCTACTTTCCAGGGATTGGGGCCGGTAATGTGGGAGTGGAGGATTAGTGATTTGAGAGACATATTGGCGAGGATCCTGGATTTTGATGATATCGACTGAAGTTCTGATGATATGTGTGAACGAGTTACGAAGTGACAGAGAACAAGAAGGAAAGCAGGAAATATATCAGTAAGAAGAAACAACACATCTATCTTCCTCCCCAGCGTCGAAGAAATGAGAACCTTGAAGATCGATCCCTTACTAAATGTTAGTCTCGTTTACTTCATCATGAATAATAAAATTCTCGATCTGCATCTCCTCCCCGTCATTGGTAACCTGGTGGGGTATTAAAGACCGAGATCGAAAGCAAGGTTCTAAGATACACCTTATCGTGGCTCACCGATCTCAAGTCGAAGACGTCAGTGGGCTCAACCCCACTTTCCCCGTCTGAGAAAATTCCACTTTGCGGCAAATAGAATTCATTGACAAATTGGCTTTGGGTTTGAAGTCGACTGTCGCTGATCTGTCACGGCTATCGTGTAAATACATTGACAATCGAGAGCCCAGGAACTATTCTGTATTCTGGGTAATAAACATTTCTCATTTGCTCTTTGACTCGGCTCCATCCATTCCTAGCCGGAAGACATTATGAATAATTGGCCGAGATGTCGCATCGACAAGGTTGCTCTCTGATAGTTGTGCAATGGAACAGACACTAGTGACGAAGCCATATACATCTGATATCAGGAACAAAAAGGAAAGGTTCAGCAGGCGGGATGGCAGAGAGTGTAGCGAAGATCAGTCACCTTGTCCAATGCGATCAGACTATATCTCCAGGCTCACTCATGGTGCGAAGATGCCAGAAGACTATTACAGTTGACAAATATATTTACCGTTGCAAAATTAGTAGACGGCATGAGAAGTTGCGATCAAGGTGTGCGAGATGAAGTGCATTGGAATATACTGTAATGACTTATTATGTGAACATGTCGCAACAAGGTGCTTACATCTCCACAAACCAAGCCCTACGGGCGAGTGTTTGGAGCCATCCGCCACATCGCAAATTCCAAAATCGAAGTCAAAAATTAGTATTTCGATTCCTATTGATTCAGTACGTTGTATATAACGAAATTAGTACTAATCGAGTCCTCTTAATGAGCAGAACAAATCGATCT
The DNA here is from genome assembly GCA_001006345.1 of Phaeomoniella chlamydospora. NCBI lineage: Eukaryota > Fungi > Ascomycota > Eurotiomycetes > Phaeomoniellales > Phaeomoniellaceae > Phaeomoniella > Phaeomoniella chlamydospora. The sequence goes on along the minus strand of LCWF01000185.1, from coordinate 125,681 downwards.
AAATTATATATATTACTCTTACGTTTTCATTGTACAATAAATAGAAATAGATATATTGTAATCTGATTACGATTTTTATAATCGCGCCAAGACTATTGGAGATTTCTACTTGAAGTTGGATATTCACGCTAAGAAATTCTGAAGAATCTTTGTATCGCAATACGAAGATTTGTCGATTTTTAACTGTATATTCTATGTTGAATATCACGTCGTTTAATCTATTAAAGATACGTAATTGATTTTTATATATAGATAATTTAAATAGTATAATTTATAATAGATATGTATAGTTAGTTATTACGTAATACGTGAGCGAAATCTATCGATTTTGGACTTAGAAATTTGAGTACCGATGTGGCGGATGGCTCCAAACACTCGCCCGTATGTGGGACCGGATAAAAAGTAAAGTGACGGTCATGGTCGACGTCACTCCAACGTATGTACTCTGTAACTCATTTGATGGTATCGATCTGATGCAATTTGCTCGATAGCTCATCCCATCCGATCCTGTACTCTAAAGACGGCAGCTGCTACTCTGAACGTTCTGAATACTTTGTACAGAGCATGTTGTGGCGAGGCGGATACCATGCCTCCACAAAGTATCCTTGTCACCAGAAACCCTGATGATGGAAACGGCGCAGATGTGTCTCTTTGTTGGACCCTCAGCCTGCCATGTCCGTCCGAAAATTGCGTTTCACCTCGTCATTGAGCATTCCTAGAAAAGGGCCAGACCGTCTTATGCAATAAATATACTGTACCTAGGTAGTTGCAGGTGCAGAATGGCCTGCTCTTAGATCTTTGGTCACCTCACCGCATTCGATTCTTCCGATTGCTCTATCAGTGACCTCATATTTGGAGTCTCGGAAAACCATGCCGTCCATGTCATTGATACGATCGCTGAAGAAAAGTGTTGCATACGACTTTTCCCAACCCGTACAAGACCGTGGTTCATGGTCTCACCACCTCTTAAGCTCTCATCTCGAGGTAGAGTCCCCTCCAACTTGTCATCAATATCCACCGAAAGAGCAATGCTTTGCATCAACCGCCACCCATATCCCTCCCTGGCTAGACATTCCATACTTTCCGTACGCGATGCTAATTGGCCTGCAAAGTATATGATCTGTTGAGCCATTGCCTGTGACTTTCCACATCCATCTCGCCGTGGATTTTCATACATGTAGCCACGACTCTACTCTTCAGCGATATATCATGTCGACGCAGGTATTGACTCAAAGCTCTCCGGCGTCGTTCTCTGATGGGGGCGATGTCGGAAACAATTTCACGCCATCCGCACATCCGACATCGAGAACGAAAGGCTTGAAGGAACGGATTCGAAATCATTATGAAAAGGCCGCCCAATGTTACCAGATATATTGGTAAGACTTCTACCCTGAAACACTGATGACATCCGTTGACCAACAGGGGCGAACACATCCACCATGGCTACTTCAAAGCCGTGGATGACACAAAAGATGCAGCGCAGCTCAATCTCGTCGAATTACTCCTCGAGCAGTCGCAACTGGAAAGAGGGAGCTCCGTCCTGGATGTTGGTTGCGGCCTGGGCGGATGTGATCGACATCTGGCCAAATTCTGGGACTGTCGGATAACTGGAATTGCCATTAGTGGCCGAGAAATTCAGATTGCGAAGAAGCTGGCTGCTGAAGAGGCTTTCACATCTCCCAAAGGAATGTTGTGTACAGAAAACTTTCAGCTCGGTAGAGGAGAGGTCTGTTACCTCGAGCTAGACGCAGAAAAATTAGGAGACTACTTTGGGTTCTCTGCCGAGCCAACCACCTTCCAAGGCATCTGGATCGTAGAAACAATGAGCCAGATTCCAGACAAAGACTTGTTGTTCCGAAACGCAGAGCTACTTCTCGACCATGGCGGGAAACTGATCATCGCAGACTGGTTCAAAGCAGATGATCTGACTTTGGAACAAATGAACTCCGATGTCAAACCAATCGAAGGTATGGCCGGCCTCTGACCCTGTAGGCTTAGCTCACGTGTTCAGATGGCATGTCATTGCCGCCTGTGTGTACCCAATCAGATTATGTGAAGATGGCAGATCGGGCTGGACTCAAACTCTTCTCTCCGCCATTAGACATTAGTAAAGAGGTATCAAAGACATGGTAAGGCCTTTCCTTCGAAGATTTAGAAAGAGGTTGACTCTTGATAGGGATCTTGGCTTGTCCCTCGTCCAAAATCCCACTCTGGGGGCGTTCGCGCATAATCAGGGTTGGGACACTGTAACCTTCCTGAATGCGTTTCGCACTATGAAAAGAGGTTATGCAAATGGAAGCTTTCGTTACTATGTGATGGCTTTTGAAAAGGATGGACAGCCGATTGGAGAAATGGGAATATGAAACTCTTTCGTGGGCTCAGATTGAGAAGTACCGACAGTGGCATCGTTCAGATAAACTAAAGAGGAGACAAGTAAACGTACGGCATCGCGAATAAGTACCATCAAATGCTCTCGTCAAGGAATATGCGGCGTTCTACACCGAGGACCAAAAAGGAAGGTAAACAGTCTTCCACAGGAGTAACGGCAGGTTCTGGTCACACCAGGGGAAAGTCAATGGGAAAACATTCGTGCCGGGCCGTAAAGGAACAATAGAGGTAAATTGCATAGCGGAATCTTTTTTAAGGATAGTTAATCAAAATGCATTTTAATTAAAGCAGATACCTTCCAGTCTGTAAGAACATCCATCAATACTTCATTGATATTCCTGTGAACCTCCAAACAGGAAAATACCATGTCAAGAGAATGTACCGCCCAAAAGTCTTTCCGGAATCTCCCACATATGATTGAAATCGAAAAGAATTTCCACGAAAATCCGGGGTAAGCAGGCGAAGTGATTATCATCTTACCTTCGATTTCCCCTCCAACCAGCCATTGAAGACAAAAATTGAAAAGCCGGAGTGAATACGAAGGGTTTATAAGTTTTATGTATGAAGAAGAAGAAGAAGAAAAGAGGGAAAGAGAAGTTCCAATCTGGTGTTTTGGAGAGAGAGAATCGATTCTGCGGGCGGGAAGGGACTACTAGGTGGAATTGGGAATAGTCCGGATTCGTGGTGGTTTGGGTCTTGGCTATAATCACGTGTTCTGCTTTTTGCAACACCACTCCCTGACTGGCCTGCCACGCTGGGTGAGCATCATTCAGGGCTCACGCGACCGCTTGAGGTGCTCACCCATGGCCGAGTCTGCTGCGAGATTCGAGTGCTGGGCATACGCGCCTCTTAGGTATGAAGTTCGGGCTATGTCTCGCAAACGCCCACCCTATGGCTGGAGGCAGTCTCGTCCCGAGCAGATGCAATCAAGAGAGACAACCATAAAAATAAACTGCCAGTGTAATAACGCAGATTGATCTTTGACTCCCAGCCTCGAGAGATAATTCCCTCGCCGTCAAGCAGAATACGAATTATACCATATCATTGCCCTAGTGCAAAAGAATAAGTTCTATGGAGCAGTCCAAGAATCCCAAGAAGTCTCATTGCCCGCAGGACAATTTGTCCTATTCACACGACTCATTTTATTCATCGTTTATTCAATTTTGACTCGCCGCTGACCTTCGTCTCATTTCTCCGCTATTTCCTGCCAATGCAATCCAACGTCATATTTTCCCTTTCGCATCTCGCTTGCGTCCTCCTTATCCATATTCGGATTCGATGGAGACAGCACGATTCGGCTTTAGATAATGCGGAGGGTCTCTGATGATGAGAAGCGGTACTAAATAAACCGTGATACCGTCAGCGGGAATCATGCAGCCAAGGAGCTCAACGTACCGTCGACCAATACTCCAATAACCGTCGGGCTCGTCTTAGCTTCACCAGAAGGCTACTAGACACCAGCACTACATTGAAGTGCGAGCCCATCGCTGGTGCGACGCCTTTCCATCTGTACTCCACCTCCCAGATGGAAAGAACGCCGCCAGGAATCACCTGCTAGGCTAGCTGTCGTGGTCGGACAGGGAGCCATCCTCGCAGATGACCCCTGGAACCTGCAAGACGTCAGTATTATCACGTCGAATTTACAACGCGATACCTATAGTATCGTTCTCCCCAAGCCGCTCGAGGAGTCTGCTCTGATACCGGCTTTCGGCCAGTATCGCCTGCAACAACTCGTTTTGCGTGACTTGGGAAGAGGATATCTCCTGGGAATCGCGTTGAGGGGTTAACTTACCTTTCTTATCGGACCGCCTCCACCAGTATTGGGTTACAAGGTTGATTATAGCAACAACTACACCAGCCCAAGCTCCCCAAGCACTGATGCCAGACCAACTTTTGCTAGTTAAGTCCATATGGATGGCGATGAAGAAAAGAAGAGAGGAAGAGGACGCAGCGGAGAGCTAAATGGGTTGTTTACTCAAGAGAATGTTCCTTCCTCAGAACCTGTGGCAGGAGCATTTGTTGCTTTGAAAGGAAGGAAAGAGCGCATTAGCTTGGAAGATACGGGCAGAAGGAGCATCTATTGAAGATTATAACCTGGCTCAATAACACACCAAATATCGCCTGAAAGTCGAAGCCTTATATCAGGCTCGATGCGTGCTCGTAGCGCTGTCTATACTAACAGATATTACAGTAGAAAGTCCGTCCATCTGATCAATTTCAGCCGTTCAATCTTTTCTCTAGCACATCGGTCCACGTAGGCTTATACTCTAAAGAGCTGCACTGTCGGCCAGCATCAAAAGCTCGCATAAGCATTCCGGGCTCCATTGGATCATAGACAGTTGATCTATCAGCCGTTCCGTCTTTCCTCCGAAGATGACCTATCCAATCACGTTCCTTTGGCGACTGTCCCTTTCCCAGACACATCCATTTCGATACGACAAGCGCATGCCAGCCTCTATATTTCCGACGCTCTGTAGCAGTAAAGAATGACCCGCATGCTATCTGATATTCGGTGGCGCAATACCGACACTGTGCGAGCTTGGTGGTGGTCCACGGCTGATAACAATGCGATCTACTCTCAGACTCGTAAGCTCTTATACTTTGAAGCGCATTAATGCTTTCCTTCATTAAGTCGTTCCATATGGCTGAAGCCTCGAGGCAGTCGTCAAAATGTGCACACGGCTGTACAAACAGGCAGCGTGGTATCGTAATTGGATCTCTACTGGGAGGATGTAGATACCAGTGTTCAGATCGGATGAACAGTCTGTTATCCTTGATGCATGCTTCAAAACTCCTAACGTGCGTTCTATCGCGTATATCGCAACCTTGGTATCCCAGGGATTCTAGACTCTCCGCCGATTTGAGGCCTCGGTTGTATAACTTCATTGCCATTTGCACTTTTTCGAAGCGGATCCATGGGTGAAAATATCGATTAGACCCTCGGGCATCGTCCTCTTGCTGACACCGCCGCGCACGTATCCTTGCTCTCAATTGCCGGTCAAGCAGCGCATCGTCGAAGACAGAAAGGTCGGCTACGCCTGGACGGTGTAGTTTCTGGCACCTGACACAGGAAAGCCACGCAGTGGGGAGGTCGCGTTCCAGAAGATGAATCAAAGCCAACTTTTCTTCGGTGTTGGAGTGTATACGCGATATAGCCTTATGTCCAAGTAAATTCATGAAGCTATAGTTGCAAAGTGCCAAGCATACGGAGGCATGATGGGGTAGGAATTCTTCGATGCACAAGAGCAGCTCCGGTGGCAAGATACTGAGACTTCCGAAGTCCTGGATTGAGCGCGGTCTTGGAGAGGCGTATCTAGATAAAACCGAATTCAGTCGGTTATTGAAGTGCTGGCGTAGCTTGGACGTCCATGGTATGCTGTTCTGGCCTGAGTGCTCATCCTCATGAAAGAACTTTTCGTACATAGCTGGCGGTCTATGATACGGGCTGATGTATTGGTACATCATAATGTCAGGTAAATCGTGAGCTTTGCTGATGGCTTAAAGCTCACAGATGTATCAGTTCGGTTCCCAGTATGTAGGTCCCGAAGAGCTAGGTATGTATATTTCCGCGACAGATCTACTTCTTACTGTTGACATAGTTATGGTATACTGTGTCTCGATTCAGGCTTCGCCCTTGTTATTTAGAGAGCTGGTTTAACTTCTATGATATGCCACCATAAGTATTTCACGTGATTAACGTCTCGAACGTTATACTGAACTCTGTAATTACCTGCTCAGCCCCTAGCCCGCTGGTTCGGGCAGCATCGCCCTAGATGTAGTAAACTAGTATATATCACGTGACATACGGTCGCTTTTGCTTGGGGCTGCAAATGGATTGGACGACACGGAAGATATATACAACCACAATTATCGAAACAGGAATAATGGGCTATAGCTATTTTCTTAGCTCTTCGAGGCATATTTACAGCTAGTCTAAGGTCTGAGTACACTGTCAAGCGGGCGGATGGATGAAAATGATTCTTATTGATCCTCGAGAGACTTCCAATCACGGCTACGATGGATGAGTGCCGTTGGATCTGATTTCCTCCTAGGGGCGACAAGATGGTCTGATCACGTGCATCTTTCATTAAGATACAGAAGAATCATTTACGCCGAATGCTTCCTGTAATACTCTGCTTAGCTAGCCTATGATCCAAGAACGCTTTTCTTTTTTTTTTTGTTCTCTCTTCTCGGTTGGCGTTATTCCCTCTTACTACAATGTCTCAAAAACGTCCTCACTCCCCTTCTCCTTCACCCGATTCGTTCAATTCTCCTTCACCACCAATCTATCGCTCCACTCCCATCCACGACCGCTCCTCTACCTTTCAAGCCCTTTACTCCCCCACTCTCTCTCCCCGTACCCTCCAGTCCCAATCCTCAATCCGAACCGCCAGCCACCGGATCCTCGCCTACCGGACACCAAGCAAACAGCGTTCTCTGTCCGCGAGTTTCAAGCCGCTGTATGAGACTGGCCATGATGACGATGGCGAACAATACGCCGGGAAGAAAGTGGAGACGCTGATGAAGGATCAAGATGTCGTAGGCGTAATTGTCGTGGCGAGATGGTATGGAGGGATAATGTTGGGGCCGGTGCGATTTCAGCATATTGAAGATTGTGCCAGGGAGGCGGTTGGGAAATGGAGAGAAGAAATGCAGGAAATTGAACGGGCAAAGAAAAGAAAGCTCGTTGTCGAAGACGAGGAGAAAAGTCGGCAGAGATTGATCGGAGTGTTGGAGGAAAGAGATCGAAGCATTGTGGTTTTGAGAGCCTTGTTGGCGGAGAAGCAGATAGAAAGGACCAAAGCAGCCGACTTTGTTCAGGCTGGTACCTCATCTTCTAACAACTTTCCACCAACAGCCCAAGCTCACGATTCCGGAAGCCCAACTGCACGTCCAGCACCACCACCCAACTACTCGGCCATGAATCTCCAAACACTTCAACGTCTCGAAAAGGCGAGAGATAGCACGATATCTTGGATCCTCAAGGAAATCGACAAAGTGGAGCAGGAGCAGAGGATGGACGCCAGTGTGGAGAATAACGGCAGTGACACCGCCCAGGGATATGAGTCTACCAATGTTACCGAAACCAAAAATATTTCAAATACGTCAACATCGAAGACAGAGAGCTCCAGGACCGAGGAACCCGAAGCAAATACTGAGACATCTGGGTCCACTAGCCAGCATCAAGCCATCAAGAATTTTTGACAAGTCTAAAGGGACCGTCGAGTCTAGCATCGCAATAACACCACTAGATTGTAACATATCCAAGCTCAAAGATGCCAAATGGCAAATAATACGAATGGTCTGCGATCAATTTCACATCAAAACGTCAATGCACAATCATTTTTCTGCTTCCAACAGCTGTCTTCATCAACGCAATACCTTCTTCCATACATCGACTCGCCAATATGCACGAGAGCCAAGTTTCTCTCTCAGCCCCGATTCAATTACAGGACAGGAACAGCACGCTGAAGCCATATGTATAATTCGAAAGGATAACTAGTCGAATGGTGATAATGGCATAATAGGGAAGACGATGTAGATCATTCCCCCTCCGAGCATGTCAGCAAAGATTCTGCGTCTATGTAAGCCAGCCATGAAGCAAAGTGCCGAGTATTTCCAGGGCGAGAGCCTGTCTTTTGTATTCTTACGATATTTGCAGAAGACTACCTAGGTAGCTGACCAAGTGAAGTGGCAGTGGTCGTCAAGAACGTGTAGTGAAACAGGAATGAATGATGCGGTGTGTGCTTGAATTATTCAAACTGGAAATCGTCGTGATGATGATGATTTGACCGGGGAGAAGGAACTGAACGAATAGTTCGTGATAATATATTGCAGAAGATAGATGGAAAATGCGAACCTGCGCCAATATGCAGCAGCTTGTTGAGGTCCGCAGGTCTTGAGAATTATGCAGAGTAATTGGAAACGAGATATGCTTCGTACAAAAGGTGGGAATAGGATTCTGTGGTATACACTACCTGAAGATCATAACTCGATCAATAACATGAAGGTAGATCAAAACCTCGACGCTTGAATTCCTAGCAGTACATCTTAGTTCGTGAAAGAATCATCCCGCCGACTTTTGGGCAATTTTTGTTTCGGTCTGCACCCTTTTATAGCAGGCGAACCCAACAAATGCGCCCAATGTTGTATTCCGAAATCATAGCAGAGAATCAAGCCTCGTAAAAACGCTCAAACATGCTGCAACAACCTTGGACGGAGGTTAGTATTGAAATCAACAAGAAAAGGTTCAACTTACCTCCAGCTGTAACTCCTTGTCACCGTTCTTCTGCACCTCTTCCGTGATAACCTGTCCTAGGTTTGCCCCTATACCTTGGGTCCCTCCCGCTCTCTTGCCAAAGGGCCACTGGCTGTACTCCGCCAGAAGCTCGTCCACTTGAGCAAAGGCCCGCTCTCTTGCCTCGTGGCCCATTGTAGTCAAAGCATTTTCAAGCACATTTGCGGCATAAGCGGCGCATACCATGGTGACTGTTCGTAGATAGCGGAATTCAAGATCTTCGGGGAGGAATTGTGACGGAGGTAAGACCACAGTGCGGTTGGAGCAGACGTTTCTTACTCGCTTGCGGATCTCATCTTTTGCTCCACTATCTACCACAGGATGCGTCGCCATGTCGAAAAGAAGGAAATTGCGTTTCTCGGTTCGGAGGATGCCTTTATCAACGAGACCTTTTGCCAGTCGTTCGCGAACTTGTTTGAGCTGATAACCAATCTTCATCAAATTCCATGTTTCACCTGGCAAATGTCAGTATCATCTTCCCTACTCAATCACGGACAGACACATACCGCTCATTAAATCGATCCAAGAGCTGACACTCATCTTCTCACTCGACTTCATCATTTTCAATGCCTCGTCGAGCAACACCTCCCCAGTCAATGTGTCATCAATGACCTCGATAACCCTGTCGGCCAATGGAAATCTGCGACGGGAGGAGTCCTTCTGCATGCTTACACGACCGCGGAATGCTAGCTCGATAACGATGCAGCCTCGTAAAGCGTATGAAATGTTGTCGTTCCAGAATGACAAGTATCCCTTTAGGGTGTCAATTTTACCCACATATCGAGGCAGATCGGTGAAAGGTACGAACCTGCTTATCTTTCAGTCCTAGCAACAATATTTCCTCCATTAATGTCAGCTTGGGCTGTTTGCTCCTTTCCACGCTCTCGCTGATATCTCTGGGATCAAAAGCGATAACGTGTCCATTTTCACCAGCGCTGTATGAGGTTTCTGGCGTGCGGCTGTCATACGAAGCTGTGTGAGAGGGTTTCGGGGCAGGTGAGGCAACTCGACTGGAGGGAGCATCTTCGTCATTCGTAGTATTGAGTCCACCACCTCCAGCACCGCGGCGGCGTGTAAGGCCGCCTTGGGAGGCCATGATCAAAGCGCCGCAAGACGATACAGGGTGTGATAAGAGTTGCAATCCAGGATCAAGCGAAAGCGCATCAATCGAGGATCAGTGGCGGAATGTAAGGGCGGGAGGCTGTTGCGCGGCCAGACCCTTGTTGCGAAAGTGTCTCCGAGGTTTTTGGACACGCTTCGTCGAAGTCGAATGTTTAGGTAGGTATTGTTCCCACTGCGGGATTGGCGTGTCCGCAATGCAATTTGGTGAAATCTGCTGTTGGAAATGTTGAATATTTGTTTCAATAGCCCATACGTGACCACTCCCCTAATTCAGTATGATTCGTTGGACGGTAGCTTATTACACCTTCGCCCGGCCTGAAAGTGGTCATCTACATTGGTTAGTGTAATTAATTAATGAATTGAATTCGTAGACCCTCCATCCCGTCCTCTGCACGTTTCCCGTTTGGGACTCATGGTCTCGTGGCTTGGCACGACAATCAAAAAGCATCAGAGGACATCGCACAGCAAGCCACAAAAATACCTGAGTATTTGCAACCTCAGCATCATTGTCATCGTCATGGCTGCGGTACACTTATTGTCCATCGCAGCTATTGTTTAGGGGTCTACGATTACAAGATCAGTAGTAGAGTTTATCAGTCGTCTATTGGAAAAAGGCAGCTAGGTATGTTCGCGGAAAGAAACAGCTAGCAAGATCTACCCAAAAGCTCACGACTTGTCAAACACCTCACTTTCGCGGGTCACCTCATACACAGCAGGATCCGATCCCAGGAGATCCTCATTATATACGACACCCATCTTCGCGGCTTCCTCCGACGAGAACGTACCAAAACTATCGAATCCATCGACTTCACCCAGACCTGTTGGTGGCCATACCCTGCAGAGGATATAGTGCACAATGAAACTGATCACAAACCCCAGAGGATATGCAAGGTAGTAAAGTCGCTGACATCCTACTGGAACCACAATGCTAGGGGTTATGTTATTGGCGAATCCTGGAAGCTGGCTGGCAAAGCCAACGATCCAGCTTATAAATGCCCGATAGTTGACGCCGCTCTTAAAATAGTAAATACCATCTGGTCGTGCATGATACAGGTCCGAAAGTTTCAATTTGCGACCACGAACAAAAAAGTAGTCGCAGATCTGGATCCCTGCCATGGGGCCCAGGAAGACGCTATAAGCCGAGAGCACAGAGATAAAAGTCGAAGCCGATGACAGAAGCTCCCATGGGCACATGGCGATCGAGAGGATCAATCCAATGAAAGCACCGCGGCGGATGTTGATATATGATGGTAATAATCCTGCGGCATCCATGCCGGTGGAGAACGCATTGTCAATGCTGTTGATAGCCAACTGGCAGACTACGAGGCCGCAGCCGGCAAAAAAAGCTGCAGCACGGGACTTTGCGTTGTAGTCGTCATCGAGCCATCTCTGTACAATATCGGGGGGGTTCCAGTATGCCTCGCCCCAGATACCTTGTGTTGCGGATGAAGCCAAACAGCCGAACAAAGGAAGAATTGTCCCAAAGACGATGATGGAAAACCATTGGCCGAACACCTGATCTCCTGGCTTTCGAGCAAATCGCGAGTAATCTGGCTGATTTGTCAAGCCCACTGCTATGGATCCAATAGTTGTCGTAACGCCGAGGACAATATTCCAGCCGAGTTCGCTGCTCGACATCTTCGCTGCCGGTGCTGAGAGGAGAGGACCACCGCCGCCCGCTTCTGACATAGCCCAGATCATGATAGAGATAAGGGTAATGACAGAAACGATATTCATATAGAGGACAACCTTATTGATCTTTTCAGGCTTCACGTATATGACGGGGATCATCAAAACGTTGAACAGCACCCAGCCAACAAATTGCTTGGTGTCCATATGGGCGGAGGCGGGGAAATGGTTCTTCATGTGTTGATATGAAGGAAATATCGCTGCCAAGATATTCTGCACGCAGAGCCCTCCAGTCCATGATTGGACCTGTTGATCCAAAAGTCAGCATCTCGACATCTTCATCCACGACGACACTTACCGAAAACCAAACCAGGGATAGTATGATGCGTTGTATAATGGCAAGGTAAGAGCCGTAAACGCCCCAGATATAGCGTGAGAGAACGACAAAACCGATATGCCATTCGGCACCGACCATACCGTTGGCAACTGCAACAGCGGCAATAATGAATTTACCAATGATGATGGATATGACCGCTTGCCAAACAGACAGCCCAAATGCAACCAGGGAGGCACCGAGCTGCCAATTACTCAAACATATCTGATTGATCGCCCAGAAGCTGATGTACGCCCATGTGGTCCAAGTACGTCGCGAAGGGGGTAAGGGACGAATGTCGTCGTTAATGAATTGTGACGAAGTCGTCTTCTCGGAACTGGGTACCCGCAGGTAGTCCAGAACCCTTTCTGAAATCATGGTAACCGTATCACTGATGCAGAGACGTATGGAGTGACGGAAGGGAAATCAGAATCGACATGGGACAGGAGGAACACTGAGTTATACTTGACTTCTTACTCATGTCTAGCCACTATCATCCAGAAGCTCAACGACCGACCTAGTGAGCCACACCAAAGATAAGTACCGTGGGAACCAGTCCATCGGTACTCCGTATATGATCAAAGTTCGACAGGGGCTTCTTGGCAGATGACCCACGGCAGAATTAGGAAGGTCAATGAGGTTCCAAGAATGCCTAACAAACTGACGGAGAGATGAGATGGATCCAAAGTTTGATATGATCGACAAAGAGTACATGTTTCCACGACTATCGCAGGGATGTTTGCTTTGTACGAAACCTTTCGGTGCTATAGCGGGGATTTATTTGAATGAAGAGTTGAAAATATACTTTACAACACGTTCTAAGTAATCCTATCCCGGATAAAGCGCGTTCCTCCGACTCGGTGGCATGGCATCGCGAACATTCGCTATCAAGTCGTAGCGCCAAAACAAAGAGATTCCACCATACTATGGTACATAGTACTTCTTAGACTGCATACCTAGGGGATAAATTGCGCCACGACCACGTTCTTTGGGACCTCCGAAGCGGAGCTAGGCATGTCACCTCCGTGTGCCGACCGGGATATAACCCGATGGACCAATTGCTTGAATAGGTAGTATCGCATTGGACTTGTCTCGACGATGACACCTTTTTCACATAGTATCAGACAGGGCAACCAAGATTGCAGGATATGGTAGCAGAAGCTGAAAACATGGCTAAGAAGACATATCGTTTGGGTGTCGACGTTGGAGGTATGAGTCAAGTCAATGGGACTTCTGAGCAGTTGCTAAATGATTTTATAGGCACAAATACCGATGCCGTATTACTCGATGTCTCATCGGCATCCGCAAATGACCACGGTGTAGCTGCATCGTTCAAGACTCCAACGACATCAAATGTCACTAAATGCATCACAAGTGCTGTACAAGGCGTGCTGGAATCCTCCAGTATAGCACGCCAAGACATAGAGTGTGCAGTCATCGGGACGACTTCCTTCATCAATGCCGTGCTCGAGCAAGATGCTCGCCGCCTAAGCAAGGTTGCTATCCTTCGATTGTCAAAGTCATTCTTGAGACAGATCCCTCCATTTAGTGACTGGCCAAAGGGTCTAAGGAGTATTTGCGAAGGGTATTTGGGCTACGTCGATGGTGGTTTAGCCATCGATGGCAGCCAAGAATCTCCCCTCAATGAGAAGCAAGTCCTTGAGCATTGTGCTGAGATCCGAAGACTAGGCATAAAATCCGTTGTGGTTGCAGGCGTCTTCTCTCCAATCGATGAGTTTTGGCATCAGGAGGATAGAGTACAGGAGATCGTCAGTAAGGAACTCCCAGGTGTAGATGTCGTTTGCTCGCACAAAGTTGCAAACATCGGATTCAAAGAGCGAGAAAATGCGTGTATCCTAAACGCCGCGATCCTGAAGTATGCAAGACGTACTGTCCGAGAGTTCAGGTCAGCTATAAAGGGACTCGATCTATCCTGCCCCCTATATTTGACTCAAAACGACGGCACAGTTGTTGATTGCAATACTGCTGCGGAATATCCTTTAAGAACATTCTCGTCTGGTCCAACAAACTCCATGCGAGGTGCCGCGTATCTCTCTGGAATGCGCAGTATGGATTCTGGGCCCACTATCGTCGTTGACATCGGTGGTACGACTTCTGACGTCGGCGTCTTGGAGAAAGGAGGGCTTCCTCGTCAAGCTCCGGCGTATGTGTCGGTTGCAGATATCACTGTAAATTACAGCATGCCACTTTTACACTCGATAGGACTCGGTGGAGGTTCATTAGTGCGTCAGGACGGTCAAACCATAACTGTCGGTCCGGATTCCGTCGGTCACGAATTAGTGAAGGAAGCTTTGGTCTTCGGTGGTTCTGTTCTTACCACGACAGATATCGTTGTGTCAGCTGGCGCAGCTGATGTTGGCGATAAGGCGAAAGTCAGCAGTCTTGATTCCTCGTTCATCGCCGGAGCTCGTGAGAGAATAAGTGTTTTGCTTGAAAATGCAATCGACAGGGTTAAAACTTCCCCCGATCCTATCAAAGTTATTTTGGTAGGCGGAGGTTCGATAGTGGCACCTGAGAGCCTGAAGGGAGCATCGGAATTGATACGTCCACCATTCCATGATGTTGCAAATGCAGTAGGTGCAGCAATTGCAACCGTTGGTGGCCTTGTTGATATTGTGCAAAATACAGCGAATCAAACAGTACAACAAGCAACCGAGCACGCAAAGACATTAGCGATCGAGAGAGCTCGACGGGCCGGTGCAAAGCCTGAATCCATTTCGGTCGTTGAGATTGAGTCCATGCCATTGCAATACGTCACGAATCAAATTCGTACAATTGTAAAGGCCATTGGAGATCTCGACGTTTCCAATATTGCACAAGATACAAACAACCTAGAGTCACAAGATCTTGTTGATAATGTAAACACGGATGCCGAGGCTCAAAAGTCGAAAGAAGATAAGGTGAGAGATGAGGCTAAGGTCGATCCGACGACTTACCGTCCCCTTATCACCAAGAACATAATCACTGGGATTCAAGAATGGCAGATCAGCGAGACAGATCTTGAATATATGTCACGTGGGATGTATGTTCTGGGCTGTGCTGGAGGTGGCAATCCTGAGTCCACCAGGATCATGCTGAGAGATCAGTTGCGGGCTGGCCATTCAATGCGAGCAATCGATTGCTCCTCACTGAAGGAGAGCGACATCATATACTGGTAATTTAAAGGTCGCATCTCCTAACATACATGCTGACGGTTCTCAGGGGTGGTCATATGGGTAGTCCAGCAGTGAGCGTTGAGCGCCTTGCAAGCACAGAAACCATTGACGCGATTGGGGTACTTATGGATTATCTGCGTCACGACTCCTTCGATGCGGTTATGGGGCTAGAAATTGGCGGTGCTAACGGTCTCGAACCGTTCTTAGTCGGCTCAACCAAATACTATGATCGTCCTGTGATAGATGCGGACTGGATGGGTACGTGTAACATCTTCGACACCGTGTTTTGCGATGGACTGACCCTGAGCTAGGACGAGCATATCCGACCTACTGGCAAACGACCTTAGCAGCCCATAAGCCTGGAGAGCTTGTGCCATGTGCAATTGACTCGGGAGATGGAAAGTCGATACTCATGACCAAAACATCCAACGATGAAATCGTGGATAGGGCGCTTCGCGCCTCATGTAGTGAAATGGGCTCACGAGTCGGCATGGTCGGTATTTCTAAATACCAGCATCGAATGAGAATTTGAGCTGACTTACTATAGGCAGCGAAGCCAACCAAGACTGAATATGTCCAAAAATACGGTGTGATCAACACCTGCTCCCTCGCCTGGAGGATTGGGAGATGCATTGCTATCGCTCAACAGAACAACACAGTTTCAACTGTTGCCGAATCTATCATCGAGGAGACTGGCGGGAAGGGTGCCGCCAAAATCCTCTTCAGAGGGAAAATCACTGCTGTCGAACGGAGGTTGTATAAGGGTCACTCGTTAGGCGAAATTACGATCTCAGCGACCAGTGATGACATTGAGGAAAATATACCAGGCCGGATGGAAGCTGTTGCACAAGGAGGGTCGTTGATGATCCCCTTCAAGAACGAGAATATCCTCGCTGAACACACAACAGAGGCTAAAGAAAAGCGTGTGATTGCCACCGTACCAGATCTGATCTCGGTTCTTGATGCCGGCACCGGTTATGCACTCGGTGTCCCCGAGTATAAATATGGGTTACAGGTTGTTGTTATTGGCATCACTTGCTCACCTCGATGGACTAGCACACCACTGGGTTTGGAGATTGGCGGACCATCTGCATTCGGTTTTGACGTACCATATCAACCACTTGGGACGTTTGTTGAGCCACGAAGTGTGATCTTAGAATATGCATCTGCGCCATAGAACCCACGTCTTTGACGGATGAAACGTGGTAACAACATAGACTTTAGAACAGAAAGAGATTCACAGAAGCAGCTAAGGGTTGTTATATATATATAGAGGTTATCTGTCGAAGGCATTTATCTGGTCTGTAGAATGATTCTGTAGTGACTGAAGATGCGGTATGTATTCTATAAATCCGAAATAAACACGAGAGTATATTGGTATCTGCAGGTACAGTACTTTTGTCATGTACATGTATCAAAATCCATCTCAACCAAGACATTACTGTAGTTAATTCCAGAGTACTGGACAATCGCAATCCACTTCTACAGTAAAACTTCCCCACACTTGGGGTCCTGCGGTGAACTTTTTTCTACGCCGCCTCAAATTGCACATATCTCGATAAAATAATCCCGACACTGGTACTGCATGGTTTTTCGATGTTTCCAACTAGGATTCAGTTTCCTAGCTAACCTTTCGCATCTATTCTTTTGAATGAGCATGTTTACGACAATTTCTTAGTAACCATGTCCGGCGATCTTGAGGTATGATTTGGCGGGTAATCAACTATTCTACTCGAGCTATGCTAATGCATTGTCCACAGGAACGGCTGAAAAGCCATGCTAGAGCATTTGATGGTCTTCTATCTCTCATCCCTGCAAAACTTTACTACGGAGAAGACAATAGCGTATGGTGCACGTAAGATCTCGCATTATGCGATTATGCTAATTCTTATCTTAGGACCAATGGCAGAGGAAGAAGCAGACCAAGGAACAGAAAAAGGCAGCCAGACTTGCGAAGTTGGATCCTGATAATGTGAAGACTGCCAAGGATGTCATGGATGAAAGGGCAGCCGCAGCTGCCAAAAAGCGGAAGAGGAACGAGGATGATACAGCAGATCCTGTTGACCTCAGTGTGGAGAGAGAGATGCCCAAAGAGGGTTTGAAGCCCAATGACGAACAAAAACCAAAGAAACAGAAAACGAAACAGGAGGGAACTCAGACAAATGGAAACTTGATTGAACCTCAAGGTCTCTCGATAGAAGAGAAAAAGAAGAGGAAAGCGGAGAAAGCTGCCGCAAAAAGGGAACGAAAGAGGGCGAAAGCTGAGAAGGCTAAGGCAAAACATGAACGTCAAAAGGAACGAAAAGCAGAAGCGACCTCAAACGAACCTACAGAAGGTGTGTTATCAGAAGGAGAGGAAACTGACTTTGATGATGGGGAGGCGGATCTGGTTGAGGCGATTGAGATAGAGCCTTCGCCAAAGTCACAAGGTAAAACAGGACCGAAAAGGAAAGCTTCGCCATTACCGGAAGATTTGACCCACGAGTCATCAAAAGCACCTTCAACTGCCTCTCCATCGCCTCCAGCCGGCCCTTCCGACTTCGATTCGCCCAATATCCACTCAGCCAGCTCGTCCATCTCCTCCATCCAAGTTCCACAGAGCACAGAATCCAAAACTAAAACACTGTCCTCGGCGGGCACCTCATCCAACGGCCTAAAATCAAAGGCTTCAGCAGAAGATATCAAAGAACGTTTACAAGCACGTATCGAAGCCCTCAGAGCTGCTCGAAAAGCTGATGGCCCAAATGGACAACCAGCTCGATCACGTCAGGAGTTGCTAGAAGCACGACGAAAGAAGGAAGAAGAACGCCGAGCCCACAAGAAGGAGCTTCGAAGAAAAGCAAAGGAAGAAGAGGCTCAAAAGCAAGACGAAGAAATTGCACGCAGATTCTCACCTGGCGGCTCTGGCAGCCTACTAGCCAGTCCACGTTCTCCGATGTCAGAGAACATGAGTTTCTCCTTTGGCAGGGTAGCCTTTGGTGACGGAACGCAGGCGGATGCGACACTCTCCACTCTCCTGGACCCAGTTCAGAAGAAAAAGGGTTCATCAGACACACGTTCACAGCTCAATGCCGCTGAACAGAAAGCTGCCCGTCTGGCTGCATTAGACCCTGCCAAACGTGCGGAAATCGAACAGAAAGATATGTGGCTCAATGCTCGTAAAAAGGCCCATGGAGACAAACTCAAAGATGATACTTCATTGCTGAAGAAAGCATTGAAGAGACAAGAGAAGCAGAAGGGGAAGAGTGAAAAGGAATGGAAAGCCAGGACAGAAGAGGTGGAAAAAGGCATTCAAGCGAGACAAAAGAAGAGAGAAGACAATTTGAAGAAACGAAAAGAGGAACGTGGCGCGGGTGGGAAAAAAGGAAAGGGTGTCAAGCGACCCGGTTTCGAAGGCAGTTTCAAAGCCAAGCATGGAAATTCAGGAAGTAGGAAGTAGATACCAAAAACTCGATGTTTTGTTTGAAGGGTTGAGATCTGGTCATACTTGTTCGGAGTTTATACGGGCAGAATATGTTATGTCCTTTTCTATCACATTTGTACCTAGGTATGATGTTCGGCATAGCGTGGGAGACGAAATCCAATCACACTTGATCAGTACCAACGTATTCTCAATTCCTACCTATGCTTCAACTTCTAAGAGAGCTCCTTCAGGGAAACCGCTTTTGAATGAAGGCCACTAACTCATCTAGAACAGCTTTTCACAGTGATTACAGAACAGACGGTCTCAGTGATATCTTTGTACTAGACTTTGAATTGTTACACAGCTATGGCATAGCTCCATTATCTAATGACTGCCTATCCACAGAAGTATTCGAAAGTATTTACATGTAGTATTTCCAGTTCAATGCTTTGTCTGGAAGATTCCCCAATGCTTCATATTGCTAAGCCTCTGTTCCCACTTCTCCAGAAAACCTTGTTAAATTTTTCAAGTCGACAGGTGGATAAGGCATGATCCCTTCCTCTGCTAATTTCAATCTCTCCTTTTGCCCAGCTTGACCAGATCTTCCCAAAGCACCTGCTATCAACGTAACGCTCCTTAAGCTATCATCATTGGCAGGGATAGGGTACGTAACCCAGCTTGCATCTGCGTCGGTATCGACAATGCCGATTGTTGGTACATTGTAAAGACCGCATTCGTGGAGGCAGACTTCGTTTTCTAGTGGGTTCAAACAAACTACCAAGTCAGGCCTACTCACTGGCTGATCACGAAGCAACGGTCTGAGACGTGTAATCTCCTTGTCCTTCGCATCGACAATTTGCAGTTTGCAATGACCAAGGATTTGTTGTCCATTTGTCAGTGATCCGGGGACCCATTTGTCGAAAACATGAAAACCGCCCGCCAACTTTGCGGATCGAACGACAAGTTCTTGTTGGCCATCTCTGGTTCCCACAAACAATATTAAACCACCTCTTCTTGCAACTTCTTCAACCACCTTGCATGCTCGTCGAAGGTACGCGGCTGTGACATCTAAAGATATGATATGGATCCCGTCTCGCACACCACTAATGTACGAGCTATTTCGAGGGTTCCATAAGGATGTTGCCTGACCAAGATGCGTCTGACATGCAAGCAAAGTTGGTAAATCTATTTCTTCGACCGAAAGAGGGTTACTCTCAAATTCCTGAGGGTTATATATCACTCCACGATTCCTAGCCCCAATGTTGTTTCCTTTCCTTTTTGCGGTTCGCGCACGATAAAATGCATTTGTATTCGACCATATTTTCTTTTTTGGGTCACTTGGAAGAGTCGGTCTCTGCTCTTTCTGTTCTTCAACGGGTGATGTGGTCTCTTGACTTGGATGCGGCTCCAATCGGCTTGCGAATGACCGGACACAGTCTAAGGTGCTGGGTCTGGATGACCGAAGAGCGCTTCGGCCTGTAAATACGTTAGCCAAATTGCTGCATCTCATAAGTTAAGACAATTACCATGCCGAGCGCAAAACTGTCGAACAATCATGTTTGCCTGGTATAATGTGATGTAGACAATACATTCCGAGGAAACATTTTCTCTTGGAGAAAAGTCACCTCCCCAAACTGGTCTTGGCACCTACTCTGGTACGGCGTCATTCCCAGCTCCGCTTTCGCCAAATGCTATATCATTTCTCGCATTTAGGCCTGATTGATTCTTTGCGTCTCTCTTGAACATTCAGTTAGTTACCTTGTTCATGAAATACTATGACTACGGAGCTACAGGAAGAAGAGAACCATCTCAACCTTTATATCTAGATGATAGCGTTTGACAATTCTGACCTACAGAATTATCTTCGTTGAGGTTTTAAAATATTTAAAGGAAGCATGTAAGATTTTTGACACTGCTGTGTGCTTCCAATCAAGATAGAGCATGTGGTCGTATAATTTTGGTATTCTCTAGTCAATAGTACATGAGTAAGGAGGCGAAAGGTGGGAAATGTACACATTGTCTGCGCTTGGATTAAGAAGAGGTGTATCAGACGCCGGCCAGATGAGAGAGAGGTTTGAATGTTGTATCTCAGTAATCAATGTGCTGTTGGAAGTCAGGAGGAAGTAACAAGTCTTGCGGGCAGGACAAGCGTACCATCTGGTTGAGCGCAAATATATGTGACAGCTTGATCAACTAATTCTCAGTCAGCATGATATAATGTCCTCGTATCAGCAAGATCCATACCACTGTGAATTGCATCGGCTTCCTTGTCTGGAATCTCAATACTGAATTCCTCTTCAATAGCCATAACCACCTCAACAGTATCCAGGCTGTCCAAGCCCAAGTCATTAACGAAATGAGACGTCCCAGAGATCTATATAGCCTAGTGTTAGACGTGATTTTTCGAGTGACCGTCGTCTTGAGCATACCTTCGAAGCATCCGAAACCTTGACGGGTTAGTGTTATGTTAAAAGGGCTATAACGATCCGACTCACCTTGTCAAAGTTCTTAAGTAAATCCATTATTCTGCCTTGGGCCTCCTCCTTTGAGAGACCAGCGGGAGCTGAGTACCACCTTATTGCCTGGCTAGAGACAGATGGAGCGAATTGAGAGGATCGCGCAACGGAAGCACGGGTCAATTGAGGTCGAAGACTAGTCGAAGCATATCGTACTGTGCTTGATGAAGCGACAGCTCTTAGCGATCTAATTGCGGCAGCTCTAAACATCTTGAACGTATTGACAGAGAAAATGTCTTTCGTTGGTGGCCTTTGTTGGTCTGCTGGGGCGGATGAAGCTTAGAATTGATAGAAAACGGTGATGTCGAAGCTCTCGCGGAATTTTGGGACAATTTATGCGTTTTGTGTTCATTGCGGTCGCCCTAGTCAGCCACTTAGAGCTTTGCCATCCAATGAGGCCAATTGCAAACCTCATTACATCGTAGAATTCCGGTCTGCTCGTCGCTATCGATTTCTTTCGGTCGCCTCGACTACGTTACCCCCCTCTTCTACCTCCCTCTTCACCCATCTCCTTCCATTAAAATGGCGTCTACACGAGCATTTGTAACTCTTACGAGGCCGCAGGCTGCTCAATGCATGTTGCGACAAACTCAAGCTTCTACCTCCTTCGCTCGCGCATTACCATCACAGAGTGCACGTTTAGCATTTTCAACCTCGACATCTCTTACTGCTACACCCACCGGCCCTCCACCAGCTGGGTTCAGATTACCAAAGCCAAAACAGCTGGGTGAAGCCGAAAGCGCAATGGACCGAGCCGGCAATTTCTTCATGCTCACAGAAATTTTCCGCGGCATGTATGTCGTACTCGAGCAGTTTTTCAGACCGCCGTAAGTTTCTAGGAAATCCATTATGTACTTTGTTCTTACATGCTAACAAAGCCTAGATATACTATCTTGTATCCATTCGAGAAAGGCCCAATTTCGCCCCGCTTCAGAGGAGAACATGCACTGAGACGATATCCCACCGGTGAAGAACGGTGCATCGCCTGCAAATTATGCGAAGCTATCTGTCCAGCACAAGCTATCACAATTGAAGCTGAGGAGAGAGAAGATGGAAGCAGAAGAACGACACGCTATGACATTGATATGACGAAATGCATCTACTGTGGTTTCTGCCAGGAGAGTTGTCCTGTGGACGCTATTGTTGAATGTGAGCTTTCATTGCCGTCACAGTGCAAAACTTTACTAACACTGTCACAGCACCAAATGCTGAGTATGCGACTGAGACGAGGGAGGAATTGCTTTACAATAAGGAAAAGCTTTTGGCAAATGGGGATAAGTGGGAACCAGAGCTGGCCGCGGTCGCAAGAGCAGATGCTCCTTACAGATAAAGCTTGGAGCTACGATACGAAACCAATGTCTTGAATTATTCCTTTTGTACTGTACAGTCTAAATATGCGGCGTTCAATAAGCAGCATGTTGGCATGTTCAGATGTGCCAGCCACCATATATTTTGAAACTTTCAGCCAATGTTGAATTGATCATTGTCTTCGAGGGTATCAATCTCCTATCCAACAAAATAATCACATCCTCAAATCCCTTGCAAAGTTGTGCGTGTGAGCTAGGCTTTGATCAAGCAAGAAGCCTCATAGTCGCTTCCACGCTATTATGGAAATTAGTACCACACCGAAGACCAGTGTTGATTCAACTTACACAGCAAATGTTCCTGCACTGACCGGCATTGCTCTTAGTAGTGTTGGTCCAATACCTTTCCAGAATCCGAGAGCTCCTTCTTGTCTCCAAGTCTGAGCAAAACAGTCGCTCATACTCTTGAATCTCATATTAGGACCAAACCCATCGGTCTGCATTTTGCTCTTGACCACATCAAGAGGATAGCTTGCGATCCACAATGCTTCGCCGGCCAAACCCCCGTATGTGGCGACTTTGACGCTACTTATTTCATCTCGCTTGACATTGTTCCGCTTCATATCCTGGTTCATTAGGTATTCGAATGTCAGGAACCAGACACCATATGCCTGAGCTTCTCGTAGAATTGTAACGACTTCTCCTCTATAGAGTCCCCGTAGCACACCTTCATGGGCTGAAAACTTCTTGATGCAATCAATAGGGCCATTGTATAGTCTTCCGGCACCATGTGGCTGAGCCTGCAGCCTAATTCTTACATGCTCAATTGGGCCCGAAAGCACTGAGTTTGTAATACCGGCAAAGGCTCCAGCCAAATAGTATTGCCCATATGATAAGCCCGTATCACTCGAGTTCGAGGCGTTTAATTCCTCAAACTTTCTCCGAGCGTAGTGAAAGGCGCCAAATTGCACAGAAACACAGGCCCCAATACCTATCAGAGGCGTGAGAGTTCCTTTGTAGAATGCAAAGGGGCCTTCATTTTTGAGGATGGAAGATGCACATGATATCGCTGACGGATACTGAGAAGTTGTCTGTAATCTAACCTTCACGATATCTATTCACCATCAGATTTCCCCTACGAGAAAAGGCGGTAGGGATATTACCGAAAGGCTGGCCTGCATGTTATTAGTCTAAGCCCCAGAGTATATTGGATCATGTCATCCGAAGGGAGTAGTGAAGGAGCCATGTGAGCAGAGAATGTTATTCCACGATTGGGAGGGCGGATGGAGGGCAGGTAACGGATATGTCATCTTAGAAAAGCAGTAGAATTGGTATATGGCAAACAACAAATTGGGATGATAAAACAAAACGCTCTTTGAGACTGATATAAAAATGCAATATGTGTAGACAAAAAGGAGGATATGATACTAACCGAGCAATACTTGGGCTGTACCTCCTACAGCTCCAGCAAAGAGATCTTTGGCGGTGCGAGCCCAGCTATCTCTGTCCGGAGACTCTATCTCCTCCATATCTGCCTTGACAGTTTTCTCCTATATTATCATACGACCAAGAGAGGTTGAAGCAGGAAACAGTACATGTATATTCTCGAGAGCACGCAATTGGGATTTGGTGTGGTTCATATATTACGGAGGCCGTTTGGGTAGCGCTGTGCTACTTCTTGTTCATTTTCTTTGCCGCGGGCTTTTCGGACATAGGCGGCGAATTATTGCTGAAGAATTTCTAAAAGACCACTCATCGGATTGCAGCTATGCAGCGACTTTTTTTTATACTGTGGTATAACAACGGGAATGTTGTCGAATCGAGACAGTTCACAGCAATTTAGAAGCCAGTGATGCGAGTGCATTCGGTTGCAAGAGTACGTCGCCTTCAACAGCGAAAGCTTTCTCAAGTGCTAACACCTCGTTTAGGTTGCAGCATGTCAAGATGTCTGCATCTTTTGCGCATGTCGAAGTCGCAGTTCCGCACCAAGACCGAGGATTTTGAGGTCCTTCAGCACAACGAAAACCAAAACTCAATCCAAGAATGACACTTCAGCTTCTCAATCGTCGACCGGTGGCCCTCTGGGTGGAGGTTGGGGCGGCTTAGGCAAATCACTTGGTGGTACAGACTTCGATAAGCCGCTCGAGCTGCCATCGAAACCTCGGACAGATGTTGCGCAAAGCTCAGTAACAAAAGAGGCGGGCAAGAATAACCTACGAGATATAATACCGCCCAGGCGACCTCCTAGACCCCGACAGTATGAACAACGTCAGGAGAGTAAGTCAGATGGAGTGCCATTCAGACGTGCGCCTATCAAGCATGGTCGTGATTGGCGACCTGCGTTCTTATCGAATGCATCACCAGGACAAATAAGGCTGCCATTAAACGCTCAAATTGACAGCCGACAGGACGCAGCCCGGTCAATCCAACAGCCTGACACGAAAGATACCGCGACCACGCCTCCTGAAACCAAAGTCGGAGGAAGCGACCAACATGGCGCGCAAGGGAAATCCCGCCCTCCTCGCGGAACGGTCGGCGGCCTCGATGATCTTCTTAGCATTGTCGACACAAATAGTCGCTATCTGGAAGATCAGAAACACCAAAGACGTTCACTGCGATCAGGACGAAAGCCAGTAAATGACTTTGAGGACAATGAGCGCGCAGCTGTCAAAATTTCCTGGACTCCGTCCGAAGAAGGACGATATGGGTCTGATGATGATGACTTAGATGTCGACCCGGCCGAATTGCTGGAAAGGAGAAGAGGTAGATTTGGAAATGTCGCGGCCGAACCAAGTCGGCCAAAATACCTGAGTGGTCGAACCAAAGAAGCATACGGTGACTACGATCCTACAGATGAAGATAGGTTTTATGAGGATCGTCGCCGTCGGAGAAAAAAGGGTAAAGGGGTCGGAAAAGGATCTGACGGTTCCCAAGCAAGAGGGAGCCAACAAGCTCCCCAAGTCGCTATACCTGACTTCATTGGTATTGACCAGCTGTCAAAATTACTCCGCGTCCCGCTTGAAGGTTTTATCAGACATCTAGAGGATATGGGGTTCGAGTCACCAAGTCGTGATCATATTCTCGATGGCGAGACCGCTGCTCTGATTGCAAATGAGTATAACTATACGCCTGTATTAGCGACTTCGTCAGGTGCAGATCTAGTAGCTAGGCCTCCTCCGGAGGATAAGAGTCTGCTCCCGCCACGTCCGCCAATCATTACAATCATGGGACACGTTGACCATGGAAAGACAACCATTCTAGATTACCTCAGAAAATCGTCCGTCGCTGCTTCCGAGCATGGGGGGATTACGCAGCACATCGGGGCATTCTCTGTTCGAATGCCTGGAGTTGACCGGCTCATGACATTCTTGGATACTCCGGGTCACGCAGCTTTCTTGGAGATGCGACGTCGTGGAGCCAATGTCACCGACATCGTTGTCCTTGTCGTGGCCGCTGATGATGGAGTAAAGCCACAGACAATTGAAGCTATCAAGCATGCATTAGCGGCTAATGTCCAAATTGTAGTGGCCATTAGCAAGGTTGACAAGCATGATGCGGATGTTGAGAACATTAAGCACGAACTCACGCGTTACGGTATTGAAGTCGAAGATCTTGGAGGAAACGTTCAAGCTATACCTGTAAGCGGGAAAACAGGACAAGGCATGCAGGATCTAGAAGAGGCCATTCTTGCTTTGTCCGAAGCAGAAGACTATCGTGCTGAGATAGACGGTCCTGCGGAGGGCTGGGTGATCGAATCTCATGTCACACAAGCCGGAAGACTAGCTACTATTCTCGTCCGCCGAGGTACCCTGAGACCAGGCGACTATGTTGTTGCAGGAACTACATGGACACGTATTCGTTCTCTTCGAGATGATGCAGGGCAGCTGATTGCAGAAGCCCCACCAGGAACACCTGTTCAAGTCGATGGATGGCGAGATCAACCTCATGCTGGCCTGGAAGTGCTCCAGGCAGAGTCAGAAAATCAAGCCAAAGAAGTCACAGAGCTGCGGATCGAGAGGGATGAAATGGCCCGTCTGATGGACGATGCGACTGCCATCAATGCCGCACGGAAAGAAGAAGCAGAACAACGTGCCCGAAGACTTGCATGGGAGGCAACTCAAGAAAGGTATAAACGGCATGTTAAAGCCCAACCTAGGGATAATGCAGGTTGGGTCGAGCCAGAAAATGATGATAGTGTCAAGAAAGTCAACGTCGTGGTCAAAGCCGACGTTACAGGCAGTGTCGAAGCTGTCGTCGATGCCATCTCTCAACTGGGAAACAATGAAGTCAGGGCAAACATTATCAGAAGTGGTGTCGGACAAGTCAACCTTTCTGATATCCAACATGTTTCAGCAACTGGGGAATATGGCGTCATTATTTCTTTCAACCAGGGGACTGATGGTGAAATGTATCGTCTTGCTGAGAATGCCGGAGTTGAGATTCTCGATCACAACATCATCTACCGCGTTATAGATGCGGTCAGGGACAAGCTTTCCGACCAATTACCTCCGCTAATCAAACACACTGTCGAAGGGGAGGCCGAGGTTCTCCAGGTGTTCGACATCATGGTCAAAAAGGAAATAATAAAAATTGCTGGTTGCAAGATCACCAATGGGACTATCAACAAGGAGAGTCCCATTCGTGTTTCACGAGACAACCAGCTAGTTTTTGATGGTATGTACAATCCCAATCGGACTACGTTGTAAGTATGAGATTGCTAACCAAACATTCTCAGGAAAACTCTCCTCTCTGAAAAACGTAAAGAAAGACGTAGATGAAATGCGCAAAGGAAGCGAATGTGGCATGGGCTTTGAGAATTGGTCAGACTTCATGGTTGGTGACACCATACAATGTTATCGAGAGATTCGGGAAAAGCGCAAGTTGTAGCGTTGAGAAGCTTTGCTTGATCTTATCAAAGCCTCGTCGGTCGGGTTTCAAAAAGTGCGCAATGGTCGACGACCTCTTAACTTCCGTAGACGATGTGTTACAAGAGGCGATCAGTCTCACAGTATAAGTGTATGATATTGTACATAAAACGGTAGAATCTTCATAGGGAATGGCGCTTTTGACAGATATACGGCAGGACACGGCTTGATCTCATGACATAATGATAGTAGACAGATTAGCTACAGCGCCGAATCAATCGAATGGCTGCTATGGCGTCAAATGTTATGATTCACGCATCCAGCCACGTCGAATGCCTGGAAGTCCTGTTAGGTCGGCAAGTTTCAAAAGGTGTGTGAGGACAGGGGTTAAGGGGGAATCGGACCAATCAAAATCTCCATGTCGAAACAGAACCTCAATCTTCGAAACCAAGAGTGAACAGTCCAAAACGCTTTTCGCTTCTACATGCTGCTTCATTCATTGTACCGCTCACCGTTCTTCATCTCAAACCATGCGCTGGCCCGCAGGATAGAAAGCTTCGCCGTCTTGGGGCATTGAGACCCATGCATTCCTCTGCTGCTGTGGTTGTTTCTTGAGCCTTCCGCTTACACAGTCCACCACTTTAGTCCGTTCCCAAGCTCGTATGAGGATCTCTTCGGGAAAATCCTTTCCATTCACTTCGCCCCAGCAGTGCTGTTTGGAGAATAACAAGATTCTTCTAGGTCTCCTGTTCTTCGTGTAAAAGTGAACGACTCCTTCTCCCTTCTCAACTTCTCAACACTTGTTGCTTTGCCTGCATGTTGTGTTGATTCACAACCTTCGTTTCTCCGATATGTATTGATTTGGTCTCTCTTCCTCCCTACCCTTCTTTTCTTGGCCTAATGTTATCATGAAGACGTTTACTTTCCTTACTATAGTTTTTTGGGGTTTTATCTACGCATCGGCTGGACCGATCGAAAGGTACATTTCACAACCTGTTACCCTCCAAGTCCACGGAACCTAACGACTTCGCAGGAACCCAAATTCATCAAGTCGACGTCTATCGCGACGATCTTTAGATAGCTTCAATACTAATCCCGTGGAGAGATGGGTCACTTCCAAAACACCGCCTGAAGAACGAGACCTTCTTTCAGCCAGAAAGCGTGGTCTTCTTGAGGATCTATTGGGCGCGCTCTTAGGAGATGGAAATGGCTCTGATGGACAAGATGGATCATCCGGGACGGGGACAGGCACCAGTGGAACTACCTCTGCTGCTGCTACTTCAGCCGCTGCGGCCTCTACCGGTACAGGAACCTCCAACGGTTCAGAAGCAGGAGCCGATGCAGCCCCATTCCCAGCCGGCAATTCCACGAACCCCAATTCCAACGCAGCGACCAGTGGTGCAGCTGTGGCCGCAGCCATCCCTACCGGATCCGGTACCCAACACGGCGTAGTTCCGGCCTTGGGGTCCGATGGACAAGCGAATGCTGAAGTCTCTGCTTTGGCGGACCCTACTGCGACTGCAGACACAAATGCTGCCTCTAGTGCTTCGACTTCCTCTGCAACAACCGCCGCTGCAGCAGCTGCAAGCGCACAAACCAGTCAAGCGGCAGCCGCAGCAGATACCAGCTCAACTTCTGCAGCCGCTGCCGTCACGACCTCCACCTCTGCCACCGCCGCCGCCGCCGCAGCAGCAACTACATCAACGTCTGCCACTGCCACTGCCGCTGCCGCTACGACCCCCACTTCCGCCACCGCTGCCGCAGCAGCAGCAGCAACTACAGCCTCCGCCGTCGCCGCCACTACATCCTCGTCTTCCACGTCTGCCACTGCAGCCGCGGCTGCTGCAGCCACATCCGGCTCCGTATCCCGCGAATTCACTCTCACGACCACAGCCGCAGCTCCGACGGGTTCACCTGGTAACACATTGACTATAGCAATCGGTGGAGGCGCCACAACGACAACAGCCACTGGTGGTGGTGTGAGCGTCGTTCCTGTTTCTGCGAAGGTGTAAAGGACCGGTATTGGATGGAACGTATAAGGTGTGAGGCGTGAGATATGAGTCAATCTTTGGATACCCATATTGATATAGAATCCTATCCTTCCCCCTATAGACCGGACTAGTTCATTCGCGGTCAATGGTACCAGGTCGCTCGCTATATTGATCGATCATAGTCCAGGTCGTACTGTACCGTAGTATTCTACACCATAGTTAGTAATCTTGCCACGTATCGCATTGTCAAATATACTACAGTACTTCACTTCATACCATATCCAACGTCACCCACACCTATCAACGTCAAACCATTGTCCGGATATCCAATCGAATATTATCACTCTGTACCTATTGTAGATAGATAATAGACACCCCATGTATTAATCACCTGGGTCCAGTCCAGTCCAGTCCAGTACTATATATAAGTATACTTGCCTGTGTCCCTGCCCTAATTACCTAACCGAACAGCCTCCTCCATCCATCCCTTTTCCTACAGTACCATAGCTAATTACCTAAGGTATACAAGACACTCCCTCCTCTCGATTTCACGTCTAAGACTATCTTCTGTATCCTGCAGGATTCATTCTTTTCTTCATATACCCTGCAATGAAAATGACCTGGAGATAAAGGTAGAGCAGAGCAGAGCTACAGTACAGTACTACAGTATGCCTAGGATACGTACATAGTACATATAGACAAGGCATTTGGTCTTGCCGCGGTTTCTATACGATACAGTGTTATTCGTTTGGGACACAGAATATCTCTATTCCCGCATGCGTCCACATCTATAATATTAATATAAACGACTCACGTATGTATGTATGTACGTATGTACGTACATAGTACATACATTCGTATACTCTGAGTATATAGGTGTAAGGCATTAAATGAGACGGATAAATATGCATGGAGACGGATAAATAATCCACGAAGGATGGGCTAGGAAATATATTCCGGGATAGTGGAGTGTTCCTGGTACTTGTATTACTGTTCTGTATTTTTCCCCATACGGTAGCACCAGGGGCCGCGTTTGCCTAGACCATCGTATGTTGAAGCTATTTGAACAATGTCGACGATGATCCCATGGTACAGTACGTACTAGACTACGAATTCTTTACCACCTGTATCGTCATGAGCCTGCATATTCTAAAGAGAAAGGTCATAACACCTCAATCTTGAGGCACACTGATGAACCTTGTTGTACTGACGGCGGTACATGCATGGTACATATCGCACGACACAGTGCAGAAGCTCATGGAAGGTGAACAGTACAGGAAGTATTCAATTCTAGATCATCTCATCATTGAACTGGAACCGGGGATAGAGAGTCTGACTCCTTTATGCAAAGAGGACGGACAACCTGTCACTTCTCAGTCGAAGTGACCACTAGGCGACCTGATAGAACGGGATAGACCCGTGACAAATAGAAGTTCCTAACTCCATGTTGAAGGGTTTCACGGGCGGCCCATTTGGCAATCAGTGCAATAAGAGAATACAGAGTAGTTATGTGATACTGCTGCATAGAAGCCCTTGATGTTCTGAACCGCGTCGAGGCTCAGGCTGACGATTACGGTCTTACTGGAATGATTGGTGTCCGAAATGATGGACACGACGATCAGTCGCCTGATTCCGAAACCGAAATCGATGACAGCCTTTCCACACCATGTAAGATGCGTTTAAGCGATGATTCTGTGACTCGGCTCTTACATCCGAGTCAGTGGCGGCTGCTCTTGGGCCTTTCAGTCGAACTTGGTATGTAGAGAAATTCATGATATGAGCTGTTGTTATTACCAGATTACTTCCCCATGCATGACGTCCCTTGCTCGCAAGTCGTCTGTCGTACATCGTTCCCCGGAACCAATGCAACAATCTACGACGACCGGTGATTTTTTGGAACACCCATGACGAGGCTGAATTTTGGTAAGCATGTGTTGGATATTAGATATGACCCAGATCAATTGGTACGAGGAAGCATCGCAACATGTTCGAACTCGTATGTGAAGCCAGACAAGTGAAGGGAGGCGAGCCTGGTCGCGGTAAGCTTCTTGCGAGCGTATAGAATGTCGAAGGGATTGTCGATGCATGGGCCATGGAGAGAAACAAGGCACAGGGAATACTCTTTTGGATGAAATTGAAATAGCCGATGATCAGGTCGACGACTGCTGGGATCGTGATCGGGAGTTGAGGAAAAAGAGCCAATATTTCCTAATGCGAAGATGTGACAGCCCAACCTTGCACCATCGTCGTGGCCAACAAAATGCAAGATCTTGGGATGTTTCCATGCTAGAGACCGGAAGATAGAACCGTGAGGCTCTTGCTTTTCGGGAATGGACCTGTGTACTCAGAGTATGCACGCCGGAAAAACACCATGATGCATAATCCGGAATGACCCACAGCAGAGCAATACTAAACATTACTGGATACGTTACACGCTCATTGTATAATAAAAGACGCATCTGTATGGAATGTAGTACAGTAGATCAAGATCATGGCCCTATCGTAACAGATCCTGGTGGGAGCGGGTGCTGAAACTGGAGGCCGAAAGGACCGGCGTCTTTATTTTAAAGAGGACCCGTGAGAGATGTCGAGGATTCTGAGAGGCGAAGCATCCTAGGAGGTGCATCGCGCTTAGCCTGCTTGTGACCGGCTGTCTGAGGACGGGGGCGTACCACCGCAGAGAAAAGTTCTTGTGGCTACTGGGACAAAACACGATTTTAAGTGTGTTAGGGTATGAAACGAGCGATCCAAGGCGATAGTCCTTGCGGCGAAGGGCTTAGGTATTGTACAACTCGGAGACCATGATCAAGGGCATGAACCACAGAGCAAATCGATCAATATATATTTATTAGAGTGAAGGTCGAGAAGGGTGTTAGGACTACCAAAGCATCAAGCAGTCAGACCAATAACCCAAAAAGGTCGCCAATAATCCAGCCTATTAGGGCCTGGATTGGGCATGCTTTGCCTATAAAGGTCTGTTCGTAACAAAGGGAAAGGTGAAATATGCATTGTGTCCTGATAGACAGGGTGACATGATGACCTGTGTTTAGAAAATGATTTAGACATTTAGAAAATGATTTAGTTAGACGTTTAGAAAATGATTTAGACGTTTACTGAGAGTAGAATGTTACTGCAAAGGGAAGTGGAGATGGTGCTGCGAGAGATTCGGGCCGACAGGTACAGCATCAGGTAACCCCAGCAGAAAGTTCTTGGTTCGAGTTTTGACCTATTAAGTACTTTGATTTTGCGGGGTTTAGCCCCAAACTCCAAGTACTATGTACTTTTCTCCTTTAATATATTAAGTTACCGACTTATTTCTTATCTTTATACATAGCTAACGTTAACTAGTAGTAGACTCTATTTAACTGTCTTGGGGTAAACCCTTAAGTAAACCCTTAAGTAAATATCAAGGAAGGATAGGATGGAGTGTGGGGTGGGGAAGCATATAGAAGTCCATAGAACCCTGCTTAGGTTCTAGATAAAGAGTAGAGAATGAACACACTTGAAGCACGCATTTTCTGGCTGTAGGCTATCCCATGACAGTAAACCCTTAAGTAAACCCTTAGATATCCCTAAATGAAATTCCTAGGTAATTATATAACCCTCTTAAAATAAAAATGGAATTTTTTTGAGTAGTGGTTGTTGAGAAACAGCTGTATATATAGATTTGGGCCGAAAACAGTTTACCGCCTAACCTAATGCTGTGACCTGATGGCCCAGAGGGAATCTTGTGCTGCGACATATTGTGGTGGATATTGAATCGACGAAGCAAAGCCCCAGCATTTGGTTAGACACTGCACACCATCGCCCAGCCCGCTGTTTGGACAATGCGCGCAAGTTCTTTTCTGGTAGAGGTTTCCTCATATTTCAGAAAAGTGGAACGAACATAAGTTGGAGAATACGGTGCCTCGCACACGCGCCTTCTCGGGTTCTTTCTGGTGGGTTTCAGGTTTCAGGTGGTAGACACAATAGGGTACAAACACAATCAATGGACCGGCATCCGGGATGGTGTTGATTACTAGTCGGGTTGAACAAGAAATGATCAGGTTCGATGGTGTCGTGGACTGTGGTCAGCGGCTAAAGATATCTGATCGGAGACCATGGTAAGTATCTTTACAGAAGAACTGCTAGAGAAGGTGAAGAGAACGACGTGTAATTTCGTGTCATGCGAATCTATATACTGTAAGTAGCATAAACAATGGCTGGACCATGATTAGCTCCCGTTTTCGGGTAGAGAAATGGAGAAATGTGTACCTCCTCTTTCCATCGGATGCGGCTCCCTGTGATGAGTTGTTTCGTGGAGCATCTTTGTAGGGCAAGTAGGAGGTGGCACTAGAGATAGCGGGGGATTCGCTCGCGTGATTTTCCTTGAGAAGTAATTCTGGGGGTCATATTCAGTGTTGACATGCCGGAGTCAATTGCCACAGAGTGGGACGGGCACTCTGAGGTCCTGGTTCTATCCATACCTACCTACCTGTTGCCCGTAAGTCTAGGCCCATACCATCCATGCAAGGCCGGCTAGCCTCCGGTCCAATCATTTGAGGTTTCTGTACTTCGCTATTGACGCAGCTGAAAACATCAGCATGACCGGTATCTCTGACAATATGCTGCGATGAATTCCAAGGCTTAAGACGGTAACAGAGATGCCACAAACATTCAAATCGCATCCCAATTCGATGCCCATGGTAAGTCATTGCCCGCTTGAAAACCTAAGGCTTTCTGTAGTTGGTAACCCACCATATGCGAAGCTTGATAATCGACAATTCTTGGTTGATTAATTCGCGATCACTCTGCCGTGCGCGAGCCACCCCAAAGTCTAGAAACTTAAAAATGCGTTGCCTCTCGATATAAGATGTATTCCGATACACGAACCTGGGGAGTTGTGTCTGCCTCCTAGCATCCGCCTAGTGTCCCCCATCAGCCCAGCAATGGGACCTTGCCGGAAAGGGGAACATTCAATCGAGAGTTTGACCCGTCAGAATTGAACCGTTCGTTTTCCAACTCGCTATGTCTTGCCATCGAGGCTATCATCCATGACCCCCGGGCTCTCCCTCTGGAAGGATTGGATAAATGAAGTCAAGTCCGGAGCACGCCGAAATTCGTGCAGTAGTGTTATAGCCTCCTGCTCAGGACGTTCATACAAGGTCTGTAAAATGCGTCTGGATAGGTTAAAGTCGCCCTCGTGCTCAGTGATTTCGGATTCACGTATTCCATGCCAGGTCTGCTCTGATGAGTGCAGCCCGAGGCGGTTCGGCGGGGAAGCGGAGACTGATACCGAGCCTCTTTGGTGGCCTTCCAACTGACAATGGTCCATCTCATCTTGTGGGTGAAGTAAAAGATTGATAGGAACTTTTGTGCGAGTCGGAGTCGTATTTGTGGGCTCGGTCGTGGCTACAACCTGCTCCATTATCGTGGATAAGGGCACATGAGATCTGATCAGGGACAATAAACCTTCCGATTTGGACTTGTCGGGAGAGCGAATAGCATCGAGAATGCCGTCTAGAAGGACCGTCTGTTGCTGCAATTCATCCTGTACACGCTTTGCGGCCAGTTTTCTTCGACCATCTAAGGATTCATTGATCACACACTCGATGCCACCTATGCGACAGGATTTGCAGGGGGGAGGTCCGCCGGAACACTTTTGGTCATATAGTTAGGAGGATGGACGGATATCAAACATAGATGTCGAGTGCAACATCAAATATTGGCTCACCTTGCTCTTTCTTTTCTTACAGGCGGCACATGCTGCAGATATCCGTCTATCCCGAGTTGTCTCCCGATGCGAACTCGTTGACTCTGACTGGGATTGCCATGCCCCAGGACGATTTGGAGTTTCGTTCGGGGTGGGTGACCCGGAGGATTCGATGTGGCCGTCCACAAGACTTGAAATTGACGCTAGCTGAAGTGGCCTTGGTGAATGTTGCTGGTGCAGTGGGGGCAGTGATGGTGAAAACTGCTGCGAGAAGGGGCGTAACTTCGCCTGCATACTGCGATCTAAATCATCAGCCATCGCATGTGAAGACGTAGCCTAGATTGGTTCCCAAGAAACGAATTGGAATAACAAATACCTGAAATAATATGAGAATAGGCCAAATAAAGAAAGAGAGCGAAGCAGGATCGATATAGAAGGAACGGAGTTTGCAATTCACTAGCTGAAAGAGCGACCGAGGAAAATAGTGTTGCTGCGTCTTCGGGTTCTAGGCTCGACTTATAGATGAATACTTACGGTGTCAATAAGCCTGCTCAATTTCGATCGGATTCCAAACTTGCGGTTGATAAGTCAATGGGTTTCAGTGAATCCCATGGGACTTGTCGGCAGGGTGGATAGACCAATGGGCGATTCCAAGGCTGAGGAAAGCCAAGCAGGAACTTTGAGAGTGGACGTGCTCGCATGTAATGCCAGAGAAGGGCCGCGGCTGAGATTTCCGCATCTATCCAAAGCATCTATCCAAAGGATGCTGGTGATGGAGAGGAGCTGGAAAGAGAAGGACATGACAGGTAGCCGAATGGTTTCATGTGGAATCGAGACATGAATGAATATACTGTACTTCGTTGTAATTACCTGGGAAGTATCATAATTACAGTACGAATTATGTCAATATTACATGTAATTATCTCAAAGCAGGTTCAATGGAGACAAGCAAGCGATCCATGTTTCCGAATCGGCCATTGGTTGACTCCCTTTCTCCTGGCGATGCCGCTAGAAAGGGCTCTGATGGACACATAATTAGTACCTACTGTACCTACTGTAAATTACCTACTGTACCTACTGTAAATTACCTACTGTACCTACCTTGGGTCCTCCGGCCTGCGGGCGACGTGCTGGTGAGATCTGTACTATCTATGTCCTCTGAGAGGTACAGGTATACAATCATGTCCTAGGTATTGCAGTATATTAAAGTACACTAAGTCGACCCATCCACCTAAATAAAATTTAGTTTTTAAGTTATGTTATTAAGATAGATAGGCTTATAGGTATAGGTAGGATGGATGGTGAGGTTTAATTGGGTGCGCGAAAAGGCAGTTGCGCGACAGGTGGATGGGCCGACTTAGATATGCCTCAGGTTTATGAACCAACGTTTGTTAGTCATAGATTGCCACCCGCACCCTGCCCATATCCGGGTAGGTGCTCCATTGAAGTCTCCGAAGCACTTTCATCGATGGATGAGGATATCTGGGTGGTCACCAAAGTTGAACGGTAGGTAGGGAGTATTGCGTTTGAAGGTCGTTGCTAATTGATACAGAGTATGGTCCGTTAAGCATGTGGTCTGTAAAGTAATTACATCCTATACTGTAAGGCAAGTTACCATGGTACGACCTATGTTACATATTTACATATATGAAAATAAGCGTTGACCACGCTGTCCCAAAACCACCGATGCCGTCCAGTGATCACGATCGTTCCAGGGTACAGCGTACGCACGACCTGATTATATAGTTTTCAGGCTCCCTCCCGCCACATTTTTATCTTGAGAGTTTACGGGTCATACTCTTAAGCTCTAAAGCAGATTCCCCCTAACAAGGTTTGGCGCGGGCGGAGCGTGCTAACCGTCTATATACATAGGTTCTCGACAAGGGGTTTGCCTTGTATCCTTGACGCTCACCTGACGAGATTGAGTTGAAGCGTGGTCGACTAGGAGTCTGGACGCTGGCAGTAGGAGTTCTGACCGGTTGCAGTCTGCGGGATCGGTGCACTACGATCGAGGATCCCCAAGGCAGAACGGTTGCTATGACTTGTTCCCGGGGGCGAGGGCCAGCCTAACGGCGAAGGCCCCAGTCTTGTCTCCTGACCTTTTTTGATAATGAAAAAGATAAATACATAAACCACAAGATCCGGACGACAGGAGAGGGCAGGGCTTTGCTGATGATCGATAGCGATTGAACAACTGTATAGATACCCCACTGCTTGATACGAGGTAGATGCGTTGGACTGCTGTAGACCTGACAAGGATAAGCTGCTCTCACTACGCCGGCAACATCAGGTCTGGTCGAAGGATAGTCCTGTCGTATCTGTATATAAAACATGTCCTGTGGCAACATGAACACGCAGGATACTTTTGCCGATTAACTGGGGGCGGACTGAGCAGCCCACACACTTCAGTTTCCGATCCAGGTCCCTGAAGTGCCTACGCGAGCCGAGGCTGAATTCAGATGATGACAGCCGATGCTAAGCTGAAGTCTCGATTTCAAGGGCCAGAATGAACGGCTGAGTCGCGGTCCATCGTGATAGCTAAGGTCTCTAGCGTATTTGGGTCCATCGAGCGGTGAGGTGCCTGGTGCCGGGTAAAGATCTATCAGAGGAGGTAGTTTTGCTCAAGGAAGGCCAATTGACTCTCCAATGATGCCATAGCACTCTCACTGGAGTGGAGATTTGAACTCTGATCTGAGTCGACGTGTGAATGCTGAGATACGTAAACTCAAGACCGGCATTTTACTTGGAGGCGCAACTGGACACATGGTCCGGGCCTTTGTGTTTCGCTAGCTGCAAGAACTATATCTATATCCATGGTCTCAAGACAAAGTACAATATGAAGAACAGTAAATACCCACGTCATTATGTGTTTACATACTTACATAACACATTGCCTACGTACGGTAGGGAGATGAAGTCAGCACCTGAGGTGACCAAGGGTATACATAGTATTTTGTCAATGGGTCCAAGACAGAAAGGGTGGATATTGGCGGGCTGCTAGGTGAAGCAAAAGCAAAGCAACGCAAAGCTATGAGGGCATCGTGTTTACTGAACAGTAACACAGAGATTTCGTGTCACGGTGGCGCACATGCCTGATTAGTATTAGTTGCTGTTTAAGTGCCGAAGTTACCTGCCTCTGCAGCAAACTGTGGCTAAGATGAAGTTACCCCAAGCCACTATTCTACTCTGGTACCCAGGGTTATTAAACTAGTATCCCATCCACTATGCCAAGACTAATATACCAGATATTACGAGGACCATCATTCGAGAGCCATTTAATCTATTATAATTTGCTAATACTGCCACGAGAAATTTAATATCCAATTATCTCTAAGAATATGTGAGTTATTAGTATTATATATTATATTTAATATAAATACTTTCTGTCCAGAGATACCATACTATAAAATCAATAAACTACCGTATAGTTGTCCACGGCGACTCTATCGGACTAAGAATCAATCAATCCTCTCTTGTGTCACTGGCAGCCGGTGCAGCAACCCGAAATTACATGCTTGAAAAATGATAAAAAAAGGGTTGGAATACTGAGTTAGTCCAATTGAGAGTAACAATTGCCTTTTTTGAATTTTCAACAAAACAAAAAAAAAGGGGTTGCCTGATGTCAAACCACAAATGTAGCCTTTGTCATTCCGACAGATGGAAATAAGATTTGCTTTTCGCCGGGAAGCTTCGATTGCGGAGGATTGGGAGATCTAGGGTACTAGTGTACGGTGTACGAGAAACCTGATAGCTTATGTGCACAGCATAGATCACCTGTTCCGTGTGGTCAGAGGTGGGTACTCTACAAGCAGGGATACCGAGTATAGGTACAGTGCTTCACCTCTGAGGGTTACAACAATTCCTACCTTATGTACCTTGATTCCTTGAGATTACCTCGCGAGTGAGTTGGACGACGTGCTCCACACTTGAACTGCCTCCTCTTCATTCTTCAACATCGATTTGTTTTTCTGCATCAAGATACCCAGGCAGGCTAGGCTGTGAAGGCTTGCGAACATATAGGTCTTAGAAACGGTATAGATCTCCGATTTCCCTTCCATATCGTTTTTGGTTTCCTCGACTTGCCGAGTGCTATGAGTCAAGCATCAGATCGGTTGACTAAGGTAATATTCAGAGACTTTCGTGCGAGAATCTCTTGCCTCCCTTGAATGAGATATCCGACCTACCATAACAAAAGGCCGGCCTGTCCGGATCGCCGTTTTAACAAGAACTGATCAACATGCATTTTACTTTGCATGACCATCAATTTCTGTTAAAATCGCATCTGAAATGTATGTGGCGATTTGGGTTTGCTCATTTATATGTTCCGAGGAACTGAGCTACGACAAGGTTCGCCCAGCCCCTGAAATATGAATGTTGGCAATCGTATCTGCCTCTTTCCCACATCACTTCAATCGTCATGACCCTCATCCCGTGGGATTCCCATTCCCATCAAGCCCATCATATTCCCGCTCGGTCCTGCCAGTCCAGCTTGGCTCTTGAAACTTTCCAGTAAATTCCTAGCTAAATTGATGTCGATGTCATTCACCTCGGCATCATCGAAGTCCCCGTCTTCGTCACTAGAGATTAGGTCCGGTGGTCCCGTTGCTTTGCCTTTGCCCTTTTCACCTCCACTAGTGATATGCTTTGGGGCTTGTTTGCCACACTTCTTTTGTGTACGGTTGAGATCAAGCGCTCCAGATTCATTCAGTTCGGCTTCTATTTGTCGAGAAAAGGATTCGATGTCTTCGACTGTTGGGTCTTCTTCCTCATTGGAACCCAGCTCTTGAAACCTTCCTGCGCTGTTCTTGGATGGGGAACTCGGTATAGTCATCCGAGGTGTAGATGAGCTGGGCATTCCCATCATTTCTCTCATCATTTTCGCCAGTTGATCGTCGGAAAAGGAAACATCTTTGTCTTCTTCTTCTTCTTCATCATCATCATCATCATCACTTATATCGTCGTCGGAATTGAGTTCGTCATCGGTCGATTCATCAAACAACCCGGCACCCTCTGGACCAGCAGCTTCGTCGTTGAGAAACTTCTCAAACTGTGCTACGATACGTTGGAGATTTTCTTGGGCGCCCTTGTCACCAAATGAGCCCGCGTCGTTGAAGCCTGTTCTGCCGCCGAGTTCCTTTTCGAGATCTTCAAAGCTGATGTTGAGCCATTTTTCGTCATCCTCTCTTTGCTCCCATGCTGATATCACTGTGTCGCTTGGAAGCTGCTCATCTCCAGTATCAAGGTCGTCTAACAGCATTTTCATCTCACGCACAGCTGGTTTGTCCTGACTTTGGGGATCTGCTACAAGCATTTCTAGGCCACAAGATATTTTCATTCCTGTCTCGATGGGATTGTACCGCTTGCTATCACCTTTTGCAGGAAGAGACTTTTCCCATGCTTTGGGTGGGGGAAAATCTTGACTCTTGAGCTGAGCATAGCCGACACGTGGTATGGCGATGCTAATGGTGACCAAATCATCTGGTCCAAATGTCAACTGGTTTTGGAGAGGCTTCAAAGATATCGGATCTCGTAGATAGAAAGCCTCAACTGCAGGCGAAATGTAGGATGGCTTTTGGTGAAGAAGGTAGGCGACTTTTCGAGGCACAGTGACTATAGCGTGGTGTATGTTCTCGGCGATTTGGTGTGGATAGTTTCGCAAGCGATAAAATGCTTCCTCCTCGATGCTTGCGGATCGCATCAAACGTTTTGGACCCGTGAGTAAGAGCTGTCGTGCAATTCGTAGGTCTAGTTGTTCAGAAATAGCTTTTTTCCTATATTTACCCTCATCTTCTGGTTTGATGATCACCAAGCCTCCTTGATTTATCCACACCTGTAATGCCCGTTAGCGTTCAATTTGAGCACTCCTTACCAGGCACCTTACCCTATTATCTGCTACATCAGGTTCGAGCCAAGCTGGCAGTGTTCCAGCAGCTTCAATGAGAAGGAACTCACCATCATTGTCGACAATCTTGATGTGAAGTTCTTTGAATTGTTTGGACAATTCTCGGAGCAGCCAGACGATGACCCATTCGTCTTCGACAGAATCTCCATACTCTGTTCGTCCACGAAGGATACTCAGTCCTGCAAAGGCATGGTCAGCATATTCGTGGATGCTCTTTAACCGGTATACCGACCTCACCATCTTCTTTAGATAACTCGAGGCCAAATCCTTGTCTTTGCCAGATATAGTCTTTCAAGTACTGTTTCTGCAACTGCGCGGCAGCCTTCTGCACCTCACGAAGTTGTGATCGGATAGTGTCCTCTGAGTACCATGACTGCGTGAAAAGGAAGATAGAGTACTCAACGCAGTCGTCTGGTAACCGGGGTTTTGGAATGGGATGGAAGGTCGATTTGAACCACGCAATGTCCTCTTCTGTGGGCGGCATTGTCGCTGCGGAGGGTGTTGATTTAATCGAATACTCTTAGACTACTTGCTCGAGGGCTCATGATGGGGAATGACATCCCCGATTCAATATTCGGTCAGGAAATGGTGTTCAGTATCGTCGATGAGAATAGATTTTGACCCCATGAATCCTATGATCAGAAAGTGCGGAAATTATCCATGCCTTGTCATGCATTATCGCAACCGCCTAGCGGCCGCGTTTAGTCAACGCGCCAGGCCCAGTTTGGCAATGCCCAAACATTGGAGCTTGAAGTGAACAAACATTTGTCTCCAGAGGTTTGTTGTGGGCTCATCATTGTATATTTTACCAATAGCAATACTGACATAGTAGCTGAAGGATCGAGACTCGATGGTTGTAATACCTGTGCTAATTGCCGACCTTTCACAAGATGGCGCGCTACATTGATACGCCACAGACAAATGTCGGGGACAAAACCTATCTGACAAATGGGCTTGGACGACTTGACGAACTTTCTCCAGAGAAGTCTTTCGCCTCGCCATCTCGAGGACATGATTTGATAAGGCAGTTACAATCCCGGCACAGCAAGGACTTGAGCATCAAAACCCCACGCGCCGGTGGACGCGCAGCTCTAAAAACATTGCCGAATGGCGCCCCTCCGAAGGGGGAGTTTACTCCCTTGATGAAGAGCGTGACAAAAAAAAATCTCATGCGGAGACGGTCTGGCAGAGGTTTGGGTATTCCTGAGACCCCTGCGGCATTAGGAGATGGCTACCGAACCAGTGGCCACACTCCAGCACTACCACGCGCAGAGTTCTCACAATTATACAATGAACAGACTAGCAGCTCGGTAGGAGATGAGGTTCAAGGGACACCACTACCACAGGTAGTTACAAGCAGCGCGCAAAGCACGCCGTTGGCGCAGCTACCTGGGCGGGACGGCCATGGTGGCGTCGTTGGAGATGGGAATTTGATGACTTTGCGAGAACAGGAACATGTGAGAGAGCAAGAATGGCACCAGTCTAGAGGTAGGCTAACAAAGTCTTAGATTATAGACAAGATTGAAAAAGAGAATTTTGGTCTCAAAATGAAGATTCACTTCCTCGAACAAGCGATGGCGCAGAGTGGCCGGGAATTCAATCAGGCTGCCCTAAGAGAGAACACTGATTTGAAAGTCAACAAAATCACGCTGCAGAAAGAGTTGCACAAGTTTAAGAAGAACATCGCTCAGGCTGAACGAGAGGCCGAACTATATCGTCTGCAATTGGAAGAATATCGCGAGCGCGTGAAACGGAAACAAGCCGACGAAAGCATCCGCATTGAGATGGATCGCCTACAGACCGAATTAGCATCGAAAGAAGAGGAAATTGAACGGCTTCAAAAGCAAGTAGAATCTACAAAGGATGACGAGTCGGCGAAGCTTGAGGAACTTCGGGGCGAGATTGGAGATTTGGAAGCGGATATCCGTGAAAAAGATCGTCAGATTGATCAAAAAGATGACGAACTTGACGCTTTGAAAGAGAATGCGAGTAAAGACTCGGATGCATGTGCCGAATTAGAAGACGAACTAGAATCGGCTAAGAACAAAATAGAGGAGCTGCAGGAAGAACTTGAGCGCGCAACCGAGGAAGCGAGGTCTGCCCGAAAAGAGCGGGAGGACGCTCTTGAGGAGAAGAGAATGGCCGAGGACAACCTGGAGGAGCTGAGGGACGAAATGATGAACAAGTCGTTCACGACCAAAGGCTTGAGCCGGCAACTCGAGGAGAAAACGGGCAAGCTAGAAGAGCAGCTAGAAGAGCTTCAGGATGACCATGCTCGTCTACAAGAGGAAATGCAGCAAAAACTAGACCAAGAAAAGGAATTGCAAGAGCATGTACGCATCGTCGAAAAAGAAGCTGCGTCGGAACGCAGGCGCTTGCAATCAGAGCTCGAAACAGCGTTTCGTGAACGTGATAATGCCAAGAGGGATTTCGACAAGATGACTGACCGACTCCAGCAAGCTTCCAACGATCTCCGAGCAAAGACGGAAGAAAAGGATTTGCTCCAAACCCGTCACGATGCACTTACGGAAGAATCCAGCCAACTACAGAGAGAGCTCTCCAAGTCCAGGTCGACGATCTCAGAGCTAGAGCGCGCGTTGGATGAGGAGCGGCATCATGCTGCCCAGAACGATAGTATCCTCCGAACTCAGCACAAGAATGAGGTCGACCTCTTGACCGAACAAATTGATAATCTGCACCGAGAGGTTAATTCAAAGGACAGCCAATATGCCTCAGATCAGGAGAGCTGGGACGCGCTTCGACGGAACCTGGAAACGGCGGCTAAGCGTGCCGAGGAAAAGGCCAGCGGCCTTCAACGAACTGTCGATAAACTCCAAGAACTGGAGGGTAACCTTTCCGGCAAAGAATCAAAATTACAACAAGCTCTTGAAAGCGAGAAGCAGCGCCATCGACAAGAGGAAGAAGTTCTCAACCGCCAGATTCAGGAACTTAACGAAGACTTCTCCGCCAAACGCGAAGCTTCTGAAACAGCTCGCAATGAGCTTGCCAATGCAAAGGAGGAATTGAGAATTTCAATTCGAGAACAAGCAGCATTGAAAGAAAAGGTCGACCAATTAGAAGAAGAGATTGAAGTGCTTCAAGCCAACCTAGAGGAGGAAGCCGAATATGCTGAAGTTCAAAAGCTCAAGTCCGTCGAAGACGCCGAAGGCCAACTCCAGAAATTACGACAAGAGAAGCAGTCATTGCAGGATCAGCTTGCAAATGTTAGCATAGAACTGCATGAAACGAAACGAGAACTAGGAGATCTGGAATCCGATGCTGCACGGATGGAAGCACAAACACGGCGTCCCGAGGACTCTCCCCGACGTAGATTCAATTTTGACCAGGAGAAACGAGAATTACAACGTGAAAAGCAACGGTTGGAGAAGGAGCTTGATCGAGCAAGACAAGAAACGAAGGCATTGGCTGAGAGTAATGCTTCCCTGGAACAAGAGATT
Organism: Phaeomoniella chlamydospora; assembly: GCA_001006345.1. Lineage (NCBI taxonomy): Eukaryota > Fungi > Ascomycota > Eurotiomycetes > Phaeomoniellales > Phaeomoniellaceae > Phaeomoniella > Phaeomoniella chlamydospora. Next base: position 81,564 of record LCWF01000185.1, on the reverse strand, counting down.
AATGCAGAGATCGAACGAGCTACTTCAGAAGAGAATCGTCTCAATAGCGAAATCGATCAATTGCGACACCAGAAGTTGGCTTCTGGTGAAAATAGAGATCGCGAGCTCATCTCTGCAAAGAACAAAGTGCAACGTCTCGAACTCAGAGTCAAGGAGCTCGAAGGTCTCCTCAACAATCAGACAGCTGCCATCAATTCTCCTGCGGCGGGTGAAGTATCGATACTGAGACGTGATCTTTCAGAAGCGAGAAAACGCGAAACGGCTGTTCTACAGCGCGAAGTGGAGCTCAAAGCATCTAACAAACAGCTGAAAGCCTCGGTTTTTGAACTGGAGCGAGAACTTCACGAGATGCAGAGGGCTCGCTACAATGCTAAGTCCCCATCATCCTCTCCGCCATCATTGAGAGAGCTTGCTAGAGCCCGACAAGATTTACTCGACGCCGAAGCTGCGCTGAAGGAACTTCAGAGCAAGAATCGCGATCTTGAACGTCAAGTGCAGCGAGCAGCTGTTGATGAGGAAGAACGCAAAGATCTACATGATCTGGTCAAAACGTCTACACTTGAAGCTGAAGCCTTGTCCTTAAAGTTGTCTGACAGGGATGACCGGATTTCAGAGCTGAAGCAACAAGTACAGAGGCTTCGACAGGAGAGATCAAGCTCAATTGACAAGGCAGAAGCGATTTCTACCGAGCTAGGAGATCTTCAACGAAAATACGAAAAAGTAAAGAGCAGACTGTCCACGTCCAAAAATCGACTTGATGATGACACCACTCATGAAAAGGAAATGAGAGGCTTGATCAAGGAGATCCACTGGTTGCGAGCGAAATGGCAGAGGGAAGTGCAATTCCGCAAAGACCTCGCCTGGAGTAAGAACTTCCTTGAGATGGGAGAAGTCGTAAGAAGTGCTTGGTACGTACATATACTGATTCTCTGGTCCCAGCTATTTACTGACTATTCCACAGCAACGATGCCGACTTGAAGATGATGAATGAGATGGGAGTCCGAGCCCGAAAATCTAGCTACGGAAGCAAATTGTCACCGAAACAGAAGTTGAGAGCAGGTGTGCATGTGATTTTGGCAACTGTCAAGATGCGCAAGATGGAAGACGATTGGAAACAGATGCGCAAGATTGGAGACGGGTTGAAGAAGGCAAAGACGGCAATGGAGAGACGACGGTCGTCATTACGGCAGTTGGAGTCGTAATTTGGAAATTGGCGTAGCTTAACTGTCTATTGAAGTGTCTCGGGGAGAGCATGGCGTTCCATTGACGGTCTTCTTGCATATTGGGATGTCCATGCATTCATGAATTGGTGTTCTAGGGTTTTGGATAGCGCTTGCATCATTGCCAGTTTACTTTTGAAACGTTTCTCAATGATTGACGATTCTCGCTTGCGATGTACTCGAGGTATCCATGGGATGTAGGTGCTATTTTAAGAGTGTGCTTGCTGGAGCAGGGATTCGTACCGGTATGCTGTCATACTGCAGGGATGAACAGTGACATCTTGGAACGATAAGAGATAGGCCTTCTCTGACATGCATAATCAGTGGTTCGCTGTTCCCTTTGTAGAAGAATAAATTCCGAACGGAGACAGCCGAGTATCCATATCTGCAGAGTACTCTGTACTGACTCTTTGCAATACCTAGGTACCTAGGCAGCTAGTCATTGTCTTTGGAGTACCGGATGCTGCTGAGCCTCGTAGAGTAGAATTGATTTCGAGCTATGTAGAAGACAGCGAGATCCACAGTGTTTGATGATTTTCCTCATATGTGATCATCTTTGCTCGTAGTTGCACAGGACCTTATCCAATGCACTTATACCCACCCTGTTGTCTGAGCGCATCTTGAGCAGCAAAAGCCAAACCCCCTCCCAATGGACCTGCGCATAAACTTTCGGGTTCAGCTGCTGTGTGCTTGATGCCAAGGCGCCGGCTCAACGGCAATGCAACACTGTACTTTGGTTTTTGTATGGATCACAGCATAATGCAGTACTTGGAGCACACATCGTACACAAGGGGTATTGCTCTGTGTCTACTCTGAGAAGAGAATAATTAGTGATAGTTCATATGGTCAGGACTGTTCATAAGAGAGTAAGCCTGGATATTGTGTCTTGGAGCACCATGTACAGAGGACAGTGCGGACCTGGTGCTCGTGCAAAGGCCAGAAGTTCTTGGCAATGACGTCGTTGGTGTGGTGGGGGGAACACCAGGCAAGGGTTCAGTTGATGACGGATGTCCTTGTCATTACTCTGTAAACTATTACAGAGGTCTCATTTTGTTCATTCAGACGCCAGGGAACACACTTGGACAACATGATACAGTACTGTAATTATGTACTACAGCTAAGGTATGTACTATGGTCATTAATTGCAATGCGGATTCATCTCGGCCCCTGCTATCTACATATCACCCCGGTGGATTCTGTCAACAGGCAAATACCCAGAGTAGCCACCTGAAAGACAAGGTACCCATGCAGTAGCTTCAGCTCAAAAATGACCTTCAAATGGCGTTGCGGCTGATGAAGCACTATAAGATGCGTACCTTGTATTATACTACTATGGTATGTACTATGTACTCTGTAGTCCAGCCCCATTCACGTAAAACCTGCCGATTTGTCTATCGATCTACTCTGTAGGACTCTGCAAACAGGTTAAGCTTTGGCACACTGCGATTTGCCGTCAAACCAGATCACGTATATAAACGTCACTCTCGACCCTGCTTCTCTCTCAGCTGGCTTTTCTTCTTCCTTATCTTTGCATCAATCTTCCCAAGAACATCCTGCTCATCCCACTCCATCTTCAAGTATCACCAATCAGTTCATATACACAATGGACTCTCTTAAGAACTTTGCCGAGGGCGTCTCCAACAAGCCTTCCAACTCCAACCAGCAACAAAGCAACACTGCAGGCTCTGGCCAACAAGACTACTTGGACAAGGGTACGGTGGCAGATTACATTTCCTTGGGAGAAGCGAATGCTGACCTTTATACATAGGTGTCGAATTTGCCGAGAAGAAGTTCGGTGGTGGCAAGATTGATCCTAACAAGTCACGCGGCATCAATGAGAAGGTCACCGATGCTGGTCGTGAATACTTTGAGAAGGCTACTGGGTGAGTGGAAGAGGAACAGCAACCAACGTAACTGCATTGTCGCTGACCTCATTTGTAGCAAGGACATCCCAGACAAGTTCTCCAACTAAACGAATTTCATTTTCTCGAACGACATTACGGACTTGCTATTGATGCTCGACAACGGCGCGAAGGACAAGAGTGCATAGCTTCAGATAGACGAGCTATAGCATCACAATAGCAATAATGAAGCATTCATAACGTAACCTGATCATGTTCAGGCCGGCTGCAGTGTGATCAGACCAACGGCCGACGTCACAGAGGCCAAAGTGAATCATGTTCTTGCTGTGTCAAGCAATGTATCAGCACCTTCTGACTGTTTTTCGGGTCCTTTCGAAGATTGCGCCTGCCCTATGAGCGTGGAAGATCTTACCTCGCAACCTATTTTCCCTCGGCGATTCTCTTGACCATCTGCTTACATGGTACGCTGTGCTTCATCTCGTTAGTGGTAACATATCTCTCATTACTATATTCCATCCGTCTAACTATACATGTTCTTTTATCTGGAGAATTACTCTTGCACAGCTCGTATAAACGCCTGCATCCCGAGCCTGGCCCTCTCTCCTTTTTAGAAGCAATTGCTATTCATCAACAGGAGGCAATCATATTCCTTTCATTTGTATCAAACATACTTTCGGCATCGACACTGCCAGCTACTTCGACTCCTGAAGTGGCGCTGTGGTACGAAAACGGTCAAACGCTTCGGAGGGATCCATAACCATCAGCGTGAGACTGTATAGAGGGTTGATCGATTAGACACTGGGTGACTCGAATAGATAAGGGGCAGAAGCGCCGGCTGCAATAACCGCGCGATCTGAACTACCTTCGAGTAATATGGATTCCAACCCTCGAGACCATGCTGAGCCTAATGGTGCTGGACATGATGCGGAATCCACGCATTCTGAAGAAGAGACCTTCGCTCCCCAGGACGTCGAGCGAATTGAATCGAGTTCCGAACCTCAACGGGAGACCGCCGTAGACCCACTGTCACAAGCACTTGACATATCATATTTGCAACAGCGACTTTCACATACGGCTGCAGAGACAGGTGACCTTCGTGAGCTTGGCAGAGAAAGAGAACGGCGTCGTAGCGGCACATATGTCCCGACAGTACCGGCCGCTCCGCCACCCTCGCCCAATGTTTTACAGTCAAGCTCAGCTAGTCAGACGCAATTAGGTAGCCCAGGACCGTCAACCAATGTTTCAGAGTCAAGTTCTGCTGGTCAGACACAATCAGGCAGCCCAGTACCATCAACCAATCGCACATATCTCCCGACAGTACCGGCTATTCTGCCACCCTCGCCCAATGTTTCAGAGTCAAGCTCAGCTAGTCAGACGCAATCAGGCAGCCCAGCACCGTCAACCAATACAAGCAAGCAGAATATACTATTGAAAATCTGTCTTTCACCGTTCAAATTCGCCTGGAAGATCGCTTGGAAGACCATTTGGGGTGCAATTGGCATTAACAAGGCCGTTCCGATTGTATTCCTCGGTTACTGTCTATACACTCTTGGAGTGTTCCTCCGATTCCTTGCCGACATTCTCAGGACAAACCATGAGCCGTTGGAACCGTTGGAAGACGGTCGCGTTGGAGAGCGTTTGTATCAATCGCCTGGACAAAATGAGCATGATGTTGAAACGGGATTTCGAATACTGGACCGCAGAGATGCTATAGAGGCGGCAGCATCTGGAAACGCGGGTGATGTTCATGCTCAGCGATCTCTCAACAATGGTCTTGAGGGTGTACGTTCTGGCCTCTCAACCGAGGCCAGCACAGATCGCAGCGAGCCGAATGACAACGGCCCTTCGACTCCTGTGCAACAAATCTCGGATGACGCCATTCAGGGTCCCACTCGCTACCGCCGTGGCTCGGTAACAGACTCCCTTTTACCAGAAGAATCTCAAGATTTCCAGAGCTCTGGCTCAGCAAGTGACCACGATATGGAACAGGACAACGCTCCGAATGTAATGCCGTCAGGCACTGATACAGATGTTGATCAAACCTACGATCCAAGAGGCTCGATGCCTCTTGCATCCGTAGGCACTGTCTCCTATGATCCGCCACACCACACGAACATGGTGGCAAGCCATTTAGGCCATGATTCATCGCCAGAGTTGGAGATGAGTCGATCTGGGAACCAATATCACTCAACTATGTCCTCGCCTGAAGCTTTATTTCAAGGTGAGGAATCGAGATCTCAGAACCCTGACTCTTCAACAGACTCAGCAGAAGACATGTACAGCGGAGGCCAGTGAAGTCAACCCAGGGCACGATTCAAATTTCAAGCGAAAGCCTTGATGGTATGGCCATGAAACGTGAGCTGAACAGATGGTTGGAAGTTGAAGAAGACCACTACTACGGCTACGACGTCAAGCCTTTCAAACAGTTTTCTCGGAGGGGATCTTCGCCTTCTGATTCTGAGGGGGATGGTGTTGCACGGTCCGGATATTCCCCCGAGGATTCCTCTGTGTGGTCTCCTGAAGAGTTACCAGAGTGCGCGGGGAGAGAGTCTCTGGATCCTCTAGACTAATTGATGGCTCTCGGAACAGGGATGGGGCACAGCCAAATAGCGTTTATACAGAGACATAAGGTACGATGATCTGCAAAGCAAATCATGCGCCAGAGAAGTGAAGATCGTGATGCCAAAGCATTCGATTTGCGGCGAGAGACTGGGTGTCTATGGCGAAAGGATATCATTTGGATGTAGGAGACCTGGCCACCACCCATTGACTGGGACGATACGGGTATAGGTAGCCATCTTTTCAAAAGATTAGCTCCAGAACGACTCGTGCTCTATAATTATACTTGATTATGTAAATCCAATTCTAGGAACTCTGTATAGTCGTTGGTGTGTATTGGTGATGAACTGACCTGCCACCGGGATTTCAATTATCGCAAACTCCCAACCACCTCAGATGCAAAACCTGGAACGAGATTACCTACGCAGCGAACCCACAGATATCGTCAAAGCGAATGAACATTTGTCAAATCTTGAGCCGCATTCCTTCTTCCTATTGTTTTCACGCATTCTTTGCAATCTGTTGAAATTCATTCATTGTTAAAATATAGCCTACTTTCGCTACGAACTGCCTTATCGCATACAGTACATGTAAGAAAAGCAATTAAGAAATCGCCCCACGGAACGCGTCTCCCAAGACTCGAGCTGCGACATTGATGTCAGGTCGCTGACCCGGCTGTGCCTGGCAAGACAACACATTACAAAGGGCAGCAATCAGCTGCGCTGGTGCCAGCGACGGCTGCATCGTGTACATTGGGCGACTGACACCTTTTTAATTGTGCGAATCAAAAAAGTAATCACTGGCGGTTGGAGAGCGAGTTCGCATTGATACCCAATTTCTTCGGCCGAGATTACATATCAACATACCCGCAGTTGGATTATATTCGAGCGAGAGACGCTGAAGTCGCAGACATTACTCGGTTCGCGATCAACCTCGTATTTTGCCTACCAGAGGTTGCGACAAGAACAATACGATACACCACAAGGCGCATCACAACAGCTCGGTGTCAACAGGAGCCACGAACCACACCAGCTTTTCAACCCTCACTTTTCCACAACAATGGCGACAGAAGAAGTTATAATCACTGAACGATCGCGACGGTACAACTGGCCGGAAGCGCAGCTGAATTTATGGATTTTTATTGTGTTGGGTCTAGCATCCAGCTTGGTGGGCATTTTCGCTTGGTTCATGTCTGTACAGACGCAGATGCGTTTAGGGACACCATGGTATGTCGAATAACTCTTTTGACTAGTCGCATTGCTTGCACGCCGCCCCGAGCGGACACAGGCGGGCGAGTGATGCGATGAGGTGTTCATGCTCTACCCCCTTGTTCCATATGCTAATGCTCTTTCTACCTATAGGTTATTCCCATTCATGGTGACCACCGGCTCCCTTGCTTTACTATTTCTGCTCATCATCCTCATCTTGGCATCCCAGCGATACTTGATTCCCGGCGTATTACTAATCGGCGCCTTCATCCTGTTCGTCCTCTGGTTGACGGGATTGATCGAGACGGCGATCCAACTCTACGGATCCGGATCCAACATCAACGCCAATTGCGCGGATTTGACCAAATATACCGGAGTCAGCATCGAGACTTTGGCATACATAACGCAGAACAACATCTGCAATTGCTGGAAGGCCGCGTTCGGGCTGGAGATCGTGGGCGTTGTTTTTTTCCTCTGGTTGATGGTGATGTCTTGGCAAGTGAATCAAGATAATTACGATTATTGAATTTCTTCGATATTTTTCAATTGAACCTGCTGCTCAGGGGATCTTCTCTTCTAATTTCCGAGGAAAAAGGGAAATCGCTTTCTTTCCTTTTTGCTTTTTGGCCTGTTTACATGAAATGAACATACCCATACATACCCATACATATGATCTTACCCCTTTCCCGTTTCAAAGCTCTTTATTCTGCGAAAAGTTCGCAAAACTCTGTGTTTCTCAGCCCCATTTTGCTGGTTCTTTTTTTCCAGGGGTTGTTCCTTTCTCTCTTTCTTTGTCTGCTATTAACAATACTTTTTTGAGCTATTGAGCTATGCGTATAGTCATAGTCATAGTGCATCGGTTAGGTTAGGTTAAGGAAAGGATCAGGGAAAGGGGAAATGAACATCTACCTATGTACCTAGGGTAGGTACCCAGGTATGCCGGCATTGGGACAATTAGCAACTGGCGATTAGCGATTACCGGAACCCGAACAGCGAGATTGGCCATGACTTCAGTTCCCGCCCCGTCCGCCCCCCCCCCAAGAGTTTGTACAGAATACAGAATACAGGATGCTAGCATGCAGCAGCATGAGGAATGACACCAATTTCGGATCATGGTTTTACTTCTCTCTCTCTCTCTCTCTCTCTCTCTCACACACACACACACACATATACACTCGCACTCACACGCGTTCATGATGGCAATGTTCAATGGGAACTTGGGAATTGCAAATAGGGAGCTAGGGAAATATGGATGGATAGATGGATAGGTTGGGGTCTGGTCAGGCTTATGCTATGATCACCTAGGCAAGGCAAAGCAAGATATGGATAGGGTCAGGGGCACGAACAGGTCCAAGTCAATCAGTCATATCATCATATCATCTGAATAATTACCTATCTATCTATCTACACTTTGCATGGTGTATATACAATCATTCCACACAGAACGAAAACAAAAACAAAAGTCCTTTTTTCGGTTTTTGAACTGGTTGCTTGTGTAATCACTCACTTTCTCTCTCTCTCTCTAATTACGTGGGCCTTTGGTTCCTAAAGATCCCGATTGCCGAGTTTGTACTACTTGCCATGGTCTGCATGTATGTATGTCACGGATCGGAAAGATGTGTGTGAAATTGGGGTGAGTCAATTGATTTCACGATCCTAATGATGGTTAAAATTAATGACTGGAGAGAGGCTGGTAGTTAGTAGGCTCTGGTTGATCCGAAGTATGACGCTGTGGCATGGTATGGCATGGCATCCCAGCTCTTCGCTTCGTCTTGCCAGGTCTGGCCTGATCTGGTTGAACAGCAAGAGAGACAAGAGAGACGGGGAAACCATCTCGGCTCGTTCGAAATTGTCACATGGGAAATCCAAACACCAACGGCAGTTCTTACGAACCTATTCCCTAGGTAATACAGACAGGCTATCGCATGGCCATACTAGAGTAAGAAATGGGAAAGCGTGAGGAAGAAAGCCAGGTACACAGCCCGTTAGGTGCTTTTGCTGAGAGAGTTAAAAGCAATAGTGTCTGGAGTGTTATGCTTTTCGGCTCAGCGACTGCATGCACATCAGAGGGCAGCTCAGTCGTCTGATTTGCCACGGGTTTGGGCAGGACGGCAAATGTTTTGGCTCGGGATAAAAGAAAGAAAATGAAATTGGCGAGCTACGGGTTGAGTTGGAATTCATGCTGGTTCGTTCGTGCGGACTAATTTTGGTGAGTGCTTTCTGCTTGCTTGGGTGAGGCAATTGGTACTGTAGGAACATGGAGGTAGCTAGGTACCGAGGAGGTAGTTGTGTACCTACTCGAAGGAATGATGGAAGGAGGTACTTCTTTATGTTGTGGTGATAGCTGTAGGATTGAAGTACCTACATGTAGGTACCTACCCATGTTTTATTCCTCGGTAAAACAGAAAAAGAAGGCTCTAAAGAAAAGAAGCTTGAAGGATCGTCTGGTTTTCGATAGTTCGATGATCCGGTCATTGTCGATCGAAAATAGCATCAGGATAGCGAAAGTGGTAGGGATTTTTGTTGGATGCGAATTTCGGTGGAGTCTGAGTCTTTTATTTGTCGTCGGATTGATCAGCTTGATGATGATGCCATTCATGCTTCGGTATGAGTAGATACGGTACTGTCCCTAGGTAGGTAGCCAGGTAGCTAGCTAGGTAGGTGATTGAGCTGGGCCACAGAAGAAAACAGGAAAAGCGGCAGAAAAAAGCGTTGACTGGAATGTTGGTTTCGTGTACCCGATTGCTTACCATCCCTCCAGTTTGTTACGTTTTACCATTTTGAGTTGCGGTGGCTGGTTGGTTCCTCTCTCCCTTGCAGATGTTTACTACAGTACTATGTATATATATGCGCCGAGGGTTTTAGTTAGTGAGCAATAGACTACAGGAAATGTGCAGTCCATTATCCAAGACGGAACACCATTTGCTGGGCAGTAAATTGAATTGATCCCAAACAATGAGGTAACCCATATAGCCGGCATCCGTTAATTACGGTAGGTATCCCTCACTTTTCAGGTCATTACTGATCAGGGTGTACAGAGAGTGAGAGTGCAGAGACTCAAGCTGGGTATTCATCTCACATTGTGACCAATGTCATACTCTGAGTATCCTACTGTACTCTGAGTAGTCGGTACATGTACAAGTAACATCTACCTAAAGTAGTGGGAGACAGTCTGTGCGACGGTAGGGACGCTACAGAGTACATACCTATCAGAGTAGGTACTAGGTACTAGGTAGTATATGGTACTCCGCGTAGTACCTGTATGGTACATGATGGTACAAGATGGCAATGGTGATGATGGATGATACTCTGTAATGATGATGATGACTGTTCAATCAGAGGATAGAAAAAGGACGGCACTATTGTCATTACGGCAAGTCTTGTCGTATCCAAGCAATGGGGGGCGATCCACTTAAACTCCTCTCTCCTCTTCAACCCCAGTCCGGGGCACATGGGTCTCTACTCTGTAAGTCATTTGTCTTTTCACACTTTGCTCATTGTTTGGAGAGCGGAGGAGAGGGGCATCAGGGGTGGTAACTGCCACTAAACGGTGTTGGGTATGGATCAGTGGAGTCAATGGGCATTAGCACACTCGACCGTTCAGCCTTTCGCTCAACTACAGAGAGACAACCTCGGAACTTCAAACATCGTCCAATTCCACCTATGTAACAGCGTGAAATGCAAAAACCCCCATCCTCCTCCTCCTCCTCATCATCATCATCATCATCCTCCTCCTCCTCCTCTTTGCTCCTCCGACCCTTGTTAAGTTTGGCCCAATCGAGATCAACCACCATCATCGTCACATTCGGGTAGCGATCAGCCGCTAAAACAAATCAATCCATGCAACTACCCGGCCTGATGTCCATAATGAGAATCCCAGAACTCTGCACAAGCTCCAAAGTGACATCGACCACCCTCCCCCAGTCCCCATCCATCGTACTATGCCCCAAGTCAAAAGTTTGTTCATTGTGGCTGACCTGAGTTTTCACTCGTGTCTGGTCTTTTGGCCCATCTTTGTGCCTCCCCCCGCCTCCTCCCAATGACCGAGCTTCCTGCCCAGTTTTTTCTTGTACAGAGTAGGACGAAGAAACCGGGGAGCTCCATGTTCTTGGTTGCTGGGTACTGTGGTGCTCCGAGTACAGAATCTGATGCATGTGAAGGCAATGATCGACTCTCCGAGTACCACGGTCACTATTACTCTGATACTACTCTGTATGTACTATGTAATATCTTCTTCACTGTTGTCTTTACCAGAATGAGAAATACGTCCAGCGGGGTCCATCAGAGTGGGTACTGTACTGTAGGTCCTTCTACTCTGCTCTGAGTATACAGAGTACGGTGTACTCAGAGTATTGTACTATGGTACTGTACGGTACATCATTTGGTAAAGGATTCCCCAGCGTCCTCCCCGTACCCTCCATCACTTGCCGGCCACCGCTCTCTAATGAGGACAGAAAGAGAAAGAAAAGGAAATCCCAGATCCGGGGAGACGAGACGAAACAAAATCCCAATCTTTCCCTCTTCTGTGCAACAGTCGATTTCTACTCTGTAATTGATCACAAACAACAAACGGCATCATTCACTGTTGCTTCCCTGCCTGTCTTGCCTGGTCTGTGAGACTCTTCTCCTCGATTTGCATCCTCGTCGGCCAATCACGTCAGTCGTTTCTGTCGCCTCGCTGGTGTCTGTTGTTTTCTGCCCACCCGCTGCCCAATCGGAACTGGTGCCCTGTGCGAATCTCCCCCTCCCCCCCGGAAACAACATTTATTCGCTCCGTCGCATTCATCTTTTCTCTCTACCTTTTTACCTCTCCTACCTCTTCACCGTCACGTCCGATCATCTTGCTTCTTCAACTTCCCTTGACAATCGACAGCTACCCTCTACACGACGGCAACCATCAATCTCATCGGCGTCTCAAAGAACTCATCAGGTCAACTTCAAGATGTTCTCCAAGCTCACGGTCATGTTGACCTTCATGGTCTCTTGCCTCATGGTCAATCGTAAGCTGTTAGCTATCTCTCTGAAAGATCTCGCCGCTGACTGAAGCTCACAGTGGTTTCGGCCAACAACATTGTCCCAGGTATCTCAGGTCTGGTGGTCCGCGGTATCGATGGCAGTAAGTTTCACTTTTCCCTGCCTCATCCTGACAAATCTGACACGCATGGCAGAGGATACAGTTATCCCGGTCCCAGAGGAATTCAAGCGTTTGCTTGCTCGTGGTGATCCAGGTAAGTTCACTGTCGCGCCTGCCTCTCTTTGTCTTGTTCTGACGGGTGTCCTACAACAGCTGCTGCTGTGACTGAGACTGTCTATGCCTGTTCGACCTCTGCTACAGCCGCTTCGGCCATTGCTACAACCGCTTCTGCCGCTACTCCAGCTGCTACCACCACTTCTGTCGTTGTTGGTTCCTACACTTCACCTGCTTCATCAAGCTACAGCTATCCTGGAAGCTATGCTTCTTCTGCTGGAACTGTCGGCTCGTCGATCGCTTCTGCTGGTTCTTCCATTGCCAGTAGCATTTCTTCCAAGGCTTCCTCAACTGCCACTACCAAGTCATCAGCAACCTCTGCTACCGTCTCCTCTGCATCAGCTACTTCCTCACTTTCGAGTTCCGATGCCGGCAATGTTGGTGCCAACTCTGGTCTTGTCGCTGTTGTCATGGGTGCCTTGGTTGCAGCTTTGATGTAAAGTTCCATCAACTTTCCATCTTCGTCCAACATTTCTTTTTCTTTGCCAACAAAGCATGATACCCCATGGCCGTTTTCGCCAAAGCTTCTGTTCGGCCTTTCTTTTTTGGGTTTCACATACATTTTGCTATCATGATGCATGATGCACGAGCTTTACAATTCACCACGACCTGGGCTATTGACCAAACCATTCAAAACCTCGAACTAATACACACGAATCACCAATGAACAATCGAAACCCCAGAAAACTAATCAAAACTCAAATCAAACCAACAAACAAGCTTGGATTTCAGCTAGCCAAAGGTTAGATTCCTGCTTCTGTTTTTTTTTTGTATCTTTCGGAAACGACTTTCCTGATTTCCTCCCGGAAAATCAGTTGAGTTCTTAGTAAGTCGGTAATACAAAGATTCATAGACCTCGAATTCTACATCAGACAATTCCAACTAAGTTGATAGCTGTTCAAAATTCAAAGTCCAAACCTTTAACAAAAATTCCTCCCTTTCCCTATTCTTTCGTGATATCTTGTTCCAAGCACATGATCTGATCATTTGTAATCCATCAACAAACCCCATTTTGTAATACCAATAATAGTTATACTTCATCAATACATCCGCACCGCAACATCTATCAAGGTCAGAGAAGAGAACAAATCATTAATAGCTGTTGTAACAATCCAAATTCCCATCTCCATGACTAACCGACCGACAGACAGACTAACCAACTAACCGACTGGCCGACCTCAGGTAATATCTCACGACTATACAAAAGATAAATGGATAACGTAGATGTAACGTAATTATATATGAGATGAGATAACTTATAGTTAGTTAGATATGATCGATCTATGTTCTTGAATAAAAAAAATTCATAAATTGAGATACTAACTGATTGACAGACTGATTATCAATCAATCAATCAATCAATCAATCATTACTTTAACTTATCTTCAAATAGTAATTGTTTAGTCTTGATATTGATTGGGATTGGGATTCGGATTGTAATACAATTTGTATTTTGTGTTGAAAGGTGAGGTGAGGTGAGAAAGAAAGAAAGGAAGGAAGAAAGGAAGGAATTCTTTACACTGTATTATAGATAGTCATAGATATAACCGGTATAGATAGATTTATGGATCGATGGATTTGATAGATAGATAGATGCCTAGATACCTAGGTAGGTAGGTAGGTTGAATACGTAAATGAATATAGTACAGAATAGGACAACGAGCCACTATTCCCTAAAGACTACCTGCCTGCCTGCCTGTTTACATGCCTATGTGCCTGGCCCTGCCTGGCTCATTGCCCATGTACAATGACTGACCACAGCCCTATCTTTCCCTTACTCCCTTTCCAGAACATATTCTACATCCACCGACAGCCGCAATACGATCTCTGAGTAATCTTGCTGTTGTGACTTTATTGCCGACGGTGTTTGAATGGTATGTGCTTATGGAACTGGGACCAGGTCCGGTAGTACCTGGTGCGGATAGAGGGTGAAGTGATGGATCGAGGTCTTGGTCTGCTGGCGAAGGTGAGGAGATGTCGGGATTCAGGAGGTGGGAGAGATGCCAAGTGTGGGTGCAGGCGAAGATTATGAGGCGGTCTGATTCTGTGGAAGTGTTAGATTTAGGGAGAGGTTTGGATGAATTGGGTAGGCGGGTTGGTCTTACCATTCGATGTAAAGGCTTGTCCACAACCAGCACAATGTCCTGGTTCAGGGCCTGAATCTGGAATGAATTTGGTGGGTTGTATTGTCTCGCCATTGGAGGGGTCATTATTGCCGGATGTGATAGGGATGTTTGGCTTCAAGGTATCGGCACTTGTATTTGAAATGGGTCTTTCTTCTATATCAAGGCGAAGACCTTTGTTTCTTCCTTTGCGTAATGTTTCCATCCCTGCAGCAACTTCGCTTTGTAATACCCTGGCTGCACCGGCACTGATACTATCTTGAAGGTCGTATTCGCGGATCATCTTTTGTAAACCATCACGTAAACCTTCGATTTCGAGTCCACTGGGTATTCTCTTAATCAAGATGATGGGATCGATAGCTGTGCCAACTTCTGAGAGAAGACCTTCGATGAATTTTGGCTTGGACATGGAATATTCAAGAAGATCCTCCCATAAATCTGGGTCGTCTTGTTCTTTAGCGAAGGAAATGGCTTGAGAAACATCTTTTAAGTCATTGATGATAAGGAAAAGGGCCTTCTTCATTTGTCCAGTCTTTGATAATAAGTAAACCAGTTCGGATGTGTAGTGTTTATGCTCGCAAATCTTTACAGCGGAGTCGAATGTGTAGGCTGTTGAGGACTGTAGGTATTCCATAAGCAGGTCTCTGTCGAAATCTGCAAATATCTGGACAGCAGTATCTGCAAACTCATCGACAAGGATCTTTCCTTCATCGATCGTCAAGGCAGCTTGGGCGAAGCGACCACGACCAAATCTAGAAGTAGGTGCTGCGTCTGTCCTATCGCTCTCTCCCCGCCATAGTGCCCTAAGGTAAAAATAGGTGAACAACGGCTTCTCAGCTTGCCGCAGTTGAGTAACGACAACCTCGGGTGCTACGCTCCCACTATAGGCCGCATTGACAAGAAGTTTGATCGACTCCGAGGAGGCTGATTCAAGTTCCTGAACCAAGCCCTCCTTCAACTGGTTGTCTGAGACTCGAAGCATCACCAGGCCAAGGATATCATCTGATATGGCGTTCAAAAGATGGTATTCTTTGATCATGGAAAGGGCGGCATCGGCATTCTGTAGTTGGATATAACACCTAAGCGCATCTTCATGTCTTCCATCGGCAATGAACAATCTCGCAAGGCATTCTTTGAGAATGCGCCAATCTCCAGAGTCTTTCTTGAGCGAGTCTGATGTCAGCTGATCCTCGACTGCGGTGGCGACACTGGCTATCTCGAACAAATCAGTTGGCCACAGGTTGAGCAGTTCTCTAAAGCGAGCTCGATCCAGTGAAATATAGTGTCCCAAAAAGATCTCGAAGATGGTAGAAGGAAGGGGAGGCGTGAGTTGAAAGGTAGGGATAAAGGGTGCAAGCTCGTCAAACTTGTTTTGCCGTATAAATATCCAGGCCCAGTGTTCCCAGCGAGCGGAAGTACTCAATACTTTTCCCGCTATTTCACCTGCTTTTATCCAGTCTTTTGCGGACACTAACTGTTGGAGCCATAGCTCGCCAATACGTCTTTTCTCCTTCTCGGCAACGGAGTTTACATTTTTTGTTCGCTGCAAACTTGCTGTTGACATGTTGTCTGCAAAAAACTCGGCGAGACTTGTTGATGCATTGTGGGAGGCAGAAAAGACAGAACCTGCCTTAGACGGTGTGTCGGGAGATGTTGACCCTGAATCTTCGGATATAGCGCCCGCAGCTTCAGGATGTTGGTCCAAAAGTTCCCATGCTTCCTGATACTTTTCTGTTTTGGTGAGCCACACCACACGATCTGAAAGGTCTCGTTTGACAGCCACAACACAGTCGTAGGGACTCAAAATGAAGATCTTCATTCCTTGAGTCATTGCAACTTCTTGAACTTCCTTATTCCGAATCGGAACTCCTATGGTCGAGCCCGAAATTTTTCCGCTTGAAGCTTTTGCAATAGATGCTTGATCATCACCGCTCCTGTTGCTTCTTACACTACCAGAAGAGCTAAACATCCTAGTTGGGTCCATAGCTGCATTCCAGAAACCCGAGCCGATCGTCTCCAAGGTCCCTCTCTGTAGAGCAGCCGCAGGCATTTTACTGGGAGGTAGAATGCCAAGATGATAATCAGAATTCGAAAGCGTCTCAAATCTGCTGATAACTAAAGGATCTGCACTGACTTCCTCCTCCGGTTTTGTGCTGATGTCAATTAAGCGTAACTCCGGTTCCAATGCGTTCTGTCTATGATACCGGCCTCTCTTGGTTGGGGTATCATTCGGGGAGGACGTATCTTCCTCTGCCTCAATATATGCAAGAACAAGAAGCAAATTTGGGGTATATAGCGAAACTCCAGATATTATACAATCGGTTCGTAAACTGGAAATGTTAGTATCTCATACGAGAGAAGAAAAAGAACTCACATCGTAGCAATCTCAACACGTCCAACACTCTTCTCACCAGCATCCTTTCCGACCCCAGGTCCACCAGGAAATACCTTTAGCATCCAAACAGTCCCTCCCCAACCGACTACAACTTCATCTGGACTGTTTCTTTTTGTAACATCCCTAAGCAAGTCCTCTGCGCGCCCATTACTTCCATGTAGCTTTGAAATGTCCAGGGATGAATTGTCTTCCGTGTCAAGATTATTCCTGTCGATCCACTCTGCACGTGCTCTCCATGCTGGTGCCATGACGTCCCAACCCGGTCGATTCGGTCGGTCGATATGACCTATCCGTTTCCATTCAGACCCAGAATCTGAGCCCTCCAAATGCAAGTGTGAACGCATGATCTTTATGCCGTATTCGTTCACCCAAAGGACATATTTGCCGGAAGCGGACCATTTAATCGTACTGATGGGACCTTCACCACTATGGAGAATCTTGTCAGTGCCAGTGTTGGCTCCCAAGCCTATTGAGCCAAGCCATCCAGAGGCGGCAGCAGCAGCGCCGGTGGTGGTAGCACTGGTGCTCTTCCCTATTTGCCCTCCTACTGTCAGCACCAACGAGCCGGCGACGCCTCCAGAAAGATATATTCGATCGTGTTTGTACTCGGGAGACAACGCCACAGCTTGGATTGGTCTGCCAAAGTTCCTGAGTTGTACATCTCTGCTTTCTATCAAATTTTGTATGCAGACATTTCCGTCGATTGAAGACGTAGCGATATAGATTTGGTTATTCAGTGTTGGCGTAATGTTGGAGGCCTTTGGGCCTGATTTCGAAGATGGTGATTCAGAGGAGGTAGAAGGTGTTCGTCCATGTGCAGAGGGTGACTGATGTGAAGCTCTATTGACCCCATCGTGTCGGGCGACAGGTAGCGGAGGAGGGAAGGGTGAGAGCGATATTGCCGTAATGCTTGCAGAATGAGCGTGATAGTACCGAAGTGATTGAAATGAAGGGAGAGAAAAAACATGCTAGTCTTGTCAGCTTACTGTTGGTAACGCTTTGAAAAGTCTTACAATATTTCCATTATGCGTTCCAATAACCTGCAATCGCGAATTGATCAGTTAATGCGCCACAGGCAATTTGGGGATCATATTACCATCTTGTCCCCCCCAACAATGAAGGAACTTGAAGCATCACCATTACGATAGACTGATGTCAAACTCTTTGTCAATGGTGCATATTTCAGGCGTGGCTCCTCCTCTTGTTCTTCCTCTTCGTTGTCGCTTGTGGACGGTGAATCTTTGTCCTCGAGCTTCGTGCCATTCTGTTGTTCATGGTTTATCTTCTCGTCATCTTCTTGCTCATTCGAGCTCTTATCAGCTGCCATGCCAGTTCAGCACTGACCAGCGGATAATGGTCAACATACGTCCAAAAGCTGACGGTTCTACAACGTTGGGTAGCTTTGGAGGGTCTTTAGTTGCAGCACCTCAGGTAGATGCGCGCTGTACTGTAGCTCCGTGTTAGGTGGGCCGAGGCCAATCCACATACTGTATGTCATAGAAGTGGAATCCTTGACGGCAATAACTCTTTTCTTTACAACTTTCAACAATGCAATCGAGAATTGAACAAACATATGGTCAGAAGTACCACTATCTATAGATATGGCAGCTGCAGCGGATGAGTGCGATGAACACTTTACATTGAATACTTGTAACGCATGATGCCTGCATCTATTAACAGCTCTTTAGCTTTCTCGCCGGCCATGCTTGCTTGCGCTTCGTGCCAGAAGGCAGTCAACAACATACCTTTTGCGACAAAGGCTCGCCCATTCACCGCATCACCAGCTTTATTCCTACCCCGGCGGCGTGATTTCTTCTCATCAAACACCAACTGGAGCCATAAAGCTAATTCTGCCGATTCTCCTGAGGTCGATAATAATGCTGCGGATATAATAGACCAAACTCAGAATCAACGACGAAAGCCTTCTCGTTCTCCGGCTGCGAAGACGTCATTGCGCAGGGTCGCGGTAGAAGCACAGAGGTCAAGGGACACGAAGTTGTTCGAATCAAGCAAGTTAGGAGAAAGCTTGCCTCCAGCGAAGCTTGTCACCGCATATGCAGTTGCAGAACAATTCGATCTCTCGAAGGTAATGGACATAGTGCACGACAAAGGATACGAACCAGATCCGGCGAACACCGGACTTTACCCTCAAGTCATTCATATACGTGTACCTACGAACACTATCTACAGAACGTCTCAAGTCTCAGCTTCCGACCTCTCTCCGGAGGATGTTGGCGACATATTCATCTTTCCTTCCGGAACGGTGGTGACTTGGAACCTCCCTGAGGCGTTCACTTCATATTTTGCAACCCGAACATTATTGCCAGCTGCTGAAAATCCACATATCAGTTCCATGGAGACGGAGGATCTGGAGTATGTTGAAGACCCTGCTCGGAAGGATAGTGATATTCAAGGCGATACGATCATATTAGGTACGAAGGCAGAGGGAGAGAACATGGAATTGCTGGAAACGCCCGTAAATAGTGTTCTCACCAAAGTCGCTCTATCCTCGGGATTCGCTCGAAGCACAAAGCTTGCTGTTCTCGAAACCATGCTTTCAGATTACATTGAATCCACCCGGAATATTCCTACACTTCTTTCCCGCGGTTCCCGACTTCCATTCAACCGTGCCTTCATCCTTCGAAAAACAGGACAATTGCTATCGCTTCGCGCACAGCTCAATCTCTACTCCGAACTGACCGACTCCTTACCAGATATGCTATGGGATAGTAGGCAAGAATTGAAACTTGAAGGGTATTATGATCGAGTCGGTCGAGCACTAGACGTGGGCATCCGTATCAAGGTGTTGAACGAGAAAATGGATTATGCTCAGGAAATTGCGAGTGTGCTTCGGGAACGTTTGAGTGAGAAGCATGGATTAGTACTGGAATGGACGATTATCATTTTGATCGCTGTCGAGGTTGGCTTCGAGATCCTGAGGCTGTGGAAAGAGGGACAGGCAGAAGGGGATCACGCAGAGGCGAAGGCATGATAGCGAAAATGAGGGGATGGATTTCATGGTAGATATCTCTGGTCTGGTATCGGACAACAACTGCACATGCAAGCATTTTGGGATGGCGAACTATTGGAAAAGCTGGAATTCTATGATACCCAACTCTCTAGTATTCAAAAGTATATATAACTATAGCAAATACATGATCAAATAGTCAAATCTCTTGACTACCGAGATCTCCACTCTACTTGCAATTCCAGGCCATGATCTGCTTGATCTGAAAACACTTTCGCCCGCTGTGCATGGCCCGGAGCCTTATCGGCGAAGAATTGTGTGTTTTTCTTGAGAGCCAACAATCCACCGTCACCGGCCGAGAAAATGTCTTGCTTCCCTACATTCCTTCCACAGGTGAAAATTCCATTCAGGAAGCCGCATGGCCCTTTTCTTGTTGTCAGAGTGAAGAGATGCTCGTCGTCATCATCATCATCGCCATCTGTTAGTTCTTGCACGTCGTCCTCGGCGTGATACGTTGCGCACGTTCCACTTGTGTACCAACTTCCGTCACCGATGAGACATCCCTGGGTTTCGTTATTGACTAGAACTTCAAGAAATCCTGCACCGGTAAATGCCTTTCTAGGCGGAGTGGTCGATGTGGCGGAAGGAACGTCGGTCCGCGAAGCCGATGTTGTCGTTTTGCTCGTTGGTGTAGGAGTCGATGACATATCTTTGGGGACGTACTTGATGCCTCGGGAAGGGCAGTTTGATTTGGCCCCATCTGGTGCAGATGGCTCCCACTGGCCAGTCTGTGCTGAACCTCTCACGTCGAAATGATACCAAACTTCGTCGAATTGCCCATTTCGGCAGCGAATGGTGACGGGTGCACCATGCATCGCCTCAAGAGCTGATTGAATCTCATCGCTGGTGTATGTTTTTGACTTGTCCGGAACTATACCCGCGTCAGATAGAGTATAATATGTTGGAAGTCCTTTGAAGAGCTCGACGGTCTTTTCAAAATAGTCTACAATCTCTTCCTGAGAGACATAATCCACATAACAAGAAGTTTCCAAAGTTGATACACAGGTTCCATGCTTGTTCCATTCATGGGACCATAGGGTAGGATCGGATCCCTGGTAGTCTTTCCAATAGATTTTCATGTATGAGAGTAGAGCCATCTCATTGAAATATTCTAGTATTTCACTGACGTTGTTGTATAACCGATGCGAGTCGCAGTACTGATCAAAACTGCCATCGCAATGATCCGGCCTAATTCACTATTTAGCCCTCGTCAAGGATGAACACGCGATGACCTACCAGAGACCATGGATCGTCCAGGAATCAACGGGCCCAACAGCCGGATCTGTATCCCAGAATTGTGTTTGAAGAATCTGTCCTCCGGGATAATTGAAACAGCATGTATTAGGGACGGCTGTAGTGTTATGACATGATAACTGAGTATTTGGGCATGATGCACCCTGTCCAGAACGCTGAAGAGGTGTTTGATCTATAATAGGCCGTGAAAAGAGAGGAATCTGGAGGATAGATCGGGGATTAGGTATCAGCCTTCCAAGGGAGCGAGAAAAGGTGTCTATGCTTCCAGAAGCACGATCCGCAAGGAATGTAAAGGCATGTCGGTCCATGTCAAATTCAATATGCAGGGGCAGTATTGATTCGCTCTTATTCAGTCATATAATTTGCAGTTGTTAGGGTCTGAGTGCATCAGATGTAAAGCCACATGCTTGAGAGTGAACACGATCGGAGCATGATATGATGTCTATTCAACTACTGGAGTATGAGTATGGTACAGTGATCAGTAGCTTCAAGCTAAACCTGAACAGACATCCCAACGCAGGTACTACATAGTATGTAATTACAAGGCTTGGCGAATCGCTACTTCACGCAGCGTGGCTGCCGAGATCACGTGCCTGTGAAACATCTCTGGTGCATCTGAGGCTGCCGACGATTTGACTCCCGCAGCATTCAAAACACCAACGTGCGGGTGGCATCCTGAGGCGCCATCAAATCACAAACGTTGTATTGCTACCTGCATCTCGGGAGCCGTCCCTACCTATCGGTTGTGAGCAACTCACTACGTGGACGGAGGCCTGCGTATTCTGCGAGAAAGATCCAGCGTACATCCTCTCCCCTTCTGCCTCGAAAGGCGCCCTTCCATACGCCACCACGAAGGGGATTCCACTTACCTCACCCTGAGCATCCGCGATTCTCTCTGACCAATACTCCTCGATCCGTACCCCATCCTGTACGAATTCGGACCCTTTCCAGCTAAACCATTGATCACAATGGACTCTCGTTCTCTAGTCACTGAGGCCGGACTTGAATTCCTTCAAAAGTGCCTTGGCTTCATCGGAGACGGACCAAGAGACATGGTCTTTATCGCTATTGACTTTGAGCATTTGGAGAATATTCAATCAAATCCCTGTCAAGATCTCGATTATCAAGTCGGTATTGCAATCCTTGACACAAGAAGACTAATTTCAAACGACCTTGAAGACACGATTCAAACATACAACCTTGTCACAGGATCGCCTTCTTATTGCGCCTATACTGCTAGACGTTTTCTCTTCGGCAAAACAATACAGATTGATCGCGCGGACCTGATCTCAGATCTGAATATGTTGATTCCAAGAAGTAACCGACAAATTGTTCTTGTGGGTCATGATATTCGTCACGACCTGACAGTCCTCCGACGTTTGAATTTCGATTTGCAGACGTCTATTTCCGGGATTCTTGATACCCGGAGAATTGCTTCTGTCGTTTTCGCGCAAGACAATATGTCCCTTGTGACTCTTTTGACAAGACTTCGTTGTCCTTGGAATAAGCTCCATAACGCTGGTAACGATGCGAATTTCAGCATTCGTGCACTATTACTGTTAGCAATAGAGGGTTCTGCAGCAGTCGATTACCTGAAAACAGAAACTCTTGTATCTATCAAAACAATCGCACTACAATCAATACCGCACAAGCTGACTCCAGACGAAAAAGCTCTCCAAAAAAAACGGAAGAGATATGAACGAAGTCTGAAATACCACTCCAAATCACGGAATTCCGAAACCCAAGAACAGATACGCATTGAGCGAGCGTTGCGGAGACAAGCAAGAGAGGAAAGGACGCAGAACACAGCACTGTAAAGGAGACTCCCTGCCGTGGTATGGACTGAAAAGACGAACAAGAGGTAGGGAGGCGATCCTGCAACTGTTACGAAGAGATGGTTCTCTCTTTCTGAAACCTCCTATGGGGTTACGCAGGGTCAAAGCTCTGACCGTCTCGGGCGCGGTGAGGAACATGTGATTGAAGCCCTGCGATGGGAGGCACCTTCACGCGGTGCAGGGTGTTAGTACTTCTCTCAGAAGGAACTAAGATCTCCCAGCTCTCAACTAGAGGTCTCTGTGTAGGGATCCTCGATACTTCAATATCGACGATGAATACCTTCGAACACCACCTCAGTCTACGTCGACAAGTGATACCCCGAGTACACATAATTTGCTTCAAACCCTTATTGTTGAGTCATCGAGACCAATACCACTTTCGTGAGGACAAGATACTACATCAAGGAACAGAAAAGAACGCACGATTGAGGGTTATCTAGAAGAGAGTCTTTTGGAGAGGTGGTTTTTTTAAGAATGGCATAAGAGCAAGGAAACTGAGGCCCTCTATTCAATACGCGTCTCTTTTACCACCTTCTTATCACGCAATTGAGGAGGAGCGATGAGTTTCAACAACAATAGGATCTCCTTCTTTTCTGTGTGAAATCATAGTTGCTGAGAGGAGCTATAGAACCACAGATAAATCAAATAAAACAACGTTGCCACAGAAACATGTGATTGAAGGCGGCGGTGTTGAGGGTTCAGTCGATGGAGCAGAGCAGTGGCGAGACGAAGAGCCCCAGCAGCTGATTCCGGGAAAGAAGATGGCCAACAACATTCTGGGTGAAGCTCTCCATCAGTACTACAGCACTCACGTAGCCAGATGATTCCAGCAAACACTTCCATTGTCACATTGTTAAAGGGGAATGTGCCTTTGCAGATCCAGAAAGAATTGATGGACAAACACCAAAAAATGTATGGAGTGTGCGGGATTCGAACCCGCGCAGGGAACCTAGGAATCCCCAGCCTTCGCACCAACCGCCTACGCAGACACAGCGGACGTGCGATTATAATCACGCCCGCGCTGGAAGCAGGACTGTTTCACCGGAATGGATTGTAAAGCTACCTTCGACCACTCGGCCAACACCCCCTCAAATATGATGATGCTTCTGTGCATTACGAATATATCTCATGTTCTAGCGACTTGCTGAAATCCAGGTTTGACACAATCACATGACCTTCTAGGCAAATGGCCCCTATCAAACACCCCTGTTCTTGAACAATACAGCCTTCTGTTTAGGCATGCGCTGTCCCCAACATTAGGCCCTCGACGCCTACAACACAGGGTGCTGAGCCCCTGACAATAGGCAAACAATGGCCCCTATTTCGAATGCTCCGTACTCGCTCGAAATTTGCTCATTTTGGGCCGTTCAAACTGCCTGTAGGTTGAACCCATAGACACAACAGTGCTGTTAGTTTGTTTGAACCTCGTTGGCGCTGTAATGGCATGGCGACGAGGTCGTTGAGGTAGCAGGAATGTGGGTTGTGTGGTTGTGGAGCGGCGGCCACCTCTGCTAAATTCGGCGGCAGATTTCCCTGCAACCTTCGTTTGAAGGCAGATACCTATAAAGCATAGTCCGTAATTATCAGCCACTTGCCTTCCTCAGTCAATTGCAACTCAATGTGAACACATGAAAGCAAAGAGACAAGGGATCCTTTAGAGGATAATCCATGCCTTTGACCAGAGAGTCTGCTCTATTCATCTGGACCAACTCTGTCTCTTATCTACGTATAGGTAACTATACACTCTTCCAGTATATGACAGTTCACGAACAAAATGCGTCAATCCGATTCGAAATCATGAAATTTCCTAAAGAAATGCTCGAATGCATAGCAATTCCTATCTCAGGGATGTAGAGTCATCTGCCCGCCTACCAATCTTTCAGCTGCCCCCCTCCCCCCTCCCCCAAATGCAGAATGCTAAGCATGGCCAAAAACCGCCTTTGGTACATATGCCTCCTCCAGGTACTTGAGCTCATCCTCGGAAAATTTGATTGACAAGGCCTTCACAGCATCATGAATTCTCTCGACACTGCTGAGACCAACAATAGGCATGGTGCCTTTGTGCAACGTCCAGGCAATCGCAATGTTGGCCATGCTGACCTCCTTATCCTTAGCGATCTTCTCTACTCTCTTAGAAATTTCGCGGTCAATATCACTTTCTCTCTTGACGAATTGGTTGAAAAGCATGTCAGTACCACTGGCTCTCACAGAGGATCGATCATCCCATGGCCGTGCCAATAGTCCTCGTGCGATTGGTGACCACGGGATCAAGCCGACACCTGTTTTCTTGCAGAACGGGATCATCTCTCGCTCTTCTTCACGGTAGGCAAGGTTGTAAAAGTTCTGCATGGAGATGAATGGAGTCCAATGGTTGAGAGTGGCAGTGAATTGCAGGATTGCGAATTCATGTGCATACATCGATGAACCGCCTGTAGAGTTAGGAAATATCATGCAGCATTTGAATGGAAATGCTTACCGATGTACCTGACCTTTCCACTTTGTACTACATCATGCAATGCCTTCATTATTTCTTCTGCCTCGACATCCTTATCTAAACGATGGATCTGCAAGACATCGATATAGGTCCCGAGTCTTCTGATTGAGTTGTCGACAGCATCTAGAATGTGTTTCCTGCTCAGTCCATGCTGATTTGCCCATTCTGGCCCTGGTTGTGAAATGCGCAGGCCTGGGTTGTCTTCAATGACTAGTCCCCAGCATTTGGTCAAGATGACCAGTTTTTCTCGAGGAATCTGAAACTTCTCAATTGCCTTCTTGACAATCATTTCAGATCGACCATTGGAATAAACGTCGGCAGTATCCCACGTGGTGATACCGGAGTCGTAGGCAGCCTTGAGCAATGGAAGAGACTCTTCTTCAGGTAGAACCCAACCGGCCCACTTGGGATCACCATAGGACATACAGCCCAGGATGATTTTTGAGACCTTCAGGCCTGACTTGCCGAGTCTGATAATACGTAAGCGACTCCTTCGCTTCCACATTGGCTCCCACTTACCTTGTGTACTCCATGGAGGGCGAAACAGCAGTTGCAATTCTGTGACAGCTTTGCCGGATATGATCTAGGGCCGGGCGATTGCTGTAATGGAGAAAGAACAGCGTCTTGATCGACAGTAGGAAAGATAACAATAAAAAGGAAATCTGGCGTTGATGCGAATAGACTACATATATGTACTCCCTGTGGCCAACGACGATTTGAAATCCGTTGTAAAGTCCATCTTATCGCCGTGACAGTCTGGTGGGGCAGTCGGCAATGATATTGTGCTAGGTATAACTAGCTCGAATTACGACAGCATTTCTTTAGTCGTTGCTTGAGACCTCTGCATAACATATCCCTTCACGACAACCGCGGTACAAGCAACTTCCTTGCTAGGCACAGTATGTAGGTGTAAGGAATATGGCTCTAGGGTCCTTGGGTACTTGCAACCTATCATTGCTCGACAATATTTTGGCTGCGAGGTTGTCCGGTAAGTCATGATGACACGGTAGGTCGATATCCCACCAGGATATGCTTGGGAGTTTCTGTTCGGGGAAGAAGAGGGGGAAAGGGGATGTCACAAAAGCCGAAAGAGAGACTGTTGTGGCCAGGGTCCACTGGGGAGAGAGGGTACAGAAAGTACTGTAATTAATTACCTCTCCTGTCCATACCGGTAATGAAGAATCAAAGGCAGCCTGTTACTGTAAATACATGTACCTGCATCCTGTTGACTTACAATATTTTGCAGTAGGATCTCAGCCTAGCTACATATTTACTATGTTGACCTCACCATCCGCTTCCTCAACAGAGCATCTCACTAATTATTGTACCTACATGTACCAGCACATGCACATGTACTTCCGTAAATATACAGACCAGGATTCTAACCAGTGTCGTCAATGAAGCATGTCGCGCTGCTTCTGTCAATTTGAATCCATGGCTATGATCAACGACCCTCGTTTCATGACTTCCCTGATATGACCGCTTCGCCACACAACTTGCTGCGCCACATATCGCCAGACTCAGCATCCACGATTGTTAGCATGGGTGTTTGTATCTATCTTTACACTTCTACAAACTGCATATAACGTTGTGGTCAAGGATATGCTCTTCTGTTGCCTCCTTATTAATCTCTTCTTGTTACTTGCTGCTGCTCGCTACTCTCAAGGCTGGGGTTTCCATTGGGGTGAGAGAGATCCAACTGCGCAAACCTTGCTCAGTATGCATTCCAATACTGGATACAGATCCGTTGCCTATTTTGTCAATTGGGTCAGTCTCATCTGAGTTCTTGCAGACACGTCTCCGTAATCTGCTGACCGTCGAAGGCTATCTACGGAAGGAATCACAATCCCCAAGACTTGCCTGTTGAAAAGTTGACCCATATCAACTATGCATTTGCCAACATCCGCCCCGACTCTGGTGAAGTCTATCTATCAGATCCATGGTCCGATACAGATAAACACTACCCGTCAGACTCTTGGAACGATCAGGGCAGAAACCTATATGGATGCTTCAAACAGCTCTACCTCCTAAAGATACGAAATCGTCATCTGAAAGTAATGCTGGCCATCGGCGGATGGACATACTCCTCAAATTTTGCACAGCCTGCATCCACGCCACAAGGTCGAGCACATTTTGCTGAAACGGCTGTTAAACTGCTTGAGGATCTGGGTCTTGACGGCATCGATTTAGATTGGGAGTATCCGAAAGGTACATCTTGCAGACTGCCACCCTCTAGTTCACATTCTGACTTATCTCAGACCAAGGCCAAGTCGAAGACTATATCAGGCTACTCGCAGCCATACGAGCAGAACTAGACAGCGCATCTCATAGGCGTTCAAGGCCTTGCCATTTTGAGCTTGCGATAGCTTGTCCAGCTGGACCAAGTGAATACAAGAAACTGGATCTCAGAGCGATGGACCGATATCTTGATTTCTGGGATCTCATGGCTTATGACTTCGCTGGAAGCTGGGACCCCATTGTCGGTCATCAGGCTAACCTCCACCCATCTGAATTACGGCCCAATTCAACCCCATTTTCAGCCTCTGCTGCTGTCCACTGGTACACCTCTCACGGTATACGTCCGTCCAAGATCAACCTTGGTATGCCTTTGTACGGCCGTGCTTTCACAAATACCGATGGACCTGGCCATTCTTACTCTGGCATTGGTGAAGGTAGTTGGGAGCAAGGGGTCTGGGACTATAAAGCACTTCCAAGACCAGGCGCGAAGGAACATCATGAGCTTGGAGACCGAGGGGGATGTTGTGCGAGCTGGAGCTATGACCCAGCCCAGCGGGTTTTGGTATCTTATGACACCCCAAACATTACAGCAGGAAAAGCTAGATATGTCAGGCATCATGGCCTAGGCGGTGGAATGTGGTGGGAAAGCAGTTGCGACAAAGGGGACAAGTCAGCAGCAATGGAAGAAGGCAGCCTTATTGGGACTTTCGTCAACGGGCTCGGAGACATAGGTCTCTCGCGGACACATAATTGCCTTGAATACCCCTTCAGCAAATACGACAACCTAAGAAATGGGATGCATGGAGAATAGTCACACAATACAAGGGACAATCTTGTGGTTGAGATGATGTTTCGATTGACTAGTCTAGTTGCAACAGCCCATAGATGCACTGAGCTATTAGTGTTGACTTTTCGCTATCTCATCCTGCCTCCAAGACCCACGTCTACTTTGATTCGTCGAAGACGTAGGTCAAGTGGCATTTACCACAGTATTGACGGTTTTGCATTGAGGCCATGAAGACACCAGCACCACACTCTGGTGTTGGGCATTCCCTCCTCAATCGCTCGATCTTGCCATCGCCGTCAACTTTGTAGTACTTGAGCACAGCTAGCTTGGTCTTCTTGCGCTTGTGCTTGATCTTCTTTGGTGTGGTGTAGACTGAAATTCATTTAGTTTCACAATCGAAAGAAAATTTTCTATGAGGACTTACCCTTCTTCTTTCTCTTCTTACCACCACCTCGAAGACGGAGGACAAGGTGAAGGGTGGATTCCTTCTGGATGTTGTAATCGGACAAAGTACGACCGTCTTCGAGTTGCTTGCCGGCGAAGATCAGACGTTGTTGGTCAGGTGGGATGCCCTCCTTATCCTGGATCTTGGACTTGACATTGTCGATGGTATCGGACGATTCCACCTCAAGGGTGATCGTCTTACCCGTGAGGGTCTTGACGAAGATTTGCATGATGAAGATCTGGGTGCGACGACGTTAGTTTCAAGTTATTGCAGACTGTCGTTGGCGCAGAGGGTAGAACGTAAAATACGGATGAATGCAAAGTGCTCTGACAGACGTTGATCACTTACCTAGACAGAAATGTCTTCCTCAACCTTCGATGCAAAAGAGTTGGTTAAGCAACAAAGTCAGACAAGGCCGAGATCTTGAAATGTTCGCGAAAGTTTCAGTGGGGGAAATGTGTGGTCACATGATAAGAGCGCTAGCAAGTAATCGGGTAAGGCGCAATTCGCTCCCCGAGCAACGGTCATTGTTTACGATTTACGAACCTCGCAACCAGAGCGTCTCCACATCATGGATCGGACGATTCGATAGGTGCATAGCGCTAAAGCATCAGACATTGCGTCGCCTGAGCATCCAGACTGGGAACTATTTTCAAACAATCGTCATCCATTTGTGTCAAATCTACCTTCTCTTCCTTCCATCACTCATCTTCATATTCCTAAAATTCGCTTCACCTCGTCGGACCTTATCATCTTCAAGAACACAAAGACTACAGGCAAGAGAACTTCTCAAAAGCCAATTGAACTTTTCAACTCTGCCCGAAAGGGCCATTATTCTATATCCAAAAGGAAGAGGGATAATCTACCTCTTCTGACCACAACTACGTGAAATCGACCGCTGCCCGGTCCGCAGCCCATTGCGCTGCGTGAGGTACATCCTACTATTTATAACTAAGCAAAGGGCCATCTCTGACGGTATGCAGTCTCGAACCAAGGAGAACCAATTCGACAATCCATAACTCCGACAATCGACTATTCGAACTCATCTTCTCGCCAAGATGCTGTCAAATCCACCAACCGTACTTCAACAACGACAACGGCTTCACCGACGACAAAATTCGACACCATCCACGCCATATGAAGCTCTTACGGTTCCAAATCTGCAAGCTCCTGGTCTTCAGAGACAGTCTTCACATCGAAGAGGACAATCTCTCGATCAGCGAAGTCCCATCCGAAGACCTCGGAGCCAGCATGAAGCGGTAAGTATCACTAACAAAGGACGACAATATGAACAGCAAATTCTGCGAGAGGCGCAGCAGCAGAAAATCGCAAGACCGGGCCAGCGATATCACGACGTACAACAAGCACAACAATGTGGCATATCTTTCGACCAAGGAAGTATGCAAGCAATACCAGACATGAATATATATGACAATTCCGACCGTGTCGGAATGTCTTTGAACGTACCAATGCAAGCATCAGGGACATCCTATCTTGGAAGTCGACTCCCCGTCTCCCAGAGTATGATGTTGCCAGTAACAAATGACTTTGAGGGGATTGGTTTGGGCCTAGATGAGAATGCTGGTCAGCACTACTTTCAAGACTCGCATCCAGTAAATTATACCCTTTCCAGCAATGAAGGTGTCGACATGAGACGAATGTCACAGCCTGAGCTGCAGAACTACGTTCAGAGACCTGTAACGCCCACACAGCAAACAAATAACTGTATGACTCATCACCCATTGCCCTAGATTTGTTGCTGATAGCCGTATAGCCCGTTTCCCCCTGACTCCAGCTACTACTCCCTTTCGGAGAGTTAATCATCAGTTTCAATATCCCAGAACCGCTCAGTCGTCTCCGACAAAGAATTATGGCGACGAAACCATCAAAGCTTCCCATCAGGTGCCAATGCAGCGAGGCCGATCTCTTCAGAGCATATTCGAGGGACAAGTTTCACGAAACAACTTACCTTCGCCTCCAGGAACGGCTCCCATGGTTTCGCCAAGTACATTCGATGTCGCTATGATGCCAACTCCAGGTCTGAGCAACCTCGATGACCTTCACAGTGATGCATTCGACGATGATCTCAAAAAGGCGCAGCCAAGCAGTCCAGCATTTGCCTCCTCTCCCGCAGCCTCTTCTGCCTTCACCACTCCTGAGTTACCACAAAGTGCAAGCTTCGATGATAACTCCAGGATCGGGAGGTCAAAGGTAACCCCACGGATGCTTCCAACTTCTCAGACTGTCCCAGATTTGAGTAAGAGTTGTTCACCATCAAGAACGGCATTGTCACCAAGGAGAATGTCCATCTCGGACCTTAACCTTGAGCCAGGCATCAGTGCATCAATCACAGAGACAGATGTCACTCTTGACGACATAGCACAATTCATTGAGGGTCCAGATCCGGTAGACAACAAATGGGTCTGCAAATACGAAGACTGTGACAAGCGGTTTGGTAGGAAAGAGAACATTAAGTCTCATGTACAGACCCATCTTGGTGACCGACAATTCAAGTGCGACCATTGTGGAAAATGCTTCGTTCGAGGTCACGATCTTAAACGCCATGCGAAAATCCACAGCGGTGCAAAACCTTACCCTTGCCTTTGCGGCAATGCTTTTGCACGACATGATGCCTTGACGAGGCACAGACAGCGTGGCATGTGCATTGGTGCCTTCGATGGGGTTGTGAAGAAGGTGATGAAGAGAGGGAGACCTAGAAAGCACAGACCAGACATGGAAGATAGGTTGGACAAAGCGTCAAAGACAAGAGAACGAGTTGACGTAAGAGAGAGACAACAATATGCTTCGTCGATCTCCGACTCCTCGGTGTCGAGTTACCAATCTCCACCGGCGGAGACGTTCGAGAACCTTAGCATTCGTGGATCCTCTCCATTTGATGACATGACCTTCTTCAGCTCTCAACCGACAGACTCAGTCGGCTTCCCCCCTGACCTATTTACCTTCACCCCGCCAGCTTCTCCAGGTTTCTCAACAGGCAACAAACCCAGTCCGGTTCATCGATCTATGACTCCAACAGAACTCACGACCATCCCAGAACTACCAATTTCTCCAGTAAGAAAACACGAAGTTCCGGTGACACACCAGAGTCCTGCTCCAAGTCTTTGCCACTCTTCTTCGCCAATGGCAGAGCCCGGTACATATGACTTCGTTGATGGAATGATGCAATCTCGAGGAGACTTTTCCAATCTAGGATTCAAAGACGTCGAACGCACCGACTTTGACTCATTCTTTGATTATGGGGCAGCAGTTCCGGATCAAGATGATTTTTTCGCACAATTGTAAAACAAGGTACATAGCTGAAGAAAGGAATGATGGGAAGCGGGCGTCAAATTGGTATCAATGTTGGATTTTTGGTGGGTGGGATGGGACATGCGAGACAGCAGGCTCAATTTGTCTCCGCTTCATGACACAGCTTAATGATGGGTTCTGGCGTTCTTTCGCAAAATTGCTCGGCGGCTCATCTAATGTGACATGAACCTGGGGACATGGACATTCTCTGATATATGGCCTGTTATGTTTTGAAATCCAAGCGTTCTGTTTCGTCATCTACTCTAGGTCCTTGTCATCGACAGGGAAATGGGGCGTGATTGACCTTGTGAATTAGTCTTCTGAGTCAAAATTAGGTATATATGTGAATACAGTATTCGCTTGCCTAGCTCATGATGGTTTTATAGTAGAGTCAAACAGGGAGATGCTCTTAGTTCTGTTTCAAGATGTAATAAGGTCGACGATGCACAACGCAGAGCGTTCAGCCTATAGCAATAATCTTATATCGACTATAGTTAGATGATGTGGGATATCCTTTGCGAAGTCGTATAAGATGTACATGATGTCACAAGCACAGCAGGATGCTACATGAGCACAGGCATCCCATTGCATTCCAAGAGAATGAACAGTTTTGATTACTATATACGTCGTTGGTTTCTAAAGCTTCGAATCGACAGGGTGAGGTTTGATGCAGTCAGTGAAGGCAAAGCTTGTCGAAAATCATTCAACATGACATATATCCGTAGCGTCGGGTTTTCTCTTCGGAAAGATACTCTATACAATTGACTCAAGATGTTGGAAGTTCCCGTCTCATCCTACATTTCCAGTTTGATCGCTGGATTGTCGCGTCCGACGGTTCTGCTCTTCCGCGATGCTGACCTGGGGTTTTTGATGCTGATTTAAACTTGGTGGTGCAAATCTCGTTCCATGGTTGAGGGGAGATCCGGTAACCCCTTTTTTCTAGATCTTCTCTTCTGAAGAGTATCTTTCTTTCTCTCTGCCGTCTTTATGTTGCAACGTCGAGCATTAAGAGATTGACTGGCAGAGGCCGTTGCTTGAACCCGCTACGAGCCCCGGTAGGTAGTGTATGTCCATGGCCCGACGAGAACCGGAACATGATAATGCCTTTCCCCTTTCTTGACGTAGAACTTGACTTCGACTTCGGGCCAGAAGGCTTCAACACCCTGCTTTTCATACCATTCTCCAACATTGAATTTGATGCTCCAGGCAGTCTTCTCGCCATCTTTGTATAGCGAGATCACATCCTGAAGCGTCCTGGAAGTGCTGGGTGTCCATTCCTTGACTCGGCCGTCTTCATTGGTGGTTGAAGTGAAAGCGAGGAGGGGGGAGGCCGTGGAAGGTGCCGATGCTTCTTGGGATGGTAGAGGAGATATGAGGGTCAAAGTGGCGGATATACCTGCGGCAGGGGTACCGTTTAGGGTGTTAAGAACGTGGCATGTGATAGGGGATGACATTTTCGATTTCAGGTTTCTATCGTTATAGAGAGGGTCTATGTTTGGGAAATGGGATGAAGATGTTGGCGGCTGGCCTTTATATGTTCTCTTAGATATAAATTTTGGATGTTCGGGGAATTCGGCGGCCGCCGTTCGTTGATTGCCAATAGCTTTACATAGTAATAGGGCTCAACCGCCTTGATGTTCAATGAACATTGCTTCTTGACAAAGACAATTGTATTTAGAGTGTCGCCTTCTTCACCATTATAAACTGACTGCATGGGATGATAGGATCTGTTATTAGTCCTTGAATGAGTATGGTCACGGTATTGCTGTAGGCTTCTACATACATAGTATTTCCTAGTAATATATTGCCGCAGGTACTACTCTTTTTTTCTCTGTGGAAATATTTGCTTCCATTTACAGTACAGTACCAGTGGACTGAGGGGTGAGACTCTCCCCGCCAACGTCATTTACATGTATGTACTGCACGTACTACTACTACGGTACATTATAGTAGGAGAACATTTCGCCAAACAAAGACGAGAAGCTTCCACTCCACGTTGCCATAGGGTTTTCAAGTATAGAACTCTGTACACACTCGTCCCAGACAGCGCCCCGTTCCCGATTGCCCAGAGTGTATCGAACATTGTGAACCATATTCGACCTTACTAGACTCCCATCTGCTGTTGCGCAACCTATTTCACAATGTCTACAGCGGTCGTTGAAGCGGATGATGTGCTAGATCCCAGTCTCCAGAACCTTCTTGATCAGAAAAGTCTGCGGTGGATATTTGTTGGCGGTAAAGGAGGAGTGGGCAAGACGACGACATCATGTTCACTCGCTATACAGATGGCGAAAGTGCGTAAATCTGTCCTTCTGATTTCCACGGATCCTGCCCACAATCTGAGCGACGCTTTCAGTCAAAAGTTTGGCAAGGATGCTAGACTAGTCGAAGGCTTTACAAATCTGAGCGCAATGGAGATCGACCCCAACGGAAGCATTAACGACTTTATCGCAGCTGGTGGCGATCAAGCAGATGATGCTATGGCAGGATTAGGTGGGATGGGTGGTATGATGCAGGATCTGGCATTTTCGGTATGCGCAAGTCATATAGAATTACATTGAGAAGGCTAATCATTTATATAGATACCAGGCATTGACGAAGCAATGTCTTTCGCCGAAGTGCTGAAGCAAGTCAAGTCACTGTCGTACGAGGTGATTATTTTTGACACTGCCCCGACTGGACATACACTCCGATTCCTTCAATTCCCAACAGTCTTGGAAAAAGCCCTGGCCAAGATATCGCAATTGTCATCGCAATTCGGTCCAATGCTGAACTCGGTCCTTGGAGCAAGAGGCGGACTTCCTGGGGGGCAGAATCTGGACGACTTGACACAGAAAATGGAGACTTTGCGAGAGACAATCGGGGAAGTTAATCAACAGTTCAAGAACCCAGACATGACAACATTCGTCTGTGTATGCATTGCCGAATTCTTGAGTTTGTACGAGACAGAACGTATGATACAAGAATTGGCAAGTTACCAGATTGACACCCACTGCATTGTTGTCAACCAATTACTCTTTCCCAAGGACGATAATCCTTGCCAACAATGCAACGCGAGACGGAAGATGCAGAAGAAATACTTGGATCAGATCGAGGAACTATATGATGAGTTCAATGTTGTTAGGATGCCATTGTTGGTGGAGGAAGTAAGAGGAAAAGAGAAGCTCGAAAGCTTTTCTGATATGCTGGTCCACCCTTATGTACCACCACAGTAGGGATAGAGTGATTGTTACGCGATTTGAGCCCTGACCTCGACATTCATTCTATCATAGCTACTACGAGAACGAGGAGATAACCTTGTATTATTGAAAGAAGTATGAATATCTGACGATTACGAACTTGGGGATCTAATATAAAAATCCAAAATTGAAATATGTACATGTAAAAAGGCAAAGATGTTATGCCACGCCTGCTCCAGCTCCTAAAGCCTGCATCTGATACAGTGCTGCATTCCTTTGCATGCGCAATATCCAAGGTTTTGGACCAGAGGCATCAGAACAGAGGTCTCTCACCTCAAAGTCCGTGGGCCAGCCGTCCCATCCATCCACATCTTCGATGATCTTTCTTGCTATATGCACATGAGGACTGATTGAGAATTTCTCAGTGGAAATGCCAGGCAAGACATCGACGAAATTTGCGTCTCTCCACAGAGATTCCAGATAGATACGTATTAGGACAATCGTTTCGCGAACCTGGCGTGGTCCACGCAGATGATGTGACGCAGCGTGTTCCACTGCCTTCGCTTCCCTAGCCATCCACTGAAGCACTGTGATGATAGCTTCGTGATCACCAATTGTACCCATCAGACGGATGCAGGTCAGTATAGTGAAGGGAGGTGGTGATCCGTGAGGAGATGGGGAACCTATATTGGAGATGCTTCGAAAATTTTTATGTCCTGACATCAGGTAAGAAAATTTTTCTTTGACGGTTGAAATTGCATCTGGAGCGGAGCCAAGTTCGCCGTTTCGAAGAAGTGCCTTTACGGGCATTATTGCACAAAGCCTTTGGCAGAGAGCTTCGAACATTCCTGGCTGAGGATCGAGTTTAACTCTCTGCATATGATTCAGGATGTCTTTGACTCGCGACCACCCCGTGATGTCTTCCGCGTATGAGCCGGCGACGTAAACAGATCTCATCCGATTGACTGCAGCCTGCAGAAGACTGTTCCAACATACCGAGTCGTCCACATGACCGACGATCAGAATGCCTTGTGCGTAACGAGCTGGATGGCTTCCGTTGTTCTCTTTGTGAAGAAGATTGGTTTCAGTCAACGAACGCCTGCAGTCAGAGCTCTCGTAACCAAAGCAAAGTCCTTCGACATCCACTCTCTGTCGAGCTTGCTCAAATGTTTGCGCATCTGTGTCGCATCGAGCCAGGAATGAAATATAAGCCCGCAATATCCTTTTCGGTATCATTTCGATTCTGGCTGCGATGTTAATTGGATTGCACTCCTCGATTCGCACAAGATACGGCAACAGCTGTGCAGCTCTTTGGTCTAGCTTTATAGCCTCAACGACGGACCCAAAGTCGTCCATTATTCCGACGAACATTTGGAGGAATCTTTCAGAGGGTTGGACGGCAAACCTTTGCATTCGTCCAACCAATTCCTTCGGCGTTGGTGGATCTTCTGGTACATATAGAAAGTCGTGAGGCGAGGCTGGTTCTGGACTTCGTTCACGGCCATCGCCAGGTCTAGCATGTGAGCTATGTTTGAGCTCTGAAGCAAGGATACGCTCTAATAGCGCTTCAAAGGAGGCAGGACAAGGCGAGGTGTCTTTAGGCAAAGAATACTCATATTCCAGATAACATGCCCACGCCTCTCTGGTTGTACGAGTTGCCAATATTTTGGCATATGCAATAGCGCATGTATCATTGGAGACAAGGTCCTTCTTACGTCGGTGAGGCAGGATTCGCCGGACCTGAATAGTTGGGGATCCGTCTAAATCCCAACCGGATAGAATGTGGGCCATTGTTTCCAATGATCCATGTTCGTAACCAGCTTCAAGCATCCGATTCAGCACACGCGCTGCACGGCTCTTACTGCCTGGGAAGTATCTATCGACATCCAGCCCAGATCTGTCCTGTTTCCATGGTGGCCAAGTTATCGCCTTGTAATCTGCCCATTCTCTTTCATCTTCGGTCTTTTGGTGGGCGATTTGAGTTCGTAGCATAGCTTGAAAACCTTCTCGAGTGACAGAAATATGCGGATGGAATTCTGTCATCCTTTTGAGAACACGAAATTGTGCCTTTTGCTGAACCATGGTGAATCGAAATGGTGCTTGAGGAGGCGGAATAGAAAGATGAGACAGAGTGCGGTTGAAATAGAACGTAAGGCTTCGAGCCGATTCGGGCGTCAAATTTCCAGATTGGTCTGCTAACATCGATAACTGGCCGCGAAAAACAAAACATGCCAATGTCGCGATACTGTCGATGGCGTTGGGAGTGACCATTCGGGCATGTCTTAAGAGCCTGCCGATCATTTTCATAAAAGAAGGCTCATCAATCATTTGTTCGTGACGTGCTTTCCGATACTCTCGAGTCGACAGCGCGACCGTGGGAATGGGCATAAATTGACGCTCACAACGCTCCCAAGCATATTCCTGTAAGTGTTCCAGAAGTTGTGGGCTTAATTTTTGTGCTCCAAGCATGAATATCAGTAAGGCTAGAGGCAATTCAGCCACATCTCCTGCATTTCTTTCTTGAAGGAACCTTGTAAAACGGCTGACGGCTTCATCAGAAGTCTGTGAAGACAGGACCCAAGCCCATATCCTGAAATCTCGGACGGCATAACCTTTGCTCTTAAGATATCCTACACTGTTGTCATCAAGACCAGTGTGAACGATGATACCTGATACATTCGCATTATCAGGAAATGGCAATTGGGTACCACGGTGTGATGCAATGTATTCAGCAAGTATCATGTGTAGTTTTTGCGCACCATGGTATCGAGTCCCTGATCGACTCGAGCCTCTGAACAGTGGACATTGTTGTCCAAGAATTTTAGCTTGGGCTGACCGAGTCACATCAGTTTCGACGATTCTCTCTGCGTGACTTATTCTCTCCTGATTGTGAATGCGCTCCGGATCATCTAAGCGTATAGAATGAAATAGTCGAGCTGGAGATGCTGTCCATGTCGCAGCTGGCAATAGATGGCGACGGACGAGAATGCGCGAGGGTTTATGCCAGTGATTGAGTCGTCCACAGTACAATTCACGGGCCTGTGTAAAGGTCCTATCTAAGCCGGTCCGTTGTATGGAACCGCGTGAAGTCCGTAGAAATGCTGACATCCATTGGTTTGAGGGCAAACTTTTTCAAGAAAGCGATTTGGTGAAAAGGACAGTGCCGCAGAGAGCCTGAGAAGAATGGTGCGCAGCTGAGGGAACTAGCATCGAGCCCCAATGCTGTCGTGACCGAATGGTTCGTTCCTGATCGTTGTTCAATTAGTTCTGGAAAGCAAGCCAAATGTCTGTGTTGAAGGGCATTTTCTCAGATAAGGTATACCTGGGTAGGTAGTTATGCCAGGTGTAATTTAAGTACTGTAAAATTGGAAACATCAATACGACGGGAACGGTTCCACTTGTCACTTTGCGGATGGATCTTTACAACACTTCTTCATCCCTCATCGCTATTGAGTAACAAGGGCAATGTGCTATCTGAACAATAACTACATACAACTACAGAGAAACGCGGTGCCAGTCCTTCAAACATAGACAGACTGACTTGGCTCTGTTGTGAAATTGTGTTGTGTTCTGGTTTTGTCGTACATTACAATTCCGTTTCTTCGATTGCGGCAGGAATTTGTCGCGACGACCTAGAACCCTTTCCGCGTCAATCACCATCACCAATAGTGAGAAACATCAAACAGACCCAGTCAACATCGCGCAAGATTGGCGCTACTACATTTGGGACTGGCATTTGTATTGTTTGATTACACAGCACCATCTTCGAGCCAGATCTGCACAATCTGCCAGCCTGAACGGACCGCTTCGAAGAAAAACGCGCATGGATTTTTCTCCTTGACAAGGTGCAACCATATCAAAGTCTATTATAGTCTACGAGCGCTCGACACACGACATGGCCACAGCCAACGGAACCATGCTGCATGCGACTTCTACATCTCCGGAGCCGTCGTCCGTCATTGGGAAGAGAAAACGGTCCGCAAGCCCTGAAAAAGCTGCAAACAGCGCCGTTGCTC
Organism: Phaeomoniella chlamydospora; assembly: GCA_001006345.1. Lineage (NCBI taxonomy): Eukaryota > Fungi > Ascomycota > Eurotiomycetes > Phaeomoniellales > Phaeomoniellaceae > Phaeomoniella > Phaeomoniella chlamydospora. Next base: position 42,364 of record LCWF01000185.1, on the reverse strand, counting down.
CCCCCGATATAGCGATAGAGGCAGATTCGGAACAATTGAAAAAAGATTTATCTATTCTGCTCCATATAGTGGAAAGGTTTGTCTTGTTGCACGAGTTCGCGTCCGAGTTGCTAATCCCATTTTTGCGCAGCCACAGCTACAAACCATTGCTCTCGAAACCCCTTCCTCCTTCAGAAACTTTACAGTCCGATACAAAGAGACCTAGGCTCTCAGATGGTGCCCAGGGAGACACCATTTCCTTGCGCATTGAAACTGGATCTTATCAGTCGACAGAGGCCGTCGTGAATGATATACAGACACTACTCGATCATCAAGCAAATCTTTCTAACGGCCATGCTGCGCAGAATGGGGACGATACGCAACGGGAAGCTTTAAAGAATGCTCTCTCCAAGTTCACGTTAGAAAGGTCTTTACGTAGCCGGAAGATTAAGTCCGAAGATGATACTGTCGATACCACAAACCTCGAAACAGTCCCTAGCGCTGACTCGGCCATCTATCGAATGGCCCTCACTCTCTTTGGCAATACCGATAGAGGCCCAAGGCAGCTATTCTCTAGTCTTCAGCTGGCGACAGAAACGGAGCCACAGGGAGAAAGTGGCCAAAATTATGTCTCTTCCCGACTCCTATATCCGAAATTAGAGGAGGACTTACTTCCGAATGGCATAACAGCTACAAAAGCTGTTCCGTTCAATGCCCAGAATGCTAGTGCAGAGAAAAGAAAAGACGCGACGTTTGGACAGATCTTCCGCCCCCACCCTTCGCTCAAAGCTCTCGAACCCCCCAAACCTCCTAAAACTACACCAAAAAGTTCCGCTCTTTCGTGGGTGCAACCTATCGTTAACGCTACACTCTTACGCAATCCACAGACTGATAAGGGGCACTACAAATCCTCTGCCTTACCTGCAGGCCAATGGCTTCGCTATTCTGGTCCAAAAACAAAGAACGAACTAGTCACATTCAACGAACAGCTAGGTAGAGAAAAAGGGGCAGTTTTCAATGACAGAGGTAATAACTCGTCACCTGATGACGTTCAAGCTGCGAAACAAAAGTCTCTCTTTCTCTCGGCTTATTCATCGTTTGCTCCCGCTTACGATGATGGTGGCTCAATCATTTCACAGGCAGTGAAAAGCCAGGTTTGGTGGAGAAAGACCGGCTCATCTCAATTCGCGGCGATGGTGCAGTCGGAAGAATACCCGAACGATATACCTCCAAGCTTCAGGAATGAGGAGCATGTTCCATCGACGGCTAATGATGACGACTTTTCGGAGGCCGTCGAATCCTTCAATACCGATGGAACTGAGCCAGAACAGGCTGACGAACAGAAAGCCTCCGACGATAAGGACTTGGATGAGTTGCTTGAAGAGATTTCCGATCATCTGAAAACCCTGTCATCGTACCAAAAACTTCGACAGTCTTCCCAGTCAACTGGCAAAGTCGTCAACGGTGAACAAGAGGCTTTCTCGACCCCAACCTCTATGGAAAGTGAAGTCTATCAGATGTTGAAGACACAGCTTTCCCTGATGATATCCTCTTTACCACCATATGCTGTCGCAAAACTGGACGGTGATCAGCTTCGTTCTCTGAACATTGGCACAAAGATTGTCACCCCCTTAGACGATTATGCCGGTGTTATGGATGTCGATGAATACACCTATGCCAAGCAACGTGCTGCCGCTTCAGCCAATGCTGCTGCTAGTCGCCCAAGCGTTCCCAACCAAGTCAGAACTGGAAGCTATAATGCGGTTTCTACACCACTCACAGGATATAATCAGCGATCTTTCTCTACCAACAATAGACCTGCTGCCGCTGGGACTTCGTACACAAATCGTCCAGCGTATGCTGGAGCAACGCCTTCTCAAAATTACGCGACGGCGGGTAGACCGATGCCTCAAACAGTGCCTAGGTATAGCGCGCAACAACCATATAACAACAGTCCTAGTGTACAACCATTCCAGCGACCTATCCCAAATGGATACGAAGGTACATTCCAATCTCATCAACAGGGTCAAAACGGCCCGGGATTTCCCCAGCGTCCCTCTCAACCCGGCTACCAGCAGAGAGCACAAGACACTGCAGCAAGATTTGGATCACCTCAGAAGCCCTTTGAAATGCTTTCTCGGAACCAAATTCCTGCTGGCGGACAGCAGCCGAGATATTTCCAGCAACAACAACAATCACCCCAACCCGGCTCCCAAGCGTCGTCCAATGTATCTGTAGCGTCTGCAACGCCACAGAACTCATACAATCAGATGGATCGTGCCAGAGGTTCGGCACAGATCGCTGGTCAGCGGCCTCCATCTACGACACCTCAGCCACCGAATGGTCAGAATGTCGAACGAAGTGCAACTCCCGGGGGTGGTCAGCAAAACGGTGTGACACCATCAGCCACTCCACTCAACATCTGATTAACGAGAAGCGAAACTGGGGTTGGAAAAGTCACAAATTAAACGCGCATCTCCCTACTTATTATCTGATAGATCTGGTTAAAGCAGGAAGTAAGGGGGTTAAGTAGGCATGTACACTATGATATACTCCATTGGACTAAGCAGTCCATTGATAGTCCGTTTTAATTAACACAAGTCTTATCAATCTGGTCAACTCGTGAAGGCTCATATGAAGTATATGCTTCATGATATGATGTTACAACACACAACATTCATTGCCATGTGACAAGCCGAAAGTATCTTAGGACCAAGACCAGATAGTTATGGCGGTGTGTGTCGTATTGTATGTTCCGAGAACGACAATGTGATAGGAGCAACCCTATCTTTCGAGCTGCAAAGTTCGCTATCCACTTGCCGGAAGAAAGATTGTTTCCGGTGTAATCATGCGTGAGATCTACATAAAACAAACGTTTTGGATGCCCTGCTCTTCAGTGAGTGATCTTTGGTTTTCTACGTAAACCAATGGGGACTTCCCAAGAATGAGGCGTCATCAGTGGACAAGGAGTCTATAATAGTGTCATATTGCTACCTTATATCATGCACGTCTTAGGCGCCTTCAGATACATTCTTCTGCTATGATTTGTTCATCTCCATCCATCCAACTCGTTCAACTGTTACAGTAAACATCGTGATCCACTGAGTTGGATATCCAATTTGCTGAGGCGGGGTTGATACAGCAGATACAGCAGATACATAATATCTGCGTTCTCTTCTGACTATGGTCATTCGCAGCCAACAGGGGTCTGTGCCAGAATCTCTCCAGCCACGATGGTGCAACGACTGTAGCCGCATTGTCAGTTTCAATTTTGGGGCTTCATTACGTACCCGAGTAGACTTTACGGCTTCTTGCGTCTGGAATCCATTGGTAGATCGTCTTCAGCCACCAAAACCTCACACCCGTTCTCAAGGGAACTGTCTTATATGTACCTTCTTCCCGAGATTTTTAGTTTCCCCTTCCTCCATATCACATTCTTTCCACCCCTTTCGCAATCCTGTTTGACCCCTTGGAACGACGAACTTCATCATTGCTTATCCACCCATTCCATTTTTCCAGGTTTCCGAAAGACAGCATGAATATTCCTAGTACTTCTTACTTGCGTTGCTATCGCCCACTCGTTTTTTGACATCGCACGCCTAATTTCGAGTCTATATGTTTGGTTTCAAATCCGATAGACGGCATGGACGGCAGAAGGCTAGCCGAAGCTCCTTCTCCTCGAAACTTTCTGGTGTTTCCACGATAACGTCGACAACTACTACCTCGAACGGAAGCAACATCATAGCAAACGAAACACAAGCTCGTCGCCGGGCTCGCACAATTTCTGCAAAAGGTTCATTAGCAAACAAACTCAAAACATCAAGTCTTTCATACACAGAGGCTGCAGACAATCCTGCAAATAATACACCTGCCGAACAGGAACATTCAGTAGACGTGTTCCAGTTCCTCGACACTTGGGAGTCAAGGGCAGGTTCGAGAGCAGCCTCACAACATTCATTGGTCACCGAATCTTCACAGCGATCGTCTACAATCCCGGAAACCCAGCCGAGCCATTTCATTCCATACGAAATCCCTCCTGAACAGTCCGAGACATTTGCCGAGAGAGAAAATCCGGCGCATGATGATGATGACGGAGTCTCGGAAATGAAGGAGGAGCTAAACAAGGACAGCTTCCTACAAAGCTTTCACTCTGATTCTGGTATCTCGATTGGACGTCATAGTGTTGATCATTCTGCCTTTGTTAAAGGCCAAGACACTGCGATATCAGAGCTTGCTGAAGAGAAATCTCCTCATTTTGGGGTTATGGATAGTGTGAGGATCCCAGGGACGGTTGACGACAGCTTTGGAGGACAATCGTCTCCCCTCTCCGTCGAGGATGCAGAATCATTTTATCGAGAAGCAAGTTCAAGTCCATCGGCCTATCAATATCTACGTAACAGCAACCTGGCCAAGTCCACTAAGAGAGCCCAAGAAGCCGGAGTCTCTTCTGTGATCCATGCGGGTGATACATCAGTGGGTGATAAGAAACGACCTGGCAACACCACGTATAGGCGGTTTGAAAGACTCAACCGCAAAGTCTTGGACTCTTTGCAAGATGAGCTCAATTATCTCGAGAAACTCTGCGACACCATTGATATTGACGATCAAAGGAGAACAAGTATCGGAACCCGTCCCTGCGTAACATGCCCACCTCCGTACTGCCATCCCACATGTCCAAACACCTTCCAGCAGATATCTAGGCATGATCTCCTTGTCCAGACCCGCATAAAGCTCGAGGAGTACAACAGAGCACTCTACTACTATGGCAAAGTCCGAGATTCCTTTCTAACTTCTCCGGAACAAGGCGATCGTATCGTTATTGATCGACCACCCATTGGCCGCATCTTTTCACTGTCTACCGTGCAAACCGCTTGTCTTTTGTTCGCTTTCATATTCCCTTTGCTCGCATTCACCCTAATTTCCTCAATGTTTGGCAGATGGTCGTTCGTATTCTCGGTATCAGCGCTTGGTTTCTATGGTTTCAAGATCAAGTTTTCGCAGAGATGATCAAGGATTACAGAACACAGCTTTATTACATTATCTATGTAGGTGTTAAGATAGGGACTGTTTTGTTTAGATTGTAGGATTTGGTGGCAATCGCGAAGCTGGGGGTGGGCTACGTGATGGCTCCACGTGAGCCTGGATTTAGATCTAGGGCCGTCTGCTGGTATTAATGGCTTATGAGACATGACACATGATAGATACACGAATGAAATCACAGAAAGCTTTGAAACCACGCGGACATGATCGTCGCCACTGAGACTGAATACATAGTATACTTTTCCAACCTAGAACTAATATAATATGGATTACAGATGGCACGATACACTAGGGATTTCCAATGCGATCAAAAGTAGTCGATGTTACAGAAGAGTGTCACCCAAGGCGCATCTGACGAGACTGCATCCAGCCCGAATAGTCTCACTTGCGCCCTTGATTTCTAAACTCGGGTTCACCTCCACCAAGTCCATTGCAATCAATTGACCAGTCTCGTGAACACATTCGGCAATGAAGTCGCCTTCTCTCAGCGTCAGGCCACCTCTTACTGGCGTACCGGTACTTGGGGCCCATTGAGGATCAAGCGCATCCACGTCAAACGACAAATGAATGGGTGTATCTGAGCCAATGTGTGCCAGCGCCATTTCCATCACCCGCCCAATACCATGTCTGTCAATATCATGCATGGAGAACGCCTTGATACCATGTTCCCGGAGGATTTGCTTCTCTCCACGATCCACATCTCGTAAGCCAATGTAGACAAGCTTGTTCGTGCTGATCAATTGATCTTCCTTCAGCCAACCGAAGATATCGTCCCTTTCCGATGTAGCCAACCCAGTCAAAAATGCAACAGGCATGCCGTGGATGTTTCCGCTTTCTGACGTCTCTGGCGTATTGATATCAGCATGCGCATCAACCCAGATCACTGCAATATCTCTTCCTAGTCTCTCTCGCATAGCTTTCGCTGTTCCTGAGATAGTTCCAATGGCGATTGAATGATCTCCACCCAAGGTGAGAACCAATCGTCCACCAGCAGCTTTCTCGTATACCTGTTGACTTAATTTCTGAGTGACGGCGCTGACTGCAAGAGGTTTCTTCATGTTGCGGTATACTGGATCTCTTTCTGGCATGACCTCTGCATATGCGTGAACCTTGTCATCATGTTGGAGGGTGTAGCCCAAGTCATCTTGAAGTTGTTCTAGAAGACCAGCTTGAATCAAAGCCGTAGGAGCAGCATCGACACCGGGTTTGCACTACATCCCGTGTCAGCGCATACAGCAATCCTGGTCGCGATAAGAATCTACCTGGCCACCACTGAAGCCAACGGCAACAACACCGAGCTCCTGCGGTTTCGAGAGAAACTTTTGTCTTATGGTCGAAGGGGAGGTCATCTTTGTTGGGACTACCGAAGGTATATAGCTCTGTGGGGAAGATGCACAATGACGACGAAGGGAGGTTGCGGATAAGCACAGCTGGTCAGTGATATATGTCTATGATGAGGAATGACAATAGAATGAATGATCAACAGGAATGAAAGTGAACTTTAAGAAGAAGAAGAAGAAGATGACAAGAAAGAAGGGAGAGAATTCCAATGGATATATTATGGTTCTACCGCATTCAGGAATCTGGACAGACTCCGCGGGTGCAAGTGATTGATTTTCCCGCCAAAAGTTTTGAATGTGCAGGGCATGATGTAAAAAGGAAAGCGTGGGGTGGTGCACAATATTTTGGGTACGTGTTCAGGGCTCGATTCAGAGGTTCAAGGACTTGAAGACCATCCCTGTCCGGTATTCGGGTGGTGGTTCATGGGGGATTGTCCGACATTCAGATGTTTTTAGTGGCCGCCATTACCCAGACTGCGCCATATAGAGTAAGCTGACTCGAAAATAACTTTTGCAAAGCACATGCCGGTGGCAAACAATAGCAGGGAAGATGATGAGATCGCCAGGAACTGCGCTTAACGGTTATCGACAGCGGGGAACATATCGTGACTAGATCGTTAAGTGATAAGCCTCTTTCGGCCTCATTATCAATTTCCCCTAAGTGCAGGTATAGGAGAGATTTGACTGCGAAACTGGTCCGATTCATGGGTCACACAGATAGTCTGAAATTACTTGTTATGCAATGGAAATTTTCAATTGGAAGAGAAGAGAGGAGAGAGGTCGTATCGCCCGCATTATTTTCTGTCCATTATTCTCTATGTTGCGGTGGTAGTTGGATCAGCTGACGAAGTGTCTCTTCCGCCTTTTTGGCTTCAACCCGACCTTCAGGTCCACGACGTATCATTTGTCCAACCAAGAACATCAATTTACCCATCTTACCCCTCTTCTCAATTTCCTCTACCACAACAGAATGCGACGCAACTACTTCCTCAGCCAAACGCACATAATCATGCTCAGCGAGTTGCACAAGTCGGAGTCCTTCTTCCTCAACGATCTGGCCAACCGAACGTTCATCTCCATCGATCAAGAGCCCAAGAATTTGTTTCGCAGAGCCGCCGGTAACATTGCGTTTTAACAGAACGTCAAGGAGTGAAGCCAGATTGTTCGGTATCAGACGGCTATCCTCCCATGTGATGTTCTTGGTCGTCAACATATGGCCAGTTTCCTGCAAGATCCAGTTGGCAACTACTCTGCCAAGCTTCGCATTCGATCGATGATATTTCTGTAGGAGGTCTACAGTCTCTTGGTAGAAATCCAGACGATCACCGGCGTCTGACTGGAGTAATATTTTCGCATCGGTTGACGAGAGCTTATACTTCGGATCGCTTGTCAACGATCCAAGAAGTTGATCTGGTAGCGCTGGCAACGTGTTCTTCACAAAATTGACGAGGTCATCATTGACATAGAGAGGAGGTACGTCAGGGTCAGGCATGTAGCGGTAATCAACTTCTCCTTCCTTGCCGCGCAATCGACGAGTTTCGTTCGGACGAGCCAATGACCAGCCACGTGTCTCTCCGTCAACGACCCCTCCTGCTTCTAGGACTGATATCTGTCGCGCCTTTTCAGCCTTTATCGCATCCTCGACAGCCTTGATGGTGCTGAGATTTTTGATCTCTGTCCGTTGTCCAAGTCCACTTATGCCACTGTATGAATGATTTCCAGCACTACCATCTTTGCGACTGATCGAGACATTTACATCTGCACGTAGACCGCCCTGCTCCATTCCAGCAGTGACGGCGTTGACGGATAGAAGCAACGCTTGAACTTTCTTGACGTATGCACTCGCAGCTTCCGGTGAATGAATTTGTGGAAGGCTGATGATTTCGATCAATGGATGCCCGGCACGATTGAAGTCGATTAGATGCATCCCGTCCGATTCTTGCGACTTCCCTGTATCTTGTTCAATCTGAATCTGCTTGATTGCAATATCTTGTTCTTCTACACCGTCATCAGGTCCAAGGGCGAGACATCCGTTTTTCGCGAGAGGTTCATAATATTGTGTAATTTGATACCCAGCAGGTTGATCATGGTAAAAGTAGTGTTTTCGGTCGAAACGACTCATCGCTTGAACAGAGCATCGTAAAGCTATTGCGGCGCGTAGAGCAGGAAGAAGAGTGGCAATTTGAAAACGTGGCTGAGCTCCCGGGACGGCTATATCGAAAGGCTCAATTTTCGAATTCGGTTGAGCATTGAAAGACGTTTCTGCCTCTACAACCTCTTGTGAATGGCTGGAGTATTCTTTCTTCGGGGAACGTACCTGAGAAGAGCTTGTGGACAGTGTTTAGCTGGGCATGAATTTCAATGCCAACAGTCAATTTCCACTCATGCGAACCGGCCGATTCGTGCTTCTTGCCCGAAGAGCCACCCCGAGACAAACGCTCCCTTTTCGAGTCATCTTTTAACTGTTTGCGCAAGGGGACAATCTCACTGGCAAGGCGTTTGAACCCCACAAGACTTTGCTGCGGTGACCATGGCTGGGCAGTGCTAGCCAATAGGTAGCTGGAGCTTGACAATGAAATTCTGCCAGCTCCTTGAACTACCCAAGATGGAGTCCATTTGCGCAGAACGATGCATGATTGGAGCATGTGCGCCTAATTCGATGGCCACATTCAGTTCATTTATGATAGGCGTTGTCTTCTGAGGCTCTTGGAGCTCCAAGATGGAAAAGTCACCTCATGGGGAAAGCTTAGCATCGTACATACTATGTAGTAATAGCCAGGTAAGCAAGCTTCGATACTTGTGGGGCAGCTGGAGTCTGCCTTAGGGCGTACTACTGTACCTGGGGAAGTGCTAATACATATTGTACTATATGTACATGTACATACATAGTACTCCCTGCGCCTTCACCTGGCGCTTAATCTACGGGCTCTTACAAAACATGCTGCACCACAGCATCTGTGCGCGCTTTCGGTGCCTCGCTACAGTACATGGGATTGGACACTGTGCATGCGGTTTTGCCTATGGAACCCTAGAAAACTCTCGAATTCATGGCCATGCCCTGTGGGGGCTGCACTAATTAATATAATCATCTTCGAAGATTGGTCTTGTTTTGTGTTTGAATGATGATCGTCATGAGGCAGTGATGAGACCTGAATGGTTGACTCACCTACTCTCCAATTCGAGGTCATCTGCCCCCAATCTTGCAGGTCCTAACACCGAGATCAACGTGCGGCTCCTCCAAACGCACTGCCTAGAGGCGTCACAACCTATGTCTTCGACGTAGCTATAATCCTTCCTGTTTGTTGATACTCCGTTTCCACTTGCACTGTTCTTTCTCCTATGCCGCTCCGTTGAACCTGCCTCTCATTTGTTCTGATATGCGACTTTCTCTTGATTGTAGTTCAGCGCCATGCCTGGTTCTGATATTGCTGCAAAAGTCCACCAATATGGACTGTCTGAAGTGTACTCCGCACCGTTACCGCAAGCTGAGTACGTCCTTTTCTATGATATATGGTCTTATCCTAACTATGTCATAGTATTGTCTTGGTTCATGGACTGAACGGCCATCCGTACAATACCTGGGCAACCGCTACACCAGACGTCTTTTGGCCCACCGACTTACTCCCCCAAGCTCTTGAAGAAGAGCAAGTGCGAATATTGACATATGGATACGACGCTAATGTGTCTGCCTTTACCGACGGCACATCAAAAGACAAGATACACAACCATGCGGAGCATTTAGCAGCTCAATTAGCTGCCAATCGAGGAGTGAGGCTGCAAGTGCTGTTATGTTCAAGAGCAGAACGGCTGATGCCTCTGACAGATCCGAAAGGCGACAAAACGGCCCATCATCTTTATTTGCCATTCCCTTGGGGGCCTCGTTGTAAAGCGATGCTTGATCTATAGCGAGAATATTCGGAGCCCGAAACTTGAAAGGCTGCGATCTATTTATGTCTCAACATATGGTATCTTGTTTCTCGGCACACCTCACAATGGTTCGGACCTCGCAAAATGGGGAAGTCTACTGCAATCAATATGCCATGCCGTGCTGCCGAAGAAGTTCTTTGACTCATGTGAGCGTTTCTGTACCTTGACACGAATAATGTTTGACCTTTTCGGGTGGTAGCGCCGCAATTGATCCAAGCTCTGAAGACAAACAATGAAACTCTACAGAACATAAACAGATTGTTCGTTGAGATCATTGGCCGATTTTGCATCTACTTTTTCCATGAGTCTAAACCAATGGACCTCAAAGGATCTCGTCAATTTGTCGTCGACGAGGATTCGGCGGCACCGGTTATTGAAGGAGTCGAGCGGATGGGAATTGAGAAGGACCATAGCCAGATGTGCAAATTCGAGTCCGAGGATGCTCCAGGATATGCAGTTGTTGCAGAGGCAATCCAACGATATGCAAATGATGCCCAAAGAGTCATTGCTAGACGATGGGAGGAAGAGACGCAAGTGCGAAATATGGAGCTGCAAGGAGCAGCTCAGGAGCTACTGGGAGGTAATTCCTGAAGATTTCCACAGCTGAAACATGTTCTGATGGTTATAGGAAGCACATCCTTAAACCCTCCTAAGTCTGAGAAGGTTACTCCCGCCCCTTCTACAGGCGGTCAGTCATCACTGGGTGGGCATTTCCGATCCCTCCCTGAGCCTCGACATGGCGATCCATTCACCGATTATGAAGTAGAGGAAATCGACGATGCACCAAGAAGATTCCAATGATCGGCATAGAATGTTGATCAGCTGTTGTTGTAAATATCGGTACGCGTCATGTACTGACTCATATCGTTCTCTGTAGGCACCATTTCAGTCATAGAATTCGAGCCAAATCATGAAGAGGAAACTCATACCCCTCCTTTTGTAGCCCCTGCCAGTTTTCGCCCAAACTCAACTTTCTTTGGTTTCAAACAAGAGCTTCAAGAGCTTGACCTTGCTTTACGCGACGAGAACAAAAGGAAAAAGGGTTCATGTGCTGTTCTGGTTTGTGGGCCTCCAGGAGGTGGCAAAACGCACCTAGTACGGGAATATGTGTGGTCTCACGCAGAGAATTACCCAGGCGGTATCTTCTGGATCGACGCCAAATCCGAGGAGTCGAGATTGAAAAGCTTTTGGGACATTGTTCAGGTTGCCTCATCGATCGGCAGTGCTGACTTTGAAGATGAGCGCTCGTTCGGCCAATCAAATTTCGTGGACACCATTCGGATTTGGCTTGAATCAAAGCAAAATTGGCTCATGGTGTTGGATGGAGTATCAATCGAGTCTGAGGAAATCATGCAAAGATTTCGAAAGTTCATACCAGATTGTACGGGAGGTTTTATAATTTTCACCTCGGTCGATCCAAGCCTAGCGAGACGACAACATCTACTCTATCCTGGTGCGGTCACTGTGCATCCTTTGTCTGAAGATGAAGCGTGCAATCTTCTCTACAGTAGAATCGGGATAACAGTACCGAATCACAAACAATCTGCAAAAGCGAAAGAATTGGTCCGCTATTTCCAATGTCTTCCTCTAGCTGTGCATGCAACAGGCCATCGCATCCGGGGAAGAGGTATAGCTTTGGAAAAATTCAACCCTGAATCATCGTCGATAGATCGAAGACTGGCTGAACCGTTCGTCGGGATCATGAATGACCTCGACTATTTTCAGCACTTTGAGGCTATTAGTTTGATCAATATTCTGGCTTTCTACGACCATCAAATACCGGTGGCTATGATCCACTTAGGGAGGAAGATCTTGGTCGATTATAGCGTTGAGATTCGTTCATTAGACAGACCAGGCAGTGTCAGACGTGACCTCGATGAAACTATCGCTGTTCTACTGCGGTACGGGCTGTGTGAAAGGACGCTTCACAGATATCCTGTCCATACCAACAACTCGCCGACAGATGCCCAGCGGTCACAATCGTACTCTTACAAAGCTGATTTTGCAACGGCAAGGGATATGCATTTGGGAGAGCAGAGCAGTCTCAAAAGTTCTTCAACAGGTTCTTCGGACACCACAATTGATGTGCTGAGAATACATTCAGTCGTTCAAGGATTCTGTCGGGATGAACTTCGAGATCGAGGATCTTATGAGCAGTGGCTAGTAATAGCCATTCGACTCTTCAGTTATTCCTATCAGACAGCAGACCGCAAAATCAAAAGAGATGGAAATGAGCCACTCACACGAGATTATAGAGAATATGCTACCCACGCTGCTCGGTTGCGAAGACACATCCCTCATAAGTCTGAAATCACTCTTGAGGATTTGGTGCTTGCTCGGCACGAGTTGAACAAGCTGACAAAGACAATTCAGACCGAAGTCAGTCGAGGCTCACCCGCACAATCTTTTAAAGGAGAAGATGGACAACGTCACATCTCAGTTTTTGATCGTTCTGGAAGTGAGTCTTCAGATGGGCCAACTACACCGTCGAGTAGTCCATCACGAGCATCAACATGGAATCCAATCACTTCACTGCTTGACGAGTCACCCACAGACTTTCACGTTGTACCTCGGGTCAATGTGGAGGCCTCAGAGAGGGTGGGACATGTGGGGGGCAATATAGCCATCCAAGGACTGGGTCTTACGCCAGTAGAAGGGACTTCCGGCTCATCTACAGTGAGCCCGACGACGTCAGAAGATGTGGAAAACCATGGAAGCCGAATCATCCAATCTGGTACATCCAGTCTCGGCTCACCTGACTCCTTTCTTCGACACATTTTTGAGGGCCGTAACACTAAGTCACATGCTGGAAAGGATCTCGGAGACTGGCATCCATCTCCGTCAAGAGCTACAGTGTCACCTATCTCAGCCCTGGCGCAATCCCCTCCACGTCCACGAACATTATCATCGACTTCTACAAGTTCTGAAGCCGAAGCAGCTTTAGCGGCGGTTCACCGAAACAGTCCACCGCCAACAAGAGGAGGCGCAGCTCGATCGTTGAGTAGAAATCGACGTTCTCTTGATATTCGATCTCCGCCCACTGGGCATTTATCAAACTCTCGTAGGCCATCCCACGCTTCAATTCCTGACAATTATCACGAATTGACAAGGGAAGCATTGCGTGGTCGAGCTGGGAATATCTCAATTTCTCCCCTGGCCAACTCATATAGCCTCGAAACGCCAAAGAGCAAGGGTGACGTAAATTCCTCAGGTTCAAATTTGATGAATGATGCAAATACTTTCCGGTATTCTGGTTTTAGCCCAGCAGGACAACGGCCATTACCCGTGGAAGAAAACATTACCATAACTAGAAGATTGCCTTCCAGTTCCAGACCAAGTCGTAATGTTTCTGCATCAAGGAGACCAAAAGAGCAGACTCCCTTGAGATACGAAGGATCGCCGGCGATTCCAAGCGGATATACATCAGCCCCGATGTCAAGAGATGTCAGCCAGGAGTCGCAATATTCCCTCGTTTCAGAGCCTGCCAGACCTACACCCCCCTTCATGCGGGCAGCATAGACGAGCAACAGCCGTCATCGGAGATTGAGACTCGCGATATAGGCCAGGTTATAGAACACCTTTCAGAGCGCTAAGCACAGCGCGATTTTGCACCCCCCTGTGTACAACCAAAGTTCAGGATTGACAGAGCGGGAGAGGCCAGAAACATAGTAACAAATTTTTCTCACGCCCTTGACAATGTGAATGAGAGCGTTACAAAAGAAGGGTATAGTACTTGGGAAGCATCGTCGGCGTTTTGATATGGATTGTCCTTATCTGCATGGCACCTTTATTGACAGAAAACTAGCGTATGATTTAAAAATAGGCGAAAGGTAGTAAAAACTGTTGGTAGGTGTCATGTTGTTTCGCACATACGTCTTGTACACTAGCTTTGATGGTGTTCTTGAGGAAGATGTTGATTATATCACTGCAGAGAGCATTGTTAAAACCAGCATACTAGTGTTTGCGGTCCCACTGGCAAACGCCCCCTACTACGAGAGAGTATGGTAACGAACACGAGCTTAGGTTCTCATTCCATTAATTCGTTGAATGTGAGCATATGAGGTGCTGGTAATATACACTAAGTTGGATGAATTGAAGCAGTCGACCCTTAGAATAATTACGACATCTTGCCCTTGATTTCTTCAGCAGTACCCTTCGCCTTGCCCTTCAACTCCTCCGTCTTTCCCTTGGCTTCACCTGAGAGCTCAGCAGCGGATCCCTCAGCCTTTTTGGCATTAACCCCGGCGGCTGATTTCGCCTTGTCGGTGATTTGCTCTGTACGTGGGTTTAGTATTGAGATAATTTCATGCTAGGAATGACGACAAGGACGTACCGCCCTTTTCGATACCAGCCACGGCCGCATCTGAGACCACACGATCGACCTTCTTCAATGGTTCCTTGACTGCATCAGGGACGACCTTCTGCTGTGGGATGGTTGTGCTGAAAGCTCGAGTCGCTGGACGAGTAGAGATGAGGAGAGAGCGGGATGATCGGAAGAGGAACGACATGGTGATTCTTGTTCAATTGTTGGGATTGCTGAGGTGAAAATGGATTCGGAGAGATGATATGGAATCGTAAATTCTGAGATGTTTTCAAGTAGGAAATAAGAAAGAAATAAGAAAAAAAAACAAATTCACGAAGAGATTGATAAATCAATCAGATTGGAGGCCTCGTTACTGGCCATGTTTGACACCGACGTCATTACATGATGCAACATTTACTTATTACTGCGGGTAAAGGACAACAGGTATGAAGCTCCGCTTGGACATGCAAGTTGAGCGATTGAATGAGACAAGGGAAGCGGGCCCTCGTCAAGAGTTTGCCCCGGATTTTGGATCCGCCACTTTTCCACTTTGAATTTTTACTCTTTCACTGTATTGTACTGTAACTATTTACTCTGTTTAGCACGGGCACCACGGTGCATTTCCTTCCCCGCAACGGGACCTCGAGTCACTCCGACGGTTAGCTGCGGCGATCATGAAAGGACAAACATAAATCCAATTGTAGAGAAGTTACGGCGTTGGCAGCTTCATGGGCTCAGCCAGATGCAACGAGGCTCGACTTAAATCTACATTGGGATGATTGATCTACGGAAATGAATAGTCCTTGGCGATCAATTGCGCGATGGGCTCCTACACAAAGACCTTCCTATCGCTTGCTGAGTACTGCGGCAAGTCCAGTCCTCAAGGTTCAGACCCATCCAGCACCGCACTCTGGCCATATCAAAGTGCTTTTCTTTGACATACCTGAAACTCGAAACGCTTTATCGAAAACTCTTGTTGCCTCGCTGAAGAGCCAGCTCAAGGAGATTCAGGCGCAAAGTGGAAATGGGCCTACTCGGGCTTTAGTGCTGGCCTCAGCTGTTGACAAGGTTTTCTGCGCCGGGGCTGATCTGAAAGAGCGCAAATCCTTCACCCAAGAGGAGTAAGGGTACCGCAACTTATTGGTCGTCAATGCTGACCCTATAAACTCTTAGGACTAGATCGTTTCTTACAGACCTTCGTCAAACGTTCAAAGACATATCCGATCTCGAAATACCAACAATAAGCGCTGTTTCCGGAATTGCGCTAGGAGGCGGCCTTGAATTGGCTCTGTGTACACATTTTCGCGTCTTTGGATCCTCCGCCGTGGTGGGACAACCGGAGACGAGGCTTGCAATCATTCCTGGAGCTGGTGGTACTTATCGTTTGCCTGCATTGATTGGCTTGAATCGCGCGCGGGATATGATTTTAACAGGTAGGCAAATCGGTGGAGCAGAAGCATACTTCGTGGGACTGTGCGATCGATTAATTGAAATCACCACGGAGGAAATACAAGCCCCGGGAGCTGCTCGGGTGAAGGTGCTCAACCATAGTTTGGATCTAGCAAGGGATTTATGTCAAGGAGGCCCTGTCGCGTTGAAACAGGCTATGAAAGCAGTACATGGCTGGCAGAGAGGAGAGGAGGCCGAAAATGAGGCTTATGAGGTGGTACTTCGCACAAAGGATCGGCTTGAAGCCTTGAAGGCATTTGCTGAGAAGAGGGCCCCTATATTCAGAGGAGAATAAAGACAGCACAACGTTCAATAAATTCTAAACATAATGTTGGTACCTACATCTGCACATCCTCGCCTTCCGGATTTGCATCCCTTTCGCGTTCGTGTAACGGATGTTGCACGGGATTCATTATTTCCAAATCTCTTGTATACAATCAACCACTGGTCTGCGCACCCTGGCTCTGAGACCCATGAGGTACGATGCTTTATGCTTTAATGAATTCCCTAAGTCTGTCCTAGTCTCTCAAAGTCCACCTGCTCTCTTTGTGATTTTGTGAATCTGGACTATATCTGTCGTATACTCGCGGATCTGTTCTGTCTGCGCTCGGCTTCTAGACTTGGTATATCTAGGAGCACTTAAAGTCTTGAAGACGGGAAGTCAGTTCTTGACTCTTGCAATTGATTTGATATTTAGTGATAGCCATGGTAATGACTCTGAAAGGCTGGTGGAACTTCAGTCAGCTCTCGACCTCTAAGGTTGGATCCGAATCATTCCTAGCAACTTTGCCTTCAATCCGAAG
Organism: Phaeomoniella chlamydospora; assembly: GCA_001006345.1. Classification (NCBI taxonomy): domain Eukaryota; kingdom Fungi; phylum Ascomycota; class Eurotiomycetes; order Phaeomoniellales; family Phaeomoniellaceae; genus Phaeomoniella; species Phaeomoniella chlamydospora. The sequence continues at coordinate 25,523 of LCWF01000185.1, read as the reverse complement.
ATGGGAAGGGATCTAAAGACTGCAAGGGAGTAGCGAAGCAGGCAACATCTGGGTCCAATTTGGAAGAGCTGGTCTAGGGATAGATAATCTGCAGCACCAGTGCATCGACTTATTCCATGCAGGGGGCTATCACTGATTGGAAGATGAGAAGTTTGTGGAAACTTCGAATTGGCTATGTGTAATTAACGGAAGTCATTCACGTTGGGTTCCTCGGAGCCGGAAGCATCGGGTCAGAAAACGTTTTCCTGTAGGTACCTTCTTCTTGGTCTTTCAATCCATACTTTGTTGGGTCCCGTTTTTCGAGGAACAGCCTAATACGGCCATCATGACCGAGGTTGTTACTACCCCCAGCTCGGTTCTGCATGAAAGAAGTTGTTTCTTGATTCTTCATTTGGACCTTATCTTCGAGGCTGAGTGAGTACTGCCCAGCCTGTGTCGCCTGCACAACACCAGCAAGTACCGCAAAGACAAGAATGAGCGAGGCGAAACCGTTCTGGGAGACGTAATTCCCATTGTATGCTTGATCGGACTCTCCATGATGCCTGGCATGCCATCTTTCCCAATCTTCCCAAGTAGCATTCCTGAATGGTGATGCATCATATCCTGCACCGAATCCGAATGGCCTATCCGTTGCGGATGTAGTATAATCTCGATGTCGGGACCATCTCTCGTTCCGTTCCACCCAACCTGTACCACATCGGTCGTATTCACTTCTCTTTATAGGATCAGATAACAACTCGTGAGCTAGAACGACCAATCGGTATCTCTCCAATTTTACAGAATGTGATAGACCACCAAGGTGAGTTTCCTCACGCCCATGCCGGTCTGGATGATACATCTTCACCAATCGATAGAAGGTGTGTTTGGAATATGGAGCATCTCGCTCGAGGTGGAATATTTCGTATGGCGTAGGCGCCCGAGAGTTAGGACCGTTTTCAGGCCAGGAAAGGTCTGATTTGACGTCTGCATAGGTTCTGTACTGAGAATGAGAACAGAACTTGGGACGTCTAGGAAATGTTGATGATGACGTCGAGATCGGAAGAGGGGCGAAAGAGATATAATTGATAGGTGCAAGTGCGGCAGCTTTCTTGAACATGTTTGATTACCGAATCAAGAGGCAGGTCTCTTCATGCTGCTCGGCTGCTCGCCTTTGAGTCTAGGGAACGATTGAACGAGCGACGACATGTAATTATAGGTAGAGAGCCTTGATGGAGGCAAAGAGCCTCCGATGTTAGGACTGCCCAGATGAAACTAGTATGTTGCTAGCATTCCGCGGGCCGAGTGTTAACTCCGGAGTTCGCACTAGGCAATTCAAAAGACCTATGTTATAAATGTCAATTTGGTGTCGCTGAGGGCAACAACCTGTCCGTCATTTCCTCGTCTTTGTCCGTGTCCAATGGTTCGATCTGTGAGTTACTTAATCTCGTTGTTTGTGTTTCAACGAAAAGAAATTCCTGAGACGGGCTATATCCCGTTAGCAACAGTGCCTAATACATACCAGCAATAGACTCTGAGCAATAATGGGTGGGGTAAGGCGTAGGGCTTGCTGCCAAGCAAGCTGCAATGCTGCTTCGACACACCTAATTGCATCTGATTTTTTGATTACTACCATTAAAGTTGGGCGACTTTTGGGAGCACAACAATCTTCACCATATTTGCTATAGCAGACGATGACTTGACGACTTAGGGAACCAACGAGGAATTCTCTCCCTTCATGTACAATGGCTCGCGACGATCTGGACAATACCCTGTTTCGTGCAAGGCAAGGATCAAACTTCATTTCACGATCTCCTTCACCATCTGGAGCGGCACGAGAGGAGCGTCGCATTTTGTTTCGTCGAGATGAAATTCCTCGAGACAGAAGCAGAAAATTAGATGATCGGCGCCAACGCCATTCGAATCGCTCCCGAAGTCCTTCACGAACTAGAAGACACTACCGCAGCAGGTCGCAGGATGAAGTAAACCGCTCAAAGAGACATCGGGAGCACCACTCTCGGAGGCGCCGGTCACGTGAAAGAGACAGACAGTCTAGATCAAGGTCTGTAGACAGGAGACGATCAAAGAAGCCGCTACAATCCCAACAAGACGCTTTCGACAGCGAAACAGCCGTGATCAGAAAATCTCCGCAACCAGAGAAAGAGAAGCCGAATTTTGGTAACACTGGTCGTCTTGCAGCAGAGAGCAACACGATCAAATCTGTGGAGGGGCAATCGATTGTTCTAAAGTATCATGAGCCGCCAGAAGCCAGAAAGCCGTCGCAAAAGGATGCTTGGAGGATGTATGTCTTCAAAGATTCGGACGTTCTCGAGACAGTTGAACTATCTTCCCGAAGCTGCTGGCTATTTGGACGAGAACACTCTGTCGCAGACTTTCCCATCGATCATCCTAGCTGTTCTAAACAACATGCAGTTATACAATTTCGATATATTGAGAAGAAGAATGAATACGGAGACCGTATGGGAAAGGTCAAACCATACATCATCGACCTAGAAAGTGCCAACGGTACTAAAGTGAACGGGGATCCTGCTCCTGCGAAGAGGTATTTTGAATTGATGGACAAGGATGTTATCAAATTTGGTCTGTCTACCAGGGAATATGTGCTGATGCTACCGCCACCACCTTGATCGCACCACGTATGGAATTAGTCAAAGGCTGAGCAAGTCAGCAATCCATCGAAGTCGTAGGGCCCTGAGCGAGGGACTCTCAACCATAGTTGAGGAAATCAAACAGCGAATCGAGTTTTGCGGATTGCACACTTGTCAGGATATCACCACCGTTCGTCGTCTGCATTGGCTCGTCCGCTTTCAGACTCGATCCAGAATTGTCCATGAAACTTGGCATCTCACCTTCCGCCCCAACCGCCCCCAATTTCCAATTACCATTTGAATCAAACCTTCAATGATTGGTGATTTTGCCAATGCCCGACATGGTATTAGACGAACTACATCGTATACTAGAGCTGACAGGTCCTTGCGGAAAGAGACCCACCATGGATCTATAGAAATAGGTCTGACACGGGCTTCGTTGAAATACCTTTGCTTTCCTACCTTGGAGCTTTACATCTCACGTAGTATGCATATACAATCTCTTGATCTCTCCTACGTTATTCAGCTGTTATACACCTTCACTCGTGAAATTTGCTCGAACCGGTTTGAACATCACCAGAATTTCGAGACAACCCAATGGCTGCCATTCATGTGGAAAAGACGAGTTCCTTTTCTTGGGCGTTAGAACCCTTCAACCTCATCGATACTGTTGGACCTACGGAACGACCTTTCTCCAACAAAATCGGCGTCTTTTATGCACATTTCATGTGCGTTATTCATAACATGATCAATCGCGGGTTCAATGCTGCCTACAATCAAGCAAAAGCCATACAATCAGGCACTAAATCTGCAGATGATTTTCTTGTTTTCAATCAATTTCTCTATGAATTCATTTCGAATCATCACGAGGTCGAAGATAACGTTTTCTTCCCAGACCTCGAAGCCGCCAACAAAAGTCCTGGGCTGATGTCTGAAAATACTGAACAACATAAATTATTTCATGACGGCCTCGAAGAGTTTGGAAAATACGTCAATGAAACTTCCAAGGACCACTACGATTCGAATAAGCTATTACGTATCATGGATAGCTTTCGCGAGCCTATGGTGCAACACCTGCGAGATGAGCTTACGACTTTCCTGGACTTGAGAGATGAGAACAACGACGCTTTGATGGATGTGTTCCGCAAATCGCACAAGACGGCCATCGCACATATGGACAAATTCAGGTAAATTCATTGCCAAAAGCCTTTACACTGCTAACTTTTCAAAGAGTTGCACCCTTGATGTTCATGTGCCACGATGAAGCATTCAAGATCGATGGGGAAAGTTACCGCTTCCCTGTGCCTTTCTTTGTTCCTTATCTAAACAAGTTCTATTATACTAGAAGGCACGGGGGTGCTTGGGAGTTTGCACCATGCGATCTCTGGCAACATCCGAAGTCTCGCATCCCTTTTTCAGCTGGAAAGGAGAATTGATCATTTTCGAGATCAAGATATCACCATCCTGATTCCCACGGTCTCAATTGCATGCTCGCTCGCTCTTTTGGTGAAAGGCTCTCTGCTTAAACCTATACCAGATAGTACAGGTTTCTTTTACCGTCGTCGCTACTCCTTGAAGCTATGTGTGCTAGTGCTGATACATCGGATCTGCTGGATTGATGTTTGCCTTTACTCCGTTTCTGTGCCTTTGGAGCTTTATTGCTGGTAGTGCAACTTTGACGTTATTTTTTTAACAAGAATATTGCCTCCGCCAAGCCTTTAGCCCTCATGTATGGTATGAAATCTTTTCTGAAGCATGCCAATTTCAACGAAGTCTACGAGGAGAAGAATTTCAAAGAGAACTGGAGACCCATCAATGTGTTTAGCGTTTTGATTTGGAGAATATTGATTGATATTCTACAGCTTGGGATCCTCTCGCCTTGATCATGATCATTTAATGTAGTAGTTATTCTGAAACTTTTAATTCAATTCTTTTCTTTTGGAGTAACACCATTTTGTTTCGAGGGGTGGTCGATGACCGTATCATCTACCTTCGCTTGGGAAGATCAGCACAACTCTTTGGGTATTGCAAAGATTGCATGATTTCAGCCTTCAACTTGGCACCGTCAACCTCAAGAACAAAATCCACCTCTTTCAAATCCTGTAGCTTGGGCATTAAAGCTTTCTGATAGGCATGGATGTTTCCGTACGATGGGCTGTTCCACTGGGTATCAACATCGAGATAGACTAAGACCAGTAAGCATCATGGCATTACACAGGTGTTCAGCAGAACTTACACTTAGTGGAGTTCAAAACATTGCTTGGATCAAGAACGGAGAATATGGCTGTTTCATCCCAGAAGGGGAAAGACGTTCCGTAATGGTTGTAAACGAGCTCCGTATATGGGTTCTTGACGGTGTAGGTTTGATTCCAATAAGCTTGATCAGGGAATTCTTGGTTTGCAGCGTTACCAACGATTGCTAATACATGTTAGCAAGGTGGAAGCTAGGACGGAGAATGGTACATACTAATGTTGGGGAAATCTGCGGTCAATGCAATCTTGCTTCCTTCAGGGTCAATCATCAAATTGATCTATACGTGTTAGTTTGATTTTCAAATTGGTTTGTACCGTACGTACATCGGAGTTGAGGTCGGCTAGCAGGGTCGATCCTGTGACTTGCAAGAGGTTGACATCAATGTAGCCTCCCATGATGACCAAGCCTTTGGTCTTTGATGCGAACTTCGGGTCCATTCTTACGGCCAGAGCAATGTTGGTCAATGCTCCACCGGTATAGATAATAACTTCTCCGGGGTACTTGTTGACGGTGTCAACCAACCATGCAGCGGCATAGCCTTCAGCCAAGGTGGTGTTGGGGTATCCCTCGTAGAAAGCAGCTTTTGAGACTCTGTCTGGGTTTCCAGAAGTTGGGTCATTGCCCAAAGCCTCGTAAGTCAAGTTTTCCGCAGCAAATGCTCCTTCCCATGGAAGAACTCCGTGGATGTCTTCCCATGCTTGAAAGAGCTCCGGGGTGTTGAGCAGTGGGTAGTCTGCACCTTTATAGACTGGAATACACTCTGAAAGGTTTCCAACTTCAAGGGTTGCAAGACCGTGCAAACTTGTTTGCAGAGCCCAAGAGTTTGCAGTGTCACCAATCAAACCTAGCACATCCCAACCCGCATTGAGAGCAAGAAGGTAAGGGATGAACCCGGCAGAGCTCCAGTCATTGTTAAGAATGACCTTTTGACTAGCTTGGGCGGCGGCAATGCCTGAAGCAGCAACGACAGCTGATGAGAACTTCATTTTGGTGATTGGATTGGGCTGATGATGGGGACGGCGGAAACCCAGTGCCTACCATGGCGAACCACCGAGCTCTTGTATTGTCCATGATCGGCGTGCACCGAAGCGGTGAATAGCTGCAAACATGCAGTCAAGCCTTTTCTTCCGCTAACTACACTCACAATCTGCTGGTGGCATCATAAGGCTAAGGATTCTAGAAGTTTGTAAAGATAACATTATTGGATCGGCTCCACAATTGGTGGGGATTCAAGATAACGGAATCTGGCCAAAGTGACAATCCATTATGAAAGCTCCTCACCAATCAGCTTAGCTCGCAATCATCACCACGTAATTCGGAGGTCTGCACGAATCTGGCAGGACTCAACTGATTTAGCTCGCTTTTGGCTGTCGATCTTCTCCGGATCATGGCGCTCAAGAAAACAAAGACTGATTATGAGAAATTTCTCACAGGTGGTCTCCATAGATAGGGTTATGTGGATTGCTTGGGACATAATGATCGTGTTAAATCTATTATCCTGTGCCACGGTGATGCTCTAGTCTGCAGTAGATTTGCTTTAGCCGTCAAATGTCACAGGCAAGCTCACAGGCTCTGGTGCCGATGGATGGGATGTGTTGCTTTCATCGTACAGCCCGCTTGCCACGTGTTCCTGCGTTGGTAGTATTCTGGAGCATGTTCATCTTGCTTCAGACAATCGCTGATTGCATTCATATGCAGATGTCCTTGATTCTATGAATACAGGGGTAGCTCCGTCCGCGGCGTCAAGGGATCTCAGAGCGGCCGAATCCAAGTATCTTTCTCTTTGATACATACGGCTGCTCTTTGACCATAAGGACGCTAAACCTGAGAATGATGACACGTGCAATAAAGAGGAACAGATATGAACCCAACGAAGACACGGTCAGGCTCCTGCAGTATAGGAATCCTAGCTGTCGTTGGTGCCTTTGAAAACCAGCACTAGGCTACCGTGTAATATGAGCCACCTTGGGTTATTTGTTGCTCTTCCTGAGTGGGAAGGTGAAAGCTGCAAGTGGGCTTAAGGTTCGATTGAATTGAGTGATGAGGTAGGTTGGCCTTCTCTCACGGTCAGAAGTGTTGACATGTTTATGTTGTTGTCACAAAAGTTTTTGTTCCTGGTGTGTATGACAATACTTCTGACTTGCGAGATACAAACAAGCGCAATATGTGCCTCTATATCACCCGAAAAAGGCAAAAATATCGTTGTGTATCCCATTGCGAAATGGTGGAGCTGTATGTCGCGATCCCCATACCCACTAGAGTCATGGGTGTACATCGGCAGTACCCCCAACATATTATAGACAGGAGTGGATCTCGATCTTGCTAAAGGACAATTTGCTCTTTGTGAGAGAGGATTGTTGCTGACACAGAAAGAATACAAATGTCCTGTGGAAAAGAATCTGACAGAGTGTGGGCATACATGGAGAATGGAAGAGATCTCTAAGCTAGTGGGGTGGAGAATCGTTGGAGGAATGCTCGTCCCGCCATAATTTGCCCTTGGCCGAAAGTACCGTACATGTCATCTGCGTAAGGTTTTGGACCTCAGTCGGTCCTTGTTTGTCTCAGTGAGGTGTTCAAATTTCTAAAGGATCAGCCTCAAGAACAGTCATTGAAAGAGGCTGAAAGAAAGATAAGTCCAGAGATATATACCATAATCATGGCTGACAGCATTACTGTTCCGGGGGCGCGGCTTCGCTTGATGCATGCCTTGAGTAATCTCTTCCATGGCTTCTGAGCTTTCGGAACCGTCATGGCGATGAACAGGTTAAGACAGTACGTGAACCTTTGAGTCTCGGACGGAATCTCAGATTCTCAGATTCCCTTTGTCCAAAGATCAAACATCATGTACTCCACTACCTGGGGAGTGTTCATTGGACAGAGAACCATCCAGCAAAAGGCCACGACTAAGTTTTCGCACTCGAACTGCGATTACTCAATAACAGGCACTGTAAGTCTATAGCAAAAGTCGATGGCTGAAGACCACCAAGACCCTAGTGATCTTGAAAACGAGCTTTCAGCAACCTGTCCTTGATCCCGTCTGCCCAATGGTCATTGTTCGATATGCGTTGACGCCGGATTCTGGTTGGCTAATTGGCTAATTGGCCTTGCAGATGTGAAGATTTCTAGGGTTGGCAGTAGTTGTCCTCGATCTATGGTGGATCACAAAGGATGGCCGTTCAGTTCGAGGAAACAGAAAAGAATGCTGCCAAACCACACATTCTCTGCTGTAAGCTCCTTACAATGCCTTGCAAACGTTGCACACAAGATCTGGGGCTTCCTGAAGCGTACCGGACTTCTTGCATAGCTTGATATAGTGGGCCCTGCTTCGAATTATTGCTTGAGGACTTGCATTGGATATAGATGCTTGTCCGTTTCCATACCAACCAGGTGCATATTGAATGCAGACGCCGGTTTATATTGCGTATCCGGGGTCAAATATAAAGATCGTCAATATATTCAATACTGGATCTTTGAAGATGATCATTTTCAACCGTTATCGACTATCGCGCAGCTCTTTACCGTATTTTTGATAGGAGTCTCCATTTCAATATGATCCGTCATTTGAGCTTTTCAATTTTCATTCTCTTTATTTCTCCTTGCCTATCTTTGGTCTACAGACAGTCGCAATCCGATCTACTGTCTATTGCACCGCAAATATATATGACTGAGTTATGTCCACTAGGTGCATCCGTCTTCGTTTCACCTCAAGCTGTTCTTTATCCAATATCTATTTCAACATACATTACTTCACCTACAGTTTTGAGTCTGGTCGGGCATATCCCAATTACCATAGGAAATGTGCCCACAGACCTTGAAACTTTACTTACTGGTCTTTCAACCAACTACATCACAGTGAACCCATCCTCAATGGGCGCCTCCGCAGGGCCAACAACTATAGCTATGGATTCTACTACTGCAGTGGACCAAGTGTTAGCATCCATCTTGACGCAGCTGTCAGCTCCTATCGCAACTCTACCAGCGGCTGGCTCTTCGAACTCTGCGGCTGCACAGTTGATAGCTTCCATTATAACCCAATTTTCCGCACCTAGAGCCACTTACTCCCCGCCTGGACTGAGCCAGATCTCAAGCCTGCTCTCATTGCTCACCCAGTCAAACCTGGGAGCATCCGCGCAGCCGTCTTTGATCTCTTCTTTACTTGCTATCTTACAAATACCAACCTCCACGGCCAACTTGTTACCATCAATCCTTGGACCAGCCTCTTCATCAGAAGTGACAGTAACACCAGCTGGAGGACAAGCGTCATCGCCGCCCTCAAGAACTTCGACAGCGGTGACAATCCCTACAGGCTCTATAAGTTCACCGAGAACTATATCTTTGACAATGGCTCTCTCGACAACTATAATGGAGCCTAGCTCGACCCAGACGTCGACTTCAACATCTCTATCATCTTTTTTCGTCGCAGTACAAGGGACTGCCGGTGTACGTGCTCGCCAAAAACGGCAGACGGAGGCGCCCCCGTCATCCGGCAGTTCCATTCCAGGACCTCCTCCGGGCCCACCTCCGGGCCCATCTCCTACAGGCACACCTCCTCCAGGAGCACCACCTCCGCCACCTCCAAATGCTCCAGGCCCGTTGCCCGACGACCCCTCATCTATCGCTTTTATCATGCCAAATGGTAGTCTGGTTAGCGGTTGTGGTGACCAGATCATGTTGACAATTCGCGATGGGCAACTATTTTCCCGGCTTGGTATATATTCTGTGGCCGAAAACGTCAGCTCCCAACTGTTTATACCACGTCCTCCACCACTTCAGCCCATATCGACAACGTTTAGCTTTGCCTCTGGCTTATTAACTTGGACGAATGACTATTTCACGGGAGGTAGCGCACTCTTCTGTGACTCAGATGGGCAGATCATTGCCGTTTTCGATGGGGTATACCCCTCTGGATGTACACCAGTTACCCTCAAAGGCGTAGGGGATTCAAGTAAGTCATCGCCGGAGACAACGAAGACTTTTCTGACAACATGAAGCTTGCCCGAATTCCACTACCGAAGCAACGGCCTTGGACAACGCTATGACCAACAACTTCGAAACAAGTGATTTATTATCTGCTACAACGACATCCTATCCTGGAAATTTCTCGAGTCCATCATCCTTCATCTCCGTACCTAACGGGACTCTGGGCATGACTAGCGGTGGTGGACGTCCTCCACCGATGACTCCAAGTCAGTCAAATTCAGGTCGGTCACAACATCTCATATCTGTGCTAGTCTTCTATCCTTGATTTGATGTGTCCTCATTTTTGGTGGAGAAGTCACGCGGGATAGCACTGTCGTCACTTATTTGCTTGTGTAGAGGCTGATATCTGAAATAGCACCTAATGGATTGCCCTTCTCCACAATCACAGACTTCTATGATGGCGGTCCATTAGCGACGGAAGTCTTTACTACGACGTCCTTACCTCAGCCTGGCCTTACAAACTTGCCGCTCATTATTGTGGACAGTCCTTATCCTTATGTCGTTTCTTATACTGCTGTTGTTGCGCCAACGCCATCCACAATAACGATACATCCAAACTCAACCTCTCCCACAGGAACCATACTCATCGAAACGCCGATACTCTTCACTACTATCACGTAAGAACTCCATCATTGGCTTGCAAAAAGCAAGATTAGAACTAATTGAAACTTGACCCCGTGCATGCGTGATAGCTTGTCGATGGTTTATGACGCAGTGCTTGACATCTACTCCCTATGTCTGCAACCTTCCACTAATTGCTGTTCTAATACAGGACTGGCGTTGATCTTGGTCCTTCCGCTACCCAAGATTACTCATCGACAATACTGCCAACATCATTAGGTCCTTCAGCAGAAGGGACAGTTATATTGACCACACCGTTGCCATATAACACCCAACATATAATGTACGATGATGGCCCTAATGGACACCTGACAACCTCCTCAACGATTTCTTACAATGGAACAATATCAGGAACTTTGATTCTGGCAACCCCTTATTCATATGTAACATCGACCACCTCCTATGATGAAGGCCCGTTGGGTACCGATGTAATTACGACTCTTATCCGGCCAACATTTTTGTCAAATGGTGTCACTGGTGGAAGCCTATTGATCTCGTCTCCAATCCCCTACACTACAATTTCAACGACTTTCGATGGAGGGCCGCTTCAGAGAAATATTGTCACCTCAACAATTATTCCTTCAGGGATCGTTGATGGAACGATCGTTGTATCATATCCAGATCCTTATTCCACTTTGACCACTGGAATCGACGAAGGCCCGTTGGGTAATGCCACCATCACAGGGACCACACCAGCCGTTTCAGGTACTGGGTTTGTCGTCATCTCCACTCCTTTCGCATATACTAGTGAGACGATTGGTTATGATGGTGGACCAACTGCAGTGAACATCATCACTATTACCTATCTCGCAAACGCTACCGCACAAGGAACGGTTCTTGTCGAGACACCATATCAGTACACTTCAAGAACCACAACCTACGATGCTGGAACATCAGGAGGAGCGATAATAACCTCCACAATACACCCATCAGCACCGTCCTTTGTTGGAACAGTTATATACAGTCTTCCAGCTCAGTACGTCTTAAGAACCATAGGTAGTGATGAAGGTCCGGGTGCTACTTCCATTGGAACATCTTCAATATCCCCATCAGGCAGTATCCCTGGAACGGTGATATTAACGACGCCGTACCCATATTCAACCACAACAGTTGGTATAGATGAAGGAACTGCGGGTACTTCAACAGTATACTCTACGATTCACCCCGCACCTCCATCTTCCACCACAGGCACGGTGATTGTACAGACGCCGTTCGCGTATACCTCAATAACAACAGCCTACGACGATGGAAATGGAGGAACCATAACCAGAACAGGTACCATCACCCCAAATTCTATCAACCCTACAGGTACTATTATCGTTTCTTCACCGTTCGTATATCGAACGGTTTATACCGACTATGACGGAGGACCTTCAGCCTACGACAATGTCATATTGTCTTCTTCAACAGCACCAGCGGCCACTTTTCCACCAGGCACCGTTTATATCTATACACCTGATACTTATATAAGTACCACTTACTTCTATGCAAGTATAATACTGATTCAACCATACTTTCTGAACTGACTTTAGATCTCTGAAAGGACAACGGCCCATATGGTCAGACAGCTACCTTGAGTACTATATTTGCTGCATCCACTGCCCCTGCAAACATCGGAACAATCATCATAAGTGAACCATATCCTTATGGAACTGTTACACGTAAGCTTTCATCCCACTGATTCTTCCTCTTTTGTTCTATCCATACTTGCTGCCTGCCAGAGAAGGCCATGCATCAAATACGACAGATTATCTGCTGATTCTTTCCTGATATAGAGGGTTATGATGCTTATCCGGGCACAACAACTTCTACGCAGATCGTTTCCGCTGGGACTAACCCACCTGGCCTTGTCGTTATACGAACTCCCGTAAGTCCTATCTATCGTTCCATTCCCGCCCCAATTGCTCTCTTCTCGTCCCTACGCACTTTTCACCAAACTAAAACACATGCGTAACATCGGCTAACACGTGGTCAATTCCACCCTTAGTTACCATACATAACAACAACAGTGACATACCTACTTGGCACTTATAGTACCCAAACTATCCATCCAGTTCAGTTTACGGGCACGGGAACCATCAAAGTCTATCAACCTGCCGTAAGTGTCTCAGTTCATATTTAGACCTTGCGGAACTGGGTGCAATAAGAGTGTAACCCTGTAGCGAGATGGAGAGGGACAGGCAGGGAAAATGACGAAAGCATTGAAACTTTTGAGGGTAGAGTGGTATCGGGTATGCCCATTGGCCGTGGGCAGTAATATAGGGTTAAGGATGGAAGTTTTCAAATATAATTAAACTCTGGAGCATTCGAATTGATTGATTGCAACGGATGCTCATCTCGCAATGGGACGCATAGTTTATGTAGGACCATGGCCTAAACCAATAACCAAATGGAGGATACGCCAATCTCAAAAGGTATCTAACAGCATTTGGGTGGTGGAAAGTCCATGTAAATGCATTGTGCCAATCCATCAACAAGACGTAACGATTATGGCAATAATGAGTTGACGCTATCAAATATATCTTCCTATGTGGAATCAGACAATGACAAGATTCTCATTCATCTTCACTACCACTTTCGCCAAAATATGGACCGAGATCTTCTAGATCCAGTCCGTCCGTCTTGCGTTGTTCTCGTCTACGGCCGAACCACCACAATCCCATCAACGCAATATCATACGAAACCTTCAGAGTTCCAGCCAAGACGAAGACTGCTCCGAAATGTCCGTTCTCAGCCATCGCGCCTGTCATGGTGGGAGCAATGCTTTGAGATACTGTCTTAACCGTGTTAACAATACCCATTACCTTCGTCCTTTCTTCCGGAAGCACGGCCTGTGCCAAAAAGACTGATCTGGGTCCCTGATCCATAGTAGAAAGAGATGCTCGGAGGATGATAAGTAAACATGCCCATGGAAGCGTCGGCGCAAGTGGAAGCAACCCGAGAAATATTGCCGATGGTAGATGTGTGAGTGCCATGGTAGGGAGGAGGCCAACCTTCTTGGATATTGGGGAAGCAAGGAGGGAAGATATAGCACTGAAAATGAACGGAAATGCCAAAAGAGAAGAAACATGTATCAAGGGAGCTTCAAAGCGGTTATGAAGATAGAAGCTGAGGAGAGTGCTGTTACAATTAGAATGTGAGTCGAGAGGATGCTGAGACTTCTCCAGAGACTTACAACGCGACTAAGCCACTCGCAAACGAATCAATTGCGAATAGACTGCATAACTTCCACAGCATCGACCGGGAAGGAGCAGATAGCTCGGGAACAAAGGTTCGTAAAAAATTCTGTCCAAAGCCTACTTTTGGCTTTTCAGAAGTTATATTTGGCTGTAGCATCCCTTGTGTTTCTTCCTCTACCCAGGCATCCTGCTTCTTCATCTCCGCGTTTTCACTGAGCCGCGTCGCCACCACAAGTTTTGTCAATCCAATCAATGCATAAATGACGAATATCGACTTGTAAGCCTTGAGATCTGTCCAACCAACCTTTTCCAAGCCCGCCAGGACCCAGCCGGTCAAGAACGTGCCAAGTGAGACTCCCAAGGTTCCTGCTACAACATGCCAGGCAAAGATATCTGACATGATCGACTCTGAAGACAGCGTGGCTAACATACCCTCTTCAACAGCCCGAAATGGCCCAATTTCATTTCCAGACGGACTGATCACTCCAAAGACTGCAGCAGCCAACAACACCCAATAATCATTAACAGTTGCGAAGATTAAGCCACTAGCTATCATCAGAGCTGAACCTAGAATAGTTGTGCGTTGTCTTCCAAGCTGGTCCGCCCAGTTGGTCAACATCAAGCTGAGGAGGACATCTCCGGCAAGAGTCAAGGTCATGAACAACCCGATTCGAACATCTGAAATACCTAGTCGCGATAGAAACACGGCAAGAATAACACCAGTTGACCCGAAAGCCGATGTGCGTAGGAAGCGGGAAAGATATAGGAGATGAATATCATGAGACGCAGCAAGAATTGTCGAGATTCCAAGCAACGAAAGTATACGATCCCAGTTCATTTCGGATCTGGGGACCCGTAGCTATGATAACAGGAGCGAAAAACCTGTATGTTTCTTTTATGTTGTTTAACAAGATTTGCGGCTCTGTTTTGTGATGACCGTTGTGGCGGCGGCGATAGATTTGTCTTGGATTCTGTGGGAGCCACCTCGATATCAGCTCATGCCAGTTACAGCACCAAGTCACGCAATCAACATTCTTGCTCCAAGAAGAAATATGCTATCAAGAGTTACAGTAATATGACACAAATCATGAACCACGAAGAACGGAAAGAGCCTGCGCTGAAGACAACAAGAAAACCCTTTCACCGTTACGTTGTTGCTCTACTCCTAAGCATGCAAACAGACTGCCCCGCCTCAGGATACTCTGTATTACAGCAAGAATCTAATTACAGCTAATTACTGTATGGGGAATAATACAGTACTGTACAAAAGTTGTCACACGCTACCATTCTCGGACCTAAACACTTCCAACACCGAAGAATGAGTCATCCAGCTGAAGCAAAGATGATTATTATCTCGGCGATTGTGAGAAAAGTCGGCCTTACCTGGGGTATGGCCCAAGAAATAATCTGCACTACAACGATGAAAGAGTACTGTGGAAATGACCTCTATTGAGGGAGACTAAGCAATAAAAGTCTCATGTCTAGCAAGGCGGAATGTCTCGAAGAGGCTCTCGAAGAGGCTACGACGCATGTAATATTCGTACAGCAGTATTAGAATTGAAAAATGCAGCGAATGTGACTGTAATTATATTACCATGTAAGTTATAGTTATATTAATGATGGAACCAACACCGGCAGATTAAATTATCTCTGCAAATTACTGGAGTCAAGTTACATCACTCGGTATTCGATTCACTATGTTTTAACGACTTGCCCTTGGTATATAATTTCTAAAGACATGCTTTCATTGACTGTATTTCAAGTAACTCGATCTCCTGAATTTGTCATCTTCGGTTCGACGACTGGAAAAGCCCAAGACCAATTATTCCCGTAATTACTATAATCAATTGCTTCGGCCATGTACGAACCTATGGCGTCAATTCTTTCGGGCCAGAGAGCTCGTGTCCGAACAGTTCTTCCCAATTTGTTCCTTGGTCACCATTCTCCTGGGCCATTGAACTCTCTTACAGATGTCCCTGGAGTTCTCGTATCGACTCAGTCCATTCACCTACCGGCAGGTTACAACAAGGACAAACCGGCATCTGTCATTAACACTGGCGTCACAACTATCCTCCCGAGAAAAGACTGGTTTGATAATGGCTGTTACGCCGGCTACTTTCGCTTCAACGGTTCTGGAGAGATGACGGGTTCCCATTGGCTCGACGAAACAGGTTTGTTGAACTCACCAATCATTATCACCAATAGTCTCTCAGTAGGTGCCGCATACAGTGGTATATATCAGTATGCTGTTCGTGAACATGCCAATAAGGAGACTGGCTTGGTCAATTGGTTCCTTCTTCCTGTTGTAGCCGAGACTTATGATGGGTTTATGAACGATATCGGAGCGATGGTCGTGACGCCCGAAATGATCGTCAAGGGGATTGATACCGCAAAGAGTGAGCGGGTCGAAGAAGGCTGCACTGGTGGAGGTACGGGAATGTGCTGTCAGGGCTTCAAGGCAGGAACGGGCTCGGCAAGCAGGATAGTCCCTGGGATGGTGAGAGGAGAAAGAAAGGACTTCGTTGTGGGCGCTTTAGTCCAAGCTAATTTCGGTGCTGCGAGGGACCTGATGTTTGGAAATGTCCCGGTTGGGAGAATATTTGAAGAAGAGAAGCGGAACAAGAACGCGCCTTCGGAAGCAGAAGAATCTACATTATCGCCAAAGGACGGCTCGATCATTGTAACAATCGCCACAAACGCACCTCTTCATCCAACCCAACTTCGTCGTCTTGCTCGTCGCGCAACCCCAGGTCTATCCCGCACCGGCGGTTGGGGTGCCAACTTTTCGGGGGATATTTTCTTAGCCTTTTCTACCGCTCACCATATTCCTCGAGTGCCACCCCCGTCAGGCGGCTTGAGTGGACGTGACGCGATGTTTACAGCGACAGTTGAACAAAGTGTTGACGTTGTTCAAGATTCAAGTATCAATGGACTGTTTGAGGCCGCAGGTGAGGCGGTAGAAGAAGCGATTTTGAATAGTTTGTGCATGGCAGAGACTATGGACGGACCGGAAGGTCTGAAGATGGAAGCTATCAACTTGGAGAAATTAAGGAGAACGGTGGAAAGTTATGGCGGTGGAAGATAGACCTTCAGACCTTCATGATTGTGACAAACCTACTCTAAGTTGAGAAGTAGACTGATCAAAGAAACTTTTATTGAGATTCTCATCCTGTTCCTGTGGCATAGCCCCTGAATTCCTACAGTCCCCTCAATAAAAAAGACTTAATATTGGCGATAAAGCACCATGAGACTATCACAGCTTGTGATCTCCTGAATCCAGTATTTGAACTCTATCGCTTTACTGCAAATGGAGTTGGCTCCTGCTTTGCAGTTTCTTCGAGTAGCTGTTTGCGTATGTTGTCGACTTGTATGTTTTTGCCCGGAATGTTGCCATTCTCTAGAGGTTGGTCACCCTTATGCTGTGGCAATTTCGTGTTATTTGGCTTCTGGCCCTGTCTAATTTGAGCTGGCATTTTGTTTGTTGAAAGAGGATAGTGTGGGTTGACGGGGTGACTGATTATACTTTGTCAGTAAAGATTCAAATCAGGGAATAAATTCTTGTCCGAATTGAGTGGTAACACTGACCGGTTGGATGATCACGATGTTTTGGGATAATACTTGAAGAGACGGAAACTACTTGAGGATTGAATTGAAAAGCTACAGATCCTCTGGGATGTCCTGGGTCTTTATACTGGGAACTGTCCAATATCCGTCATGATGTCGTTGACGTCTTTCGGAAATCCAAAGGTCTAGACAGGCCGATCGTAAGCCTAGAACCTCACACGTCACCTGAGATTGAGCGTAGACCCAAAAATCGATAGTCCTGAATGCACAGAACGTGTTCTGGCCACCCGAACTTCGAGCCCAAGCCATCCGGTCCGTGCCATGCAGGGGTTCTCGTGCCATAAATGAAAATCTAGCAGAGTATACTTTACTGAGGTGCAATCTAGGGCTAGTCATCCCCAGTGACGAGCCAGAGTGTATAGGAGAAGGTACCTGCACCCCTCATATTTACGAGAGCGGAAGGTACATGGGATGGCCATCCACAGAGTGCCTATATCCCGTGAACACACCGACCGTTTCCCCTTAAAGAGAATGAAAGAGGGGTTAAAAATTGTAACTCGGCATTAGAAATTCGAAAAAATCATTTGTGGCAACCTCCTAACTACTCCTAGAGTAATCTGACTCCCTTGCGTTCGAATTAAACCTCATTCAACAAGACAAATAAATAATGAGACCAACTTAAGGCATCACATCGTAGGCTTCCCACCTCAAGTTTGCGTGAGAGCTGATGCAGCCTGGCTATTGTGATCCGCGTACACCCGGCTTCTTTGGATCGATGACTTTCTTCCCAAAAGGACCTGGAGGCTTGCCTCCAAAAGTTGGCGCGAACGTAACCTCTTTTTCAGGGTTGATTGATTGGTCAGGCTGTACTTTCTCTGTCTTCGTACTGGTTGATTTTGCTCGTTGTTGATTCCCCGGTCCTTGTTGTGTTCGCCCTTGTCTGTTGTCCATTTTGATTGGCGCGGTTGGTACGACACGACTACTGGTTGAAGGAGTACTCATCCAGGCTTGTAAACAGAGGTTGATGTGGCAAGAAGATGCCGAGGACTTGGTTGACTGCGTTTGATTTTGAAAGAAAACTTTGAGGAATACACGTATGGCTGAAACTAAACGCTTCGGAGGATGGCATCGCAAAGACCACCCGAAAATGAGACGCAATTAGCGAGCCAACTCGAGTCTTTTATATAACCAAGTCAACTGGCCACCCAATCCTATGGTGCTCACCTTGCCCTTACTAACTCCTTCGAGACTCAGTCTAAATGGGTCTGGAAACGCATTATGATCTCTTCTTCGATTTAATTTAACGTTCCAGCTTGGGGGGCGCGGTAGGTTTCAGCTGTCCATGGCGGCCGAGATTTCTGTCAAACGCTCCGTCAGCAAGTTAGGCTGGCTGAGCTCAACTGCATAACGCTTGCTCTCTGAGCCCATCCGTATGTGTTATTCAAATCTAGACTTTGAGTTTCAAAGGACGAGGCGGTCTAGATCAGGGCATGATGGTGCTTCGGCTAATCAGTAGTCCTTCACAATTGACCCAGTACTCATATATGTGCGTACTATGGGGTCGAGTATCCCCGCCCGGCTCGGCTAGTGTTCGGGAAATCCGTTAATCCGCACGCATCAATAGTAGCACAACTGGCTGGCTGAGTTCAAGCTAGTGGAACATCTCTGTAGCCACCAGAGACAATAGTCTGAACTCTTATTCTGAATTAGTATAGTTTGGCATGATGAACACTGTTTGAGGTCAATTAAGGACCCGTGCTGAGGTTCTAGACTGATGAAAACTAACAGAGTGTGAATTCTAGATCCTGATGCATTTATTCGGCTTCCAAGACTTGTGCAGACGGTTATAGTTTTTGACTCGGGTATATGCCCTTTTATGAGATGACTAGATCTGTATCGGTTGATTACACTCCTTCATCACGCCCGCAATAAAACACCAAACGACCAATTGCTTTACGATATGCAAGTGGTCACCAAGATGTCGCCACTAATTTTGGACAATTGGATTGAAGATTTTGCATAGTAGGATTCTTGAAAACGGCTTTATGGGCTTCGGATTGCAATAGACATCGTGATAGAACGATATCGGCGTCAAGAGTTCGGTAAGAATCCATGTGCCAAGGCGTTGATTTATAGCTTCACAAGAACTAGGCCAGTTTGGCAAACAGAGACAAGATGAACAATTCGATACTGGATAATCAGAACATCCCAGTATATCAAAGCGTAACCTTGTCTGGGCTGACTTGCATGAATTGGGTACGCCGATTGTGGGTAATCCTCGACTGAGAATGCCTCTCACCACATAGTCAAAGTGTCCTTCCTGGTACTGATGCAGTTTAAATGTTCTTATCCTTTTGCTCACACCAGGGAGATTATACCTGTATACAACACTCAAATACTTCTTCACATTGATCTCAGGATCGTGTCCAACCCAGGGATCATCGAGTCGGAAGGGTTTCTTTCCTTTGACGTGGTCTTTAACCTTAACAACTAAACCCCAATCGTCGTTCCATTCAAGTTCATAGTAAAGCTTCGGTCCATATATGATGGTAAATATAACGATTTCATCATCTCCAACATTTTCGACTTGCGGTTCTCATAGATATTGATCGCGTTGTTCTTGTGAGCAATCTCTTTGTCTTTCTCACCAACTTGCCAGATTTCGCCCCAGATTTCGTTAGTTTGTTGTCCAATTGTATCTTTTGCTAGGACGAGTTCTTGTTGAAGGCTTTTCTTGTGGCCTTGGCGGCCTTGAATCTGAAATGATGTAATGTATTCGAGGCGGTTGGTGGAGATACAATACTTGCTGCTAAGTAAGTGGACCGTGACTCTATAAGCCATATACTAATACTTCCAAAGCCTCGAAGCTTGGGCAGCCGCTGTAGTAGATTACCGTACTTGGAGTGTTCAGGATGGCTCAAGCACAGGCTAGAATACTTGAACAGTACAAGGGTAATAATGCATTGCGCAGTTCCTTCTAAAAGACGTCCTAACGGTTCAAATAGTAAAATGGTATCGATCAACATTCTACAATGCTCTCATTCTGGGCATCTGCAATTTTCTCGCTCCACGAATATGGGGAGCTATGAATTCCTTGGGGGCCGGGGGAGCAGAGAAGCCGTATCTTGTCAACTCTTCTAATGGAATGTCATTTAGCTTGATGGTCTCGTCTTATTTGTTCTCAAGCACACTGGTTCATTATATTGGAAATAAATGGTCGCTCATTGTGGGCACACTGGGGTACGTTTTATACGCTATGGGCCTTTATACCAATAATCGTTTCGGCACGCAATGGACCGTCCTGTTTGGGGCCGCAATGTGTGGCTTGTCAGCTGGTATATTCTGGATGTCCGAAGCAGCAATTGCTCTATCATATCCGGAACCATACACTCAAGGTCGATTCTTCGGGTTCTGGTTGAGTTTCCGCCTCGGTGGGCAAGTCTTGGGAGGAGCAACCAACCTAGGTATCAATGCACAACGCAACCAGGCGGGCAGTGTCTCATATGAAGTATATCTGGTTTTCATTACATTACAGGCTATTGAGCCCGTTGCTGGTTTGCTGTTGAATAATCCTGCTCAATTTCAACGAAAGGATGATTTGAAAGTACAACTGTCGGTCGACCACAAGACATTATATGAACTGAAAGCAACTATGAAACCTTTTTGGACAAAAGGTATCAATTGGTTGTACCATTCATTGCTCAAGCAATCTACACGGAGGTAGTAATGTTTACCTATCAGTCTTGCGAGTATGGCCAGAGACTCTTTGTGAGAGCTTGATGATTAACCGTTGTAATGATCAGTATGGGTCTCGGTGCGTGTTCGTGCACTTGGATCATTCCTTTCTAGTATTTTGCCATCATATCTGGGAATGGGCTTGGAGATGATCGAAACATCCAACGATCACGTCAAATAATAGTTCCCCAATTGTTGGAAATTTATTTCCTGTCGCTATCATATTTGCGGATGACGTGCTTGCAGTCCAGATTTCTTGGATACCGACCTTGCAAAATTGTTTCCACTTCCGGAGTGTTGTCTGTACACAGCTGTGCCATTGACGAAGCCGTAAAGGAAGGAGTGAGGCTATCAAATTCAACTTTGGAAGATAATTCTATTCGGAACAGATAACTTGAGAGGTTATAGTTCAAATATCTTCAATCGGCAATCTTATCACCGATCGGTGCTTGAAACGAAAGGAGCAATATGGCACAGTAAAAAAAGCTTATCATCAATGCTTTTGCTATGCAAACTCCAGGACATCTCAATCCTGGTCTATTCAAGTACCCGGGAGACCAACAATATCGTTACAATGATGTTGACCATTGGATCGCTCTTGCGCAAAAAGTGGAAGCTGCCAAGTTCCATGGATTTTTCTTTGCTGATGCTTTGGGAGGGTACGATGTATATAAGGGTCCTGCAAATCTCGAACCTACACTGGCAGCTGGTGCCCAATTACCAATGATAGATCCTTCTTATTACCGTACCGGCGATGGCAGCAGCTACTAAAAGTATATCATTCGGTATTACAGCTTCTACAACTTATGAATCACCATATTCATTAGCTCGACGGTATAGCACGTTAGATCATCTGACAAGGGGCCGAATTGGGTGGAACATCGTGACCTCTTTTTTGGACTCGGCTGCTAGGAACTTCGGTCTGACACAGCAAATCGAGCATGACAAACGTTATGAAATGGCCGATGAGTATCTTGAAGTCGTTTACAAGTTGTGGGAGAGCTCCTGGAGAGAGGGAGCCCGTGTAAACGATGGAAAAGTTTTCACCGATCCTTCTGCTGTTCGACAAATCAATCACAAGGGAAAATATTTTGACGTTCCTGGCCCAGCTCTTACCGAGCCATCACCTCAACGGACCCCATTCCTACTCCAAGCAGGAACTTCCGGTGCAGGAAAGGCCTTCGCTGCCAAACATGCCGAAGCAATCTTTGTTAACGCTCATCATCCGGAGCTCATCAAACCATCCGTAGATAGTCTACGCTCGCGAGCCAAGGACTTTGGAAGATACCCAAATGGCTTGAAGATCATTGCAGGAGTATTCATCATTGTTGCAGAGACAAATGAAGCCGCTCAAGCTAAACTTGACGACCTTTCTAAATATGGTGACCGTGAAGGTGCCTTGGCTCTATTTGGAGGGTGGAGTGGATTTGATCTCAGCAAGTATTCGGATAAACAGGATTTCAGGTTCGTTGATGAACCAACAATTCGAAGTATGGTAACACATTGGGCCAAGACTGTCCCAGGAACAGAAGGAAAACCATGGAACAAGAAGACAATCGCATATTCTCTTATTATTGGAGGACAATCGCCTAAGATAGTCGGAAATGCAGAAACTGTTGCTGATGAGCTGGAGCGATGAGTGGAAATTGCTGATGTTGATGGGTTTAATATCAGTTATGCGACAGTTCCTGGAACATTGGACGATGTCATCAATTATCTTCTCCCGGAATTGAAGAGATGAGGGTTATTCTGGGATGAATATGTTGTACCTGAGGCACGATGAGAGAGAACTATTATGCCAGACCTGGTCAGTCTAGGGTTCTGCCTGAGCATCCTGGTGCTCAATATTTATGGCGATAGGAGAACGAGTTGGCAAATTGCAAAGAATCACGAAGCAAGTGGAGAGCATAACACACCTGTCTGGAGCAGGCAGCCCAGGAGAGGGTTCTTGGAATGCAGACACAAATACTGAAAGCATTCGTTAATCATTTAGGGAGAATGTATTTCAGTTTATTAGGATTTCAATCGATGCTATCAGCAAGGCTATCGCATTCAAAATATAGGCCTACCTACCTTTTATATGGGCAAAATGGGTCTTGGGCTTCGGATGATGGTGACCCAAAGCGCTCCCCGGGTAAATATCCCTACAACCTCGTGTCTTTCACCGAGGGAACGACATTTATGAAAGACTCAGACACTTGTCTGTCCAAACTTATGGAGAAATATTATTCTCCGGTGGCATCTCAAGGCCGTCGACCACGTTTCTGAGGTATTCTGTATCAATAGTAGACTTTCTAGTACATATTAACGTTGATTATGTTTGTGATGATGTTTGATTTTCAAAAATAGCACAAGAAGTTGTCGAATATTTGGCAATTGTGACGCTGTTGGCACTGTTAAAGAACCTCGAGCCCCTAAATTGAGACCTGCCTCACTTCAACCTTATATTGATTTTACTCGTTAATGTTTTGCATGTAATAATTGAGCAAACATGATCCGACCAGATCTAGTTCATGGATCAAAACTATATAGGTAGCTCAAATGCCATTTCCAACACTATGCCGACCATTGTGATGTTAGAGAGTCGTACTCACTCTGCAACAATGGTGTCACACAGCCATGTCTTAGTCCACTGGGAAATGATGATGTATTAGATTCGCTCCAGTTTGGCGACTGGATATCATCGGTCTGGTAAGGTATGTAGTTCGAATAGTCATCCAGCAGAACATAATACAACCCAGGAGTCACATTGTCTTCAAAACTTGCGGGCCCTTCACGCGGAGAGTCATCAGTGACGTATCCAGATATTCTATCCCAGGTGCCAAAGAGTCCTCCGGTGGTGACTTCTTGGTAAACCAGATTGACAGTTTCGTTTTTGAGGAAACGAGCAAATGAGCCGGAGGTGCCGAGATACTGAAATTCTTGATCAATGAGAGGGGTGTCTGAAAGAGCAACGTAGTCTTGAGCATCACTGAAAGTAACAAAATCTTGTGTCGTGGCGTAACGTATGCGGTCAAGAGTGGCGTTACCACTATGAGAAGTATCGGAACTGTCGAACAGGCGAGAGGACCAGAAAACAAAGTATTGAGAGGTATCATCATCATAGACAGCCGAAGGAGCCCAGACCATACCAGCGGTGGTGTTCTCAACTCTGCAACATGTCCGTCAGTTTTTTATTGCCATGAGAAATAATGTCTTACATAGGGAGCGTTGACTCCGACCAATCAATCAAATTCGACGAATTCCAAACAACAATACCGCGACTCCCGTTTGTTACAGCGTCATCCCACGAGAAGCCTTCAGCATTTACATCAAGATCTGCAGAAAAGATTATTTAGATCGCATCTTTTATGGTCCAGCGTACTAACCTGTACCCAGCATATACCACTCTGTTCTTGCGCTGTTGTGTGCCAAGAATGGGTCTCTCACCGCCTTTGTTCCGACTGTCGAGGTGAGGATTGCATTCCCATCGTTCAAAGCTGAGAAACCCAATGCATCATCATTATCCGACAGGTAGAATGGAACATCAAAATCCGTTGAGAAGGTCGATAGGAGATAACCAACATAATCGCTCTCAGCACGGCTTGTTGGGACTGCTACTATTGTAAGAACTAGTGCACAGATAGCAGTCCCAATGTTAAGGCGAAAGTGGTGATGCATAGTGGACTCGTGATAGATCTGAACTCAATGCTTTCATATTTTAATCATCTAGCAACTTGTTCAAAGAGGCGGATTTTATAATGATGATAGATCTTTTCTTGCCAAGCCCGACATCTTTGAAACCCTGTCGATATTGGGAAAGTCATAATTCCCGGGTTTGGAAAAGGCAATTCGGATCGATTCAACGGGCCGAGATGTTTGTATTGAGGTCAGCGCGGGGTATACTGGTAAATAGGAGCTGGTTCTGGATCTCAGTTCGCTGATCCGGCTAATTGAAGTATATTAGCACAATAGAAGTGGATGGTTTGTTTTGCAAGAGCCACTCCTGTTTTACCTACAGGTGGAGGTAGGCTTGGCAACCGGAACCTAAATGGTAGGTCTACTCAGCAGATGCCGACATTTACCTTGTTGGTCTCTAGATGCTCCTATGCTAAGAACACCGTCAGAAGACAAGGTCTAAACAATGGTCCCCGTTGGGCTTCCTGTCTAAAAGGGGACGTGTACTCTGAGGAGATTGTTTCATCTAACATAGTTACCCTAATTAAACGATCCACTGTATTACAAGATGACGAAAGGTGTATCCACAAATTTCAGGGAGCACTTCCGGGCCATCAGGCCATATCGTCAGGTGAGGTTGGCAGAAAATTCTTGGCGCACGTTGTAAATTAGATACTTTATTTTCGCGGGACTTTACTGCAAAATCTATGTACCATTCTCCTTTAATGCGCCTGGGTATTTAGGGGTTTTTTGCGCCTGGGTGGACCCTTGGGCTCCACCTATAGGCTGTTCTGGAGCCTCCGTCCTAAATTCCATTCAATCAACTCGACTACCTGGTGACAGAGCTCACTTGCTGTTACGGAAGTTCTGTTGCATTACAACATTCAGGGCATTATACTGTTACGGACAAACCTTTATAAGCAAAGCATTATATAGGAAAAACATGGT